>CM019753.1:12679690-13279690 GCA_009761765.1 Phenacoccus solenopsis
AGCTTGAAAAATGAACAAAAAATCGGAGTATGGTCATTTACTCACTATACCGTTGCGTTCAAGTAATTCGGGTACAATAAGCGCAAAAATCTCAGTTTGTTGATAACATAATAAGAGTTAAACAACAATTTCTAAATCAGATATTATTTTTAAAATTACTTTAATGAATTCTAAGAGTGATAAACTCATTTCAACTGCATTACAATTTCTTTGTATTTGAAAAAAAAAATTAATAATTACAAAAGAGATTTTTTCACTGATTGTACCCGAATCACTTTGAGGCACGGTATGAGCTCTATGATTCACTAGACACGAATCTCAACTCCGATTGGATATTTTGAATTCCCCGCAAGATATGGTTGAATAGATCATTGGTTGTTATTTTAGCCACCAATCAGAGATGCGCCTTCTAGATTGTTGCGCACCTGCCGATCGTTTCTGAACTAATTACATTGCTCTCATGAGAGTGCAGTTACTTGATAATTATCTATACCGTGCGTCCGAGTGATTCAGCGAAACCATCTCTTTCCAATTATTTAAATTTTTTTTTAATGGAAAGAAATTATAATGCAGTTGAAATAAATTTATCAGCCTTAAAATTCACTAAAGTAATTTTAAAAGTAATTTCTGATTTAGAAATTGTACTTAGTTTAACTCTCATTATGTTATAAACAAACGGAGATTTTTGCGCTGCCCGAATCACTTGGACGAACATATGATATAACACTTTGGATATAATACTGCTCGTTGCATTATATCAGTTATGAAAAATAGCGTACGCAATACTGATTTATCATTCTTCATCAACTATAAATAATAGAAGAGTAATTATAGTAACTGATCCGTTTTCTGATTGGTTGTATGTCAATAAGTCGAATAGTAGTAAATTACCTCGACTTACTCGTAAAATAAAAACACGAATCAGCTGATGATTCAAATCACAAACGAATTTCATTCGTTCGCTGAAAACTGAACGATATTACTTTAGGAAGGTAGAAATGAAATTACTTGGATTTTATCACATTCTAGCCTTATGATTGGTTGTTACGCGCGTGACGTATGATCAATCAGAAAACGGAACAGTTACTATGACTACTCCATAACATAATAATGTATGGTTCACATTTTCGTTCAACCTCCATATTCTGACTCAAAATTATACTCTTTGTCTAACTGATTTTAACCCCGCCCCCAGCGCATAATTCCCTTTCATGAAAACAAATATCGCCTATTTCATTTTCTTTGACTTCATTATGGCATAATGAATAATTTAAGACTTTGATAACTTAAATTCTATGATTTAAATAATTTTTTAATGGTAATTTGATTGACTTAAATTCATTTCTTCCAAAATTAGTTTTGCCAAGTTAACTAGAATGAATAGTTGAAAGTTTAAAAACATTCATAATCTTGTAAATTATGGATTAAAATCACGGAGGAACAATTATTTATGCGTTAATTTCTTAATCCTGTAAAAATAAATCAAAAGAAATAATATAACGATCACTTTTTTGTGGATGAAGAGAATTTGGCGCTAGGGAGTGTTAAAATCAGTTAGACACACTGTATAGAATACCAAGTTACTGCACTTCCATAAGAGCAATGTAATTACTTCAAAAATGATAGCCAGGTGCGCGATAATCGAGAAGACATATTTCTGATTGGTGGCTGAATAAAAATCAATGATCAGTTCAGCCATATCAAGCGGAAAATTCAAAATAATCAATTAGAGTTAAAACTAGATCACAGCGCTGTAAAGGGAGCAATTGGCTCTACTCCAATTTTTTTGTTTAATTTTCAGAATGCAGTAACTTGGTATTCTATTTCTACACAACATTTGAAGTGATATTTTTTTCCTCGAATAAAATGAATTTAGACGAGGCTGCCGGCATTAATTTTATTCAGAGGTGGTTGGGGGGGAGAGGAACAACAGGTTAAACCGATTTTGTTTTTTTTTTCGAAAGGCGATAGCAGCAGGGTATGAAGAGCTGTCAAAGGAGCCGAACAGTATGTTCAAAAAATTTTTGCCTTTTATAGTATTATTTAATACGGCCATAGTGGACTCAAAGTTTGAAAATTTTGAAATTTAAGCTTTTCAACAATTTAAAAAATAGGTAATTTTTGTTAGATTAATGACTTTTTAGCGGAATTCTTAATGTAAAGCTATAGCTATTACAGCCTACCTGATTTTAAAAAGTGCGGTGGGAGGAGATTGGAGATCTTCAAATCTTTGCCTTTCAGACCATTCGCAATTACATGGTAAATGTCCAACTTTTTTGGTACATAAGTGCGTACATAATGTAGTTTTATTAAATGAAAAAGACCCTAAAAAGCATTAAAATCAATGAGTGAAAATTGTACACAATACATGAAGCCTGCACTAGTTATATTGACATAAGATTTTAGGTGAGTGATTCTTGTTCAGCAAGTTCATTTTAATTGTCATTCTTTTTCATTTTTTACTATAAGTAAATAAAAATTTATTTCCGATAAGATCAATTATTTTATGGTGCTCCAAAACGATAATTTTACCCATGATCCCTTTGCCTCAAGCACTGGGCACTTTTCAAAATTATGTAGAAATTGTTGTAATAAGTGTGTCCATGTCGCGTATAATGTTTATGTAATTTCTTAAACACACAGTAATATTGTCGGCTTTTTCGTAACAGTGATAGTCTTTTTATTAAATATGTGGAAATTATTTTCAAAAAGCTTAAATTTGAAGAACTTGAAACGCTTCAATTTCTATCATATGTGTGAACCATTAGAAAAAATTTTATAACGATTCTCACATAAATGGTTCCACTTGCCTACCTTATCTTAATATCTTTCAAAACGTAAATTAACAAGTCTGGTTAAGTTACTGATTAGATGAAAACATCTTACTAGTAATTTCGTAAATTATGGCAAACAATTTCTCAACGATACTTAATTTCAAAATGTTTATCTTTTCAGCAAGGGCAGTACGCCCCCAGCTTAATAGGAATGCCTTCGGGTATGGGAAGCTATTCCATGGGTCAACTACCATTTCCTCTATTCCCGATGCCGTGTGAAACAATATGCGAACATGGTGGCTTATTTTTCGCCTCCATCAACATAAATCAGGGCGGCATGCCAGGTGGAATGCCCGGTATGCCTCCAGGTGGTATGCCTCCTGGCGGCATGCCTCCTGGTGGTATGCCTCCTGGTGGTATGCCTCCTGGCGGCATGCCTCCTGGTGGTATGCCTCCCACCGGAGGAAATCGTCCTCCAGGAGGCATGCCACCTGGTGGTATGCCTACGACTACCAGACCACCTGGAGGTGGTATGCCTCCGACAACGAGTAAGCGCTTCTATGAGTAATTAACGAATAATTAAGAATCAGCTGTTTTTCAATGCTTAGTAATTTTTAGTGCCAACTAGACCTCCATCGATGCCACCAATGCCTCCGATGCCGCAGTCACCTAGCGTAAATGCTCAATTTTTCTACTACGTGCCGAACTGGTAAATATTTTTTGCATTTCAGCCGCTGGTACCTTTACAAAAGAATGACTTTGTCCACTTATTTTTACTTCGACTGAACTGAATTTTCAAAAAACGAATATTTTTGGAACAAATTCTACAATTGAAAGTTGGTGTTTTTTTACAGGTCACCTTATCGATCTATGGCTTGGCCTTCTTTTTCTATGCCTTTTTACGGTTGAAGTACGCTAAAGGGTAGGTGTATCGTAAATCATTCTCATAATTACGCCATAAGCATTTGATTTGAAACACTGAGCAAATTATTATGAAATTTTTCACTTGTGACGTTAGAACGTCCAATCTGCTGTAAATAAAATTCAACGATGCCGCTTATTTGTTCCAAAAATGTTCAAATAAATGTGAAGTATAAAAGAAAATACTACTCGATTTAACTTTTTTTTTTCATCTCTAGGTGCACAGGATGGTGCCGTTTTTTCTACAGGCCCAGACCGTTTTTTCCTCCACCTCCACCGCCGCCTCCACCTCCTCCCATTATACCTATGCGGTTCCCTCATCCGGCCTGTTTGATATTTTCGTGGTTAGGTTTTTGAAAATGAAGATCATCTACGAATTTGAACGTGAAGCTCGTGTAATTGTGATAGATATAGTGGAATTTGCAAAGCTCGTTTTAACTTGTCGAATAAAAAACTTGGAATTATTTATTTAAAAAAGCGTATTTTAAGAATACATAGGTATTGAATATGTATGTGATTTTTTACGAATAAAAAATTAAAATAAGTAATTTAACTCGGCAATTATTTGTTGAATATTCTTAAGTTTTATTTAACAAATACTTCAATCGAGAAGTACGCGTGTTTGGATTCTCTATTCATTTAAAACCTTGTAGGTTCGCGTGCATACGATATCGTCAACTTTTAATGTCTGAAATATAAGGAATAATAATTACATTAATTAAATATTGCTTTCGATTTGATAATTCTTGAGAATACGAGTACTTACCATTTTGACTTCTTCTGGAGTAAATTCACGAATGATGGTCGATTCTTTACCGTTTTTCTGCACTTGAATTAATTTATTGCCTTCTAAGGTAATCAACGATTTCACTTTCCTACCATCCAAAGTTTCTTCGGGAAATTCTTCATCAAGTTTGAAGGACATGGAGGCATTTTTGAAAGTCGATTTTGAAGACAATGTGAGCTTTCCATCGGCTTCTTGTTTTAGTTCAACAACAGGTCTCACTGTATTACCAATTTTTCTGGTAACTATTCCAATACCTACGAACATGAATAAATAAACGAATATGTAGGGCTGGAGTGAAGCAAAGAATACTACAGAGGAATTATGGGAAAAGAGGCTCTCAGGTTCAGGTCTTATTAGGTGGTGCAAGCATCGTGCGTATTTTTTACCATGAAATGATCATATGAACACGTATTTCTCAAATTATAACTATTTGAGGCTCCTCAAATTATCTTCATATCCTAATGATCCGTCATTTTGGATCCATTTTCACCCAAATTGAAAAGGTCATATTCTGGTCATTAACTAATCCTAAACACGAAGTTTGACCTTTCTAGGCCGATTTGGTGACGAGATATGGATGATTCGTGAAATTACCTGCAGCAATTTCCCCTCCAAAAGCCATTTTTAGGTAAATAAACCAGTATGTCTGAAATTATCATATTAGGCACTTTACGCCGCTTAATTTCACAAAACATTTTGAGGCCAATAAACAAACAATCTTATACAGGGTGTTTCACCTTAATATGACTTCCTTCATATCACAAGTAGAACAACCCTTGCTACACTCGTGTATGATTTCTTGTCTATTATACTTGCTGAAGGGGCCGAGATATTAAAGTCTGAAAAATATTTTTTCATTTTAATGATGATATGAACTTGGAAAATTTTTATTTCACCATCCAAAATAAATGAAGATACGCTGTTTACTCCACTTTGTACAATATGTAATGTAATATCATAGATAAAGAATTGATAGTAAGGGAAGGGATATCTATATGTGGAGAAATAATAAAGAGAAGTGAAAAATAATGGAAAAGATTAGTAACTTCTTCATATTTTGGCGGGTAGCTTTGAAAATGCTTAATAATCTCACGTTCTTGTAATTTTTTATTCACAGCTATTCTATCCCTCACATTAATGGGGTGCATGCTCTCTAATTAATTCTAAATGTCAAAAAAATTATTTTTTTTACAAACTTTCCATTAGAATATTTTTCTGAAATTTTTTTGCTTCTTCAAAAGTCGAATATTGACTAGATAGAAATATGCAACAGCTGACAAAAAATTGGTGGAAATGTAGGAGGTATGTGAGTCGAAATAATGAAAAAAAATGTGAAAATGTTTCGGAAAAAAGTAATTATATCGTGATATTTTGCAGTTAATTTTTTTTTAATGCTCAATTAACCTCATATTTTATTAATTTTTTATTAAGCGCTTTTCTATGGATGAATCATCATATAGTTGACGTACATGACCCCTTGTGGCTTTAAATATCGACATAATTATTCTTTTAAAAATTTTCAATCAATTTTTTTTTTGTTTTTTGAATTTTGCAATCTCAAATTTAAAGATAGGTAATGCGCGGTTCGCACCAAAATATGGTGTAGATAATAAAATATCACTAATAAAAAATTAGTGACAATAGAAAGGTTTGGTGAGGAGAAATAACAAAAACAGAAGTGTAGATGATGATAAAAAATAATAACTTTTCATGTAACCTTGAAAAGTATTCTATTGAATCCATTTAAAATTTTCTATAGACCCCTCCTCACTCCATCTTGTCAAATCACGTAGGCTGTAATAGCAATGATTTTTAATTAAAAACTTAGCTAATAATTATTTCTTCACCATTTTTCCACGCCATTCTAGACTACCTAGGTGGCACTCGTCAAGGGTGTGTGTGTTGAGAATGGAGTAAGGATCGATAAAAAATTATCAAAATATAAGATTAGTAAAGTATTTTTCAATGTTATCAGCAAAAATTATGAAGAAATTACTAATTTTTCATACCTTTTCCATAATTTCGTCACTTCTATTCCTTCCATTACCACTAATTCTTCATTAATAATACTATATGTTACATATTTTATTTTTTATGTTTTGATTTAAACAGCGTATTTTCATCTTTTTTTTTTGAACGACTTAATAAACAACATTTTTCAAGTTGGTTATCATCTAGGTAAAAAAGTATTTCAAGTTTCATACCCAGGCCCCTTCAGCTAGTACTGAAGGCAAATCTTCATATATGAGTGTGACAACAATTGCTGTATATGTAGTATAAATGAGGTCTCATTGAGGAATGTTAGTTTTTCTCAATTTTGGCAATCCTAAGAAAAAACTAGAGTTGAAATTTGTTTTTGAATAATTCAATGTCACTGATTCCCAATCTGATGATCTATGTTTTCAACCGATCGTCCATTTTGTTCTTCTAAAACGACATTTAAAAAAGTGAAAATAAGACGTTATTCTGTGAAGAAAGGAATTCGACAAAGAATGTCAGTAGATTCGGAATCAACAACTTGAATTAGTCGAAGCCGATATTTTGAAAAATTTATAATCTGTAGGCTTCTTCGTTTCTTTCGAGTGTCGAGACCAAAGATTTAGATAAGAATTTTATTTCGCGAAAGGTCTGGAGACGGGTCTTCAGAACCCGAATTTATTTCTGGAGTTATTTTCTTCCAAAATGACCTATTTGTTAGAATAAAAGCAATTTTCTTTTTAAACACCACGTTGAAAAGTTGGGAAAAGAATAGGTAAATTTATTTCGATAATATATTATTGAAATATAAGAATTCTATTCGGTAAAAATTTATCGCAACAGCAAGATGTAAGATTTCAAGATGAATAAACCGACTGTCTGCATTATTTGAATTCGTGAAAAAATTATTACCGCTGGATACTAGGTGGTATGCAACTTTGTATAAATTCATATGCTGTGAAACGTGATTAACGACACCAACAATTATATGGGTTGAAAAACTAATACTTATGGAAATTGTATACTCATTACCTATACTAACAAGATGATAACAAATGACTGAATTTATCATTAGCCGAAACCCATGATGCATCAAATATCAATATATCGAGCTTTGACCGCGAGTAATTAAATATTCAAAAAGCTAATTAAAAATAAAAATTCCCTCTAAATTCAAAATATTATTACATGAGTTCATTTTCATCGAGTATTAACCGTATTAAATAATCGCGACCTTTGCAACCACGGTATATCTCAAGCCGATAAACGAATAAAATTTCAAGGATAAGTAATTAAAAAATGACTTATTTGGTGCATGCGTCACGAATAAAATACTCGTTAACTTTTGTTGTTTGAAAAAAATGACGTTGGTACCTATTGAGATGAAACATAGGTATTGAAAATTAAATAGCACTGTCATTCGAATAAACTGTCATAACTTTGGTTTTCTCTATGCGTAATCATGGATTCCTTATCAAGTAGAAGGAAATCGTTCATAGTACAGCGATAACGATACCTAATGAATTTGAAGATAAAGCAGGAAATTACAATACCTATTCATTTTAATTCGATTATTTATTTCATTACGACGCTCATTTATAAACTTTTATGCTCGCATTATCAGAATTCAGACGTTCACCTATACTCTGATTTATCGACGCTCATGATATGAAATATGCAGTTTCGACTTGCGTACATTTTGTATCGTAAAGTGCATAATTTTATTTTTATCACTAAGATGAAATATTTCAATAGCATGTGGCAATCGGCAATGTAACAGTATTTATCTAAATACAAAAAATAAGTACAATATTCTGATCAGCGATATCAGCTTACAAAATATAGTTATCTACCTAACATGTTTATAAAGATGACTAAAAAAATTTGCCGAGTAAATTTTCCGACTCACGTACGATAATATATTCGATTAAAATTTTTTGCATTACGTAAGTAAGCTTCAAAAGCACTCTACCTTCTTAATGGTAATTATAACTAACTTCAAATGGATACTAAAATTTGTCATCGTTCAAAAAAGCATAAGAGTAAAACGCTTTAATGCATAAATCCATTTTTTCAATTGAAATTTTAAAAATAGAAAATCATAACTGAAATACAATAGAAAAGCCAACGCAAAAATTAATGAAACGTGAATTCATATATTGAGCACATAGCACATACGTAGTACGTTTTTTCCATTCATTATTTTCTTCAATCCCACATGATTTAATTCTCCGAATTAATATTTACGTCTACTCAATTTTCTGCTTGTCTCCAATTGACGACCACTCTTCACGTTGCATTAAAGAAAAAAAGCCCGCATCACCCATCAATTCAAATAAGCGGTAAATATGTAATTAAACGTACACAAATCCAATTAATTTAAATGACCTGTCGAGTTCATTCAGCTCCTTCCATTGCATCGAAGTTTTTCATTTTTATTACATTATTTATTTTTTTACGCAATATATGCAAAGTAAAGATACACCGAGCGCACAGAATTTCCTCAAATATCACAGCAATTAATAACGCGAAAATTCGAAAAAAATACGATTTTTGGTAAAAAAAAAAAGAAGAAAGAGAAATTGTACTTACCCAAAGCTTTCATATATTCATCGAAATTTTTACTAGATTCCAAATCGAGCTTATACTTTTTACCGAAACACTTCGAAATTTCTTCTATACCCATGGTTACCGAGCAGTTAAAAATCAACGTTCAACTTCAACTCTTTTCCTGTATGATTACTGTAACGAAGTACTTTGGTTGAAGAATGAATGCTCACTGCTTTCTTATCGAAATTAACGGCTATTTCTGATTGGTCGAGTAATTGTCGCGACGAATAAACTAATAATTCTCGAAAGCGATAATTCAAGTCAATTTTTTACTTGACTTTTCAATTTATGGGAAATATTTATCGGTGCATGCGAAAGAAAGAAAAAAAAGGTATTTTGATTTATAACACGGCTGATACATATCGGCGGAATTTTTCATAAGTTGTAGTTACAAATTGAGATAACAATTGTCTCTTTGTAAATCGCAGTCGTATTTTTTTCCTTCGAAGAAATTTCGTTGCGATTAGTTTTCGAGTGAAAATTACGAAAATAATAAGTACTTACAAGAAAATTAATTTTATTAAAATTTTTCATGATTTAACAAATAAAAAAAAGAAAATTCAAGTTACAATGCTTGAAATGATGAAAATATTCGTTAAATTTGCGACACTATTTTCTACATTAGTTAGTGCTATTACAATAAATTATTATAGAAGTAGAAAAAAAATGATCATTCGATGCGTAATAAACATACAATTTAGTTTTATAAATTTAATATAAGAATATAAATGTACTGCAATTAATTATATTTTCGAGGCACTTTTTATTGACGCGTAACGCAACCAAAAAAAAAAAATAGTTACGCAAGAAATAAAAATTAAAAAAATACATTATAGAGGAGGAATTCGTTCAACCTTTAAGCGAAGACAAACCAGCACGCATAATTTCATCGACCAGCAGTAAATTGCTCGCTATCACAGTGCTGAAAATAGAAAATTAGAACATTAGCACCAAATCACAGGTAATTAGTTAATAAAAATAGTTAATGAAGCACATCACAATTCGACTGATTGCACTCGAAGATTTCAAGTACTCACCAAGAATTAATGATCTGCTTTTTGACGATATAGTTATCGTAAATTCCAGCTTCGATTGGATTCAAAGGCTCGCCGGTATTAATATCCAAGCCAACAGGATTCGAACTACTTCTGGCCTCTTCTTGTAATTTAACTATGGTATCTTGGGCGTCGAAACCGCTATTGATAGCTAAAAAGGCACACAGATTTTAATTTCGTAGATGTACTGCTTTAAGAAAATAGAGGAGTGTTTAGAAGCACCGTTTTTCGGTCATAAATGGAGTGGAAAGTTGATGAAAATTCTGGCATCTTAGCCGGAATTTTCCTTCTATTTTCAGCGGCGTAAAATGATTAGTTATGAACTTATAAATTATGATCCAAGACATTTTGCAAAGAATATTATTTCAACAATCGGCCTGTTTTAGCGATGAAGCTTTTTTCATTTTTCGAAAATTTTGAGCCCTGCCTCTGTTTGTACCCTTGACCTCGATTTTCACTCATTTGCTTGTCATGTTTTGAAGAAATATAAGGAGTATTACAATTCATAAAATTTTCAGCCTGGCAAAGATTTACTTTGGTATCGTAAAATTCGATAATTCATTCCTCTTTTGCAATCGCACTGGAAGGCAAGAGGGACGAAATTTACACAGGCGGCATTGCTTTCAATAACAGGATCAGTTACAAGAGCGAAAAGAAACTTTCAAATCATTTCAGAGTCATTTTGAAAACTTTCTACCACCCCCCCCTTCAGTGTAGTGCAACTTGATGAATCCTGAAAATAACGGAATGGTCGAAAATGGCGCAAAAAGCATTATTTTCAATAACAGTATCGGTCGCCAGAGCTAAAAGATATTTTTAGAGGCTCAGAGAAACGTTTCGAATTATTCGCTAACTTGCTCCCACTCCACAAATGAGATTGTTCCAATTTGAGAACCTCTGGAAATTGGTTCAAAATAGTGGAAAAATTCTGCGATTACTATCTTCTTTAGTCTAAGTCATAAAAATTAATTTTATTGTTCATTTCGACGCTTTGATTCTGTTTCGTGCAGAAAATGACACTTAGATATCTAAAAACCGAATTCACAACTGGGGAGAATTTGCAATTTCGTAAATTTTTTTGGTGGGGGGGAGGGAAAAATACATTTTTGTTTCTACATTTCAATTATTGGCATGTTAAATTTTGAAATTAAAAGTTTTTCTATGATTACATGCAAGCTTTATTTTCCATATTTTAAATTGAAAACCAAAATCAAGCTTTATTTTTTAGTTTTACAGCTCTATAAATGAATGAAAGTATGTAAATTATATACATCGTGCCCAAATGATCTCAGTACCCCACAAATGTTAAACCAGTTTTTGAGCATCATTTCTTTTTTAAAAAAATATCAAAATCTAGAAATAGGTATAAAATTTATTTTCACGACTTAAGACTAAAGAGAAAATATTTCTATTTAAAATTTTACTCCTACAAATTTTTATGGTACTTGAGGAAAAGAAAGTCAAAATTTCAAGGAGAATAAAAGTTGTGTTCTTCAAAATGGTTTGATTCTAGAAATAATGACTTTTACGCAATTTATCTCGGATCAGGAGGAATCTTTTTAGGTATTGAAAAAACTCCATCTGTGGCATCAAAGTTTTCAATTTCCCTCCTCACACCCCCATCCCTCCATTCACGCCTCCACTAGGATGTTATATCAAAAACTAGCGCTGGAAACTTATCGAAGGCATAACATACAACAACTTCTGAGTGATAATCTTCAGAAGTAGATGTACCGAAAAACAGATCTTATTTATACTCCTTTTATTGAGATCTTAACGCACCTATTGTTTTAGGTATGACTAAAATAGCTTCAGCAAATGCTTGAATGCCGAGTCGTGATTTTCCTTTCACGGTATCTTTGTATTTGAATAATTCTTGGGACGCGGCTAATTCATAGGCACCAGCACCGGGAATCAAACATTCTGTAAAAATTTATATTTTAGAGCAAACGAATAAACAAGCAAATTCGAGCGCAATGACTATGCTTACTGTCGTCGAGAGTATTTTTAATAGCACGAAGACCGTCACGTACGGCGTCTTTGATCTGAGTAATGGTGTATTTATTTGGTCCTTTGATCAAAATGGTTACACTTTGGGGATGCTTGCATTCTTCCACGAAGGTATATTTATTTTCGCCCTTCGAGATAATTATGGAGTTGAAATTGAGGTTAGCAAATGAGAAAGTAATAAGGTAGGGAAGAACTTACTAGAACATATTCGTAAACTAATCCTGCATATCCTAAACATTGTTCGTTCAAGTCATCGAAACTGTTGACAGCGACACCGCCACAAGCTAGAGCTAATCTTTCCATATTACGCCTTTTAGCTCTTCTAATACCGATGATATTTTCTCTGGCTAACATATCCAAGGATAACGGATCGATACCCTGATAAAAATGCACACGTTGTTAGTATAGAAATGAGAATAAAACAAACAGGTAATTAAAGCGAATTACCTTTTGATTGATTAACACGAAGGTTTTGTCGGTGTTATCGCAAAGTTTCTTTTTAAGTTCGATGACTTTCAGTACACGTTGTTCGATAAATTTACGCTCGGCGGCGACCAATTTCTCACGTTCTTCGGCACTTTTATAAAAGAAACCAGCATTCACTTCGCTAATGGATGGGAGAAAAATAAAATGGAAAATTAAGATCATTCAGAAGAAAAAAAACAAGAGTAGAAATTATTAAACATACCTCTTTTCATATTCCAAGCTGACATTGCAAGTTAGAATGTAAGCGTTTCGGACTTTTTTAGGCATATCTGGATGCCTAGCTCCATGATCTAAAACCAATCCTAAAGAAGAAATATACGTATAAAATTTCGATACAAAATGCAAAGACATCACGAGTGGGTATAAGAAATAGAAACCTTTGACGAGGGATGTTTCAGTTGCAGTTTTATGTTGCATTTCCATAATCTCGATCATATGGAGATCAACTTCTTTTCCTGGGGTTTGTACAGCGAGTACAGCATCTACACAAATCTACAGCGAGAAAATTGAATTAATTTCAAGAATGCAAACGCCAAAGAAATAGTAAAAATATTTCAATATTTTAATCATACTTCTGTCAAGATGCTGGCAATCTTATGATGTACTTTTGTTCGTAAAGAGGTTCTGGCAATGGCTAATAATTTTTCCTTATCGCCTTCAATTGGAATTTTCATATTTTCTAAAACTTCCAGAGCTTTTTTCTTAGCTTCGTTTAATCCATCGGTGATGACGCGAGGATGTAAACCCTTGAAACGAGAACTCGAATTATATATCGAAATGACTTGATATTTTAAACAATGAGATGCTTACTTCAGCAATAAAAATATCAGCTTGTTTTAAAATTTCACCGATTGTGAGAACTGTTGAAGTAGTTCCATCACCTGTTGTATCGTCTTGGGCGGTAGAAGCTCTAGCAATTAATGAGGCGGTAGGGTGCTGAATTTGCTGGAAAGGTAAATTATTGGATAGTTTTTGTGACTTGAATAGTAAGAAATTCGTCATTTTTACCACTTACCATTTCATGCAACAACACATTTCCATCTTTGGTGATTTTTATATCCCCGGCTCCAGATACCAACCTGTACACAAACGAATAAGAATGTATATAACCATTTGGCAAAGGAAATAAGAAAGTATTTTACGAGAAATGAAAAAAACAAGCCATTTCTTACATTTTCATTGTTCCTTTAGGGCCCAAATTAGTCTTCATGACATCCTGGATACCTTTAGCAGCTGAAATATTTACTGCTAAGGCTTGGGCTGCTCGGGCGAATTCAGCTTTAGGATTTAATAAACTAATTGCTGCCATGGTAAATAAACTTTTAATAAAATTTACACTTAAATTGGATAAATATTATTATTTTTAAATAAACGAACGTGCTTTAATTTCAGTATCGCGATATGGCCGAGTTCAAATCGCTACAGAATCCTCATTGTTAAAATTATGCGTTTGGGTGGTTTGCCTTTTTCCTTCTCAGCCAGCTGTTTTTACCAGGAGTGGAAATGAGAATCAGCGAATTTAACCGACGAAAAATCCTATTCAATGATTATTTCGATCACCTTTGGGTACATTTTAGCGAAACATTATGTTCAATTATACCAAAATTACAAAACGACAAAAATTCAGATTTTTATTATTCTTCATTCTTTTTTAAAATTGATATTCAAGAAGCATAGATGTATCAATAGCAATTAATTGATGTTGTTTGCTTTTTTAATTATTCAAAATTCATTTTAGTAACTTAACGCGATGTGAAATGTGAAAATTGAAAAAATTGTAGTGAGTAAATGTTTTATAAATTCGTCCAATTGTCGCAATTATAAAATGAGCTCCATTGAGGCCATGACCTTACGAAGTACAAATCTTTTCATTCGACCGGCCTGATTAAAACTTTTATCACAACATTGCTTCAACATTGTCTTCTTTATTTTTTCTTCCAATAATTCCTACAAAAATTCTTTCAGTCTCTATTACTTCCGGAGCTGAATTTTTAAATAATAATGTTCCCTGTATACTGATATGTATCATATTCCTAGTTCAATTTCACTTTAATTTTTATTTCGTGTTATATAGTCAGGATTGACTAATCGTAGACACTTAGTTTCCGGTGTGTTATTTCACTTTTAATAATAACTTGAGAATGTTCTACAAGATTACCTCATCAACTTCACTTCAAGCAGTATGTGTTGCAAGAAATACCTTTAAAAATTCCTACAAACACTCGTAAAATACCATTATTGCTGAAAATGCTAAAATTCTATTCGACATTCCTCAAATTAGTTTTTGTCATTAATCAGTAATGCAACGATATTGTTTCAATCTTTTATGATGCAACAAGTTTTAGGTAATTTCATCTATGTCATTATTCTTGTCTCAAAGGTTTTTGAAAATGTTGGTTTTCATAAAGATTGAGCTCGAAAGAATATAGTTTTCTCGATTGCCTAGGCCTGAAGTTAGGCTCGTTTTTTTCCAATAGCATTGTTATAAAATCTTTCAATTCTTTAATAGGCGAAGAAAATGAGGAAGATATTGACGATTATAGTACGGTGCCTGTTGTAAGTGTTAGTATACCGTTGCGCCATACCATTCAACAAAATAATTGGGATTGTGGAATATCGTGTGTTGCTATGGTTTTACCTGAAAATAAAATTACTTATTTCAACGAATACAAAGAAGATATCATCACGGAAGAAGGAATTGAATTCAAGTATGTATGATCGTTTGAATTGAACATAACTGATCATAATTCAATCCGCTATATTCTCTGTGTACTTTACATTCGTAGTACGTGGACGATCGATTTAGCCTATCTCTTGAAAAAGTTCGATTTGAAGTTTAAGTACTATACATCAACTATTGGCATTTGTCCAATTTATTATCAACATCGTTATTATAATACACTGTTACCAAACGTGAGTAATAATGAGATACACTGTGGTGTTACCATCGCCAGCATCATGTATACTGTTATTTTTTATTTGTTATAGGATGAAAGTCGTGTAAATAAGAAATTCGAAAATGCGAAACGAAATGGGATTTCCATTCATGTTAAAATTCTTCACATATCAAAGTTGATTCATCATTTATCTGACTATGGACCAATTATTGTGCTCACCAATGCTAATCTTTTAACATGCGACGTTTGTAATAAGAAAGGTGATACTATATCTTCAGTCACCATTCCTTATCAAGGACATTATGTTGTTATTGTTGGATATTCATTCCTTACTAATGATATTTTGTACAAAAATCCATCGGGTAGTCACGGTATGAATAGATTTTTTTTCTTTGTATAATTAATATTCTTGTAAAATCTAACTCTCCTTTCTTTTTGTAGTCGTTTGTAGGATGTCTTTTGCTCAGTTTGATTCAGCAAGACACAGTTTTGGTACAGACGACGATGTGATACTAATTTATTAGCGAATTTGCATAATCCACATGTTGAGATAATGGCTGAACAGCATAAATATTTCTTCGAATTTCAACGTGTATCTCATTTATTATATTTGTTCGAGAAGGTGCATATATCGATATGGTTCACCATTTCGGAAAATCTACCTGTAAACTTGGAGCTGACTTTTATATTTGTTTTTTTTATGTATTTTTAAATTTTACAATCCCCGTGTCATTGTTTTTTATATTATTTTTAATTTTGTTGTTATTTTAGGTTGTTTTTTTTTTTCAATTAAAGCATTTCACAAGTTAACTTGTCTTTATTAAACGATATAAAACAAATTTCCAAGTTCCTTTAATGATTGCCAAATGCGGAAAAAAATCTACTATATCAAGTAAATTTTATATTGTAAAATTACATAAAATCACATACATCGAAAATTTTAATAAAAACTGATTATAATTAAGTAAGGAACAAAAATTTTTTTTAATTTTGCTTTTAAGCTTCCAATGAAAGGGACGATTTATAAAAATAAGCCTACAATAAATGCTAAAATTTTACAAAGAAAAACTGAAACAGAATTAATGCGGTACCTAACGTGCACAATTTCATACGCAATAAACAGGTCGAACCTCAAAAATGAGCTTTGTTACAAAGCAAAATCTCACTTACTAGCAAAATAATAAATCACTTCCACTAAAAGTAGAATGTTTAGTAGATAACAATGATCATTTTTTTCCGAAAGAAACTTTTTACATCATCGTAATTCGTATTCATACCTCCACACTGGACGTGACAAGACATAAAAACTGTTCCAGTTTAACAACACAGAAACACTTAATAATTAAAATTAATGAAAAGGTCACATTTTACAGAGAATGAGAAATATGAAACGAAATGAAAAAAAAATTGATTAAATCTAATGTGCGTTAAAAAATAAAAATTTGATAAAATTTCATTCTTAATTATGATTAATCAGTACTTATTTTAATGAGAAATGAAAAAGCTACATTTGCACGCAGCGAAGCATTACATGAAAGGACAAAACTATTCACATATATATAGTTTTTTCGAAGCGTAATTTTGATACATTGCGTTAAAATTTAAAAAAAAAATAATGGATTTTCGAATAAAAAACGATATTATTCGAAAATTCATTCTTCGATTTAATTTAGTATAAATTTTCAAATTTAACCAAGAGTTGATCGAATATATGAGCTACTGAAATTACCAACTCGTCAAAATTTAATTTCGAAGCTTCGTAGTTATTCCAAGCAATACCTCCATAGAGCACAAGATATAAGTAAACACGTGAGATCTCTACTTCAATCATTTACCTCATTTCAAAACTCATTATACGAATAGATTTCATAAGAATAAGTGCTAAATAAATCAAAATCGCTTCTATATTAAATCTCAGTTTCTGCATCAATCATTCAAATAACACAACACGAACTCACGCAATATACACATTAATTTCCGTACAGAAATTTCGTGAAATTCTATAATAAAAACGAAGCGCTCTTACGGATACAATAAAATAAAAGTAAAGAGTAACATGTTTCCAATGAAAAATTAAATGCATCTAAACGTAAAAAAGATAATAAAACACGAAAGAAAGTAAACATGAAATTAATTACAAAAATAAAAACTAAGAAAAAACGAAATAGTTTTAAAAATGCCGATAAGCGTACAACTAAAAAAAAAAATTTCGATGAAAGACACACGAAACAAAAAAAAAAAAAAAAAAAACATAAACGCCGAACAAATACCTGTGCAGAAACTAAGGTAACTACGTAAAGTTTTCATAACGAAAATTAAAAACTGGTGTCTGAAATTTCTCCAATCAAGAATAATAACGTTAGTAAAATAAAAATAAAGATGACAAGGTAAATATATACATTCATTTATCTAAGTTGAGAAACTTTTCAGGTTATGTGAAACTTTCTTCGGTTGTTTTTTCAGCATTAGATGCCAACACTTCTCTTAATGGTTCTACGCAACTATTTGGGATTAATGTGCCTATAAATGAGAAAAATCGGATTAAAATAAATGATGGTAGAAAAAAATTATAACACATTGCTTTTCGAACTGGTATACTTGACGAAATAATTAGATCTTCATTGCTCGACGAAAATAACTCACCTACGATTTTAAATCCTTCGGCTGTTCTTAAACGAACAACTTGCATTTTAGAATTATGGCCGGTTTTTTGCGCTAGCACATCCTCAACGCGACTCCATACGCTTAATACTGATCCGGAAAGGACGTTATAGGTACGTCTTCTTAAACCAATTTCGCAATCCAAACCTAAAGTTACATTTTTACAGTTTCCGCGCCTGTAATTTC
The DNA here is from genome assembly GCA_009761765.1 of Phenacoccus solenopsis. Classification (NCBI taxonomy): domain Eukaryota; kingdom Metazoa; phylum Arthropoda; class Insecta; order Hemiptera; family Pseudococcidae; genus Phenacoccus; species Phenacoccus solenopsis. Next base: position 12,698,055 of record CM019753.1, read on the forward strand.
AACACATTAGTTGAGAAAAATTTATACCATTCGAATAACTTGTTAAGGCTGTTCTCCCTGTTTACAACTGATAACAGAAAAGCTCGATTTGAGGGGTGATTTAGATGCACTATATCTTCGTGAATATTGAAATTGAATTGTTCGGGTTCGTTTGGTTTTATTTATTAATGTTTAAAGAAGAGGTGACTGTTGAGACAATTTTGAAAAATTGATTAGTTTTTTATTTAGGAAGAGTGCAACCAACGTATCTCGAGCGTGCTATAACTTCTTTTAGAAACAATCAATTAAAAATTTGACTCGTATGCTTTTTCGTCTTTCATTTACAAGCATCTTAACAAAAAAAATTGAAAAAATTTGAAAATTGACAGAGATAGAGTGCATCTAAATTCGGATGAGAGCGGGTCAGGGTTCAAAATTCGAAACGTGATTGGTTAAAAACAGTCACATGACTTTCACCATTAGGTTGAAATTTGTTGTTCGTAGAGCAGTATAGAATAGCCTTAATCAGAAAAAAAAATTACCAATAGGCGTGAGAGCAAGTATTCTCAGAAATATTATACTGATCCTTCCAATGTTTCTCGGCTTCAGATGCTTCGACTTTTTTATACTTCTTCTCCATTTCAGCGAGGGTTTCTTGTCTCAACTGAAGTCAAAATATGATTGTTATATTTCCTTGCGATTTTTTCCGACAAAGATAACACTACTTGAAAAATTTTAGGTCATGTCTTGTTTGCGAAAAGTTTTCCATATGTTAAAGAGCGTTACTAGAAATATTCCATGATTAAACGCCCAAAAGTGCCATTTCTGAGGTGATGCTCTATTCAATGTCATCTAAGATCGTACACAGAAAATTCCAACACGAAAGGAAGAACAAGGAAATAGAATAATTTACAAACTTTATAAAAATTTATTTTATTATGAAATGACCATGTGCCTAGGTGTTCTCCAACGACGGCAATAAGCTGTTTAAAAAAAGCTGAGCATGGAAAAACTTTTCTTTTTCTTCTCTTCATTTCAGCCTGGTGGTTTTAATGGGTAACGACACATCTGGCATTATTGAAGATTGCCCTTGGCTGCAACTACTGATGTTTGTCTTACATTAAATTTCTAGCTCCATCCCAAATCATTAAAATAAATTAGGGCTTGTTGTTTTCGATGCATAATTTTATACTCAATTCAATGGCGTAATCATCACTGATTTTTTGTAACAAAAGAAAATGCAAAAAATACGACTTAATACGCTCATAAATCCGCCATTGTCAAAAAAACTTGAAAATTCTTTAGTACATAGTTTTCAAGATTTTAATTTTGGTTATTCAGATATCTCCATCCGAGTAATGGAAGTTTTTTGTTTCTGAAAAATACTAATCAAACAAAAGTTTGTCCCATTCTCCTCACCCCAGAAAAGACACTTTGTGGGGTCTGACCATGGGATACTAGATTTCTAGTACATCTGCATCACATCATACAGAAAAATTATCAGAAACAAGACATGACCTGAAATTTATCGAATAGCATAATTAACAGATTACAAAAAAAAAAATCCTTGGATTTTTTCCATCACCTGTAATCCTGTATTCGGTCTATAAAGAGTATACAAGTCCTTCTTGCTAATACCTTCGCCGCTTCCTTTCTTTCCTAACTTATCCTTATCAGAAGCAACGGCCAATATTGCTGTTTGTTTACCATTTCGAATCTGTGGAGTATTGTTTCACTATTATAATTGTCGCCAAATTTACACGTTAAAATGGGAACATAAATCGACGAAAAAATTACCTGATGAGATAAATAAAATCCTTCTTTAGGACCAGACAATTCGGACCACTTTTCGCAAGCTTCGTCCCAAGACAGTCCTCTTTCTACTTGAACGATATGTAACTGAGTGGTAGCTACACCGGTGGTGTGCTTTCGTAGGAACGTATACATTTTAACGCGTTTCACGTTTTCGCCGGCTGAACCCAAATCTAGAAGGAAAGAGGCGAAGATGAGTGAACTTAGGTTCAGATTTTTCACACGCGAATAAAGTCGAACGTACCTAAAATTCCTAAATCGAATCTGCCGGATTTTTTGGCTTGCGAGATAACTGCTTGTAGCGTATCGGTGAAATACTTAAACAAACGGTTTTGCAATTCGACTGGCATGCCTAGGATTCTATTCAAGAATTTACTCATGTTGTTGTAATCTTTATCCAAGGTCAATACACCCGGCGATGTTTCACTATTTACGATCAAACCGACACCAACGAGAGCGCCGGCAACATCTAAAAAGAGAATTTATTGTGAGAATGTGAAGCAATGTATCGGTGGAGGAGAAAATTTCATTACCTTTGAAGAATTCGCCTTTATAGTCTTTGGGGGGATCAACCATAGGCGCTTCGTAGCCCATTATCGCTCTCATAGTGGTTTCTAAAGCCGCTCGACCGTACTTATTATCGATATTGAAACGCGATAAATCTCTAGTTTCGGTAGCTCTACGATCACCGTGTGTTAAAGCGCCCTTTAAAAATAAAAATATTTAATACACGAGATGAACACGATGCGAAGGTGGAATCGCGATGTGTAAATACCCACCAAACTTTCCAGTCTTTTCGCAACGATCGAGGCGAATCTTCTCTCGCCAGCGAGATCGGAAATTAAAAATATATATTCTGGTGCGTTCACTTGATTACTTCTGTGTGTACGACCTGAACAACATTATTACAATATTTTAATGTTTTTTTTTTTTTTTTTTGAGTCGATTAGCCATGCAGTGAATGGTGTTTCGGTTATTTGTACTGACCGAACTGTTGAATAGCTCTGTCCGCACTCCATGGTAGCTCTAATGTAATATGAACACGACGACGTTGATTTTTAGCACGACGATCACTTTGTAAAGATATACCAGAGCTGGCGGCTTCCGAAATAATAGCCACGTCTTTCTCGCCATCCATGAATCTTTGTTTTTCTGTATTAAATTCATTCGTGTGATTAATAGAGAGTTGATTTGAATACGTGATATTTGGTTTCGATGTAAACCACGGCTCGTTCATATAAATTTGTAGGTTTAATTATGCGGCATTCAAATAGGGAGGTTAGCTCATCGTACTCAGTGAAGGGGCAGTGATAAAAGTTTGAAGAAAAATTTTTTAATCTTAGCGGCGAGCAACTTGAAACATTTTTATTTCATCATCCAAGAAATGAGGAATATGCGATCGAATTTTATTTTACAGACAAAATATGGAGAAAGTTACTATGGTAGAAGAAATGGCATGTTTTTCATATTTTTGGCATATAACTTGTTAAAATGTTCTACTGGCATCACGTTTTAAAACACTTTTTAGACTCCTTATTCATAAACTCATACGCTAGCTGTATGCTTCCTGAGTAGGTGAATTTTTTGGCTGAATTTTCAATTTAAAATAACAGCTATCACAGCCCAACTAATTTAGAAAGGAGGGGGAGGGGAGGGTGTGGTCTTGAAATCTGATGAAAATAGAAAATTTAATAGGAGACTTTTTAGTGAATTTCGCCGAACTATTTTTTTAGATTTTTTTTTCTTGATTGGCATCAGAATGACGTTTCACTCAAATTTTGAGTGACGATGGAAAGAGGGTAAAAACTGCAATATTTTCGTTTTTGTTTTCATATGAAAGAATTAACCACGGATACCAACATACCAAAGTTTCCGTCTGCCAAGTGCAATGAAAAAGAACAAAAATAGCTTTTTGAGGAAGTTTTGAGTCATGAAATATGTATCTTTAATTGTTCATATCTTCTCACCAAATTCACCAGGAAAGGTAAAACTTAGGGGATGTGCAGTTGGTTGGATACCTCAATATGGTCACTTAAATTTGGGTCAAAATGGATTCAAAATGGCGGATGATCAAATTTTGAGGAAAGCCTGAAGAGCCTCAAATGGCTAAGATGTAATGTGGTAAGGATAAATGAACCTCCAAAATTTTCGACCATGGTGTCAGATGACAAAGTGAGCCCAACTGAACAAGATATTTAAATTTTTGCTTCCTACATTGATAGCAAAGAGAGTTTGAAGTAGAAAAACAGCTTTTGTAAGGACTTAAAAATTTGTCTATACATAAGACTCAAGATTTTTCAACGGGCTTGAAAAATTTTTATAAAAAAAAAAAAAAAAATTACAATTTATAATATGTAACAATATTTCAGGAAATCCTAATCTCTGTACCCGTGTAAGGTAGGGAAAGGTTGTTCGCACTAATATGTAGTAAATACGAACAATATTGAACAAGAATAGGAAATTGTGGCCATGGTGGGTATATTATAATAAATTTTTCGCAAACGGTATTTTTTTACATGGCTTTGATAGTGAAATAAAGATAATTGAAGTTGATCACTACAAAGCTAAGAAAACTCGTCTTCAAATTCTTGTATCTCAGCCCCTTCAGTATACAGTATAAGCAAATCTCCATACAAGAATAGGTGGTTGTATCTAGATGGACCATGCTGCATACATATTTTTGTTTTCGAAGAATATTTACCGGTAAGGTTCAGAGTTTCCAGAGGAATATCAATCTCAGATCGCGATTCGTACTGGATACCAGCGTCGGTCTGTACAACTCTACCTTTACGACCGGTCATCTATAAATGAGAAAAATTACCAACAGGTTCGAGTATAGTCATTAGTACAAATACAGGGACACTGAAAACCCACCTCGGCGACATTTTCTGGACCTCCTAGCTCGTCAATAAGTTGATCGAGCGTATTAGGAGGCAAACGATCACCGATACTTTCGATTTGTTCTAATAATTCTTCTTTCATGGTGCACGCACGTTCGACCGCATCTTTAGGCGGCTTAACCGTAGGCATACCTTTTCCCTTGCCTTTGGGATTTTTACCCATAATCAACATGTCGATTCTATCTTGAGCCGTTGGCTTCTTAGGCGCTTTCTTCTTTTTGGCGCCTTTTTTATTGTTAGCTGCGCCACCCCAAAGCATATCTGAAAAGTATTACGGTAATTATACGCAATACACTGTAGTTTTCAAACTGACTGCCGTCGTGGAATACACCTTACCGTCTGAATCATCTTCTGAGAAATCACTACTTTCAACTTCCGATGGCGGATCAGATGTTTCTTCGCTGCCAGAGTCTGAATTAGAAACTTTGAAGTCTGAATCGTCCGAATCAATGTCTGACTCAGAATCGCTAGATCCTCGACGTCTTTTCACTTTGACGGCTGCTTGTCTCGCTAGAAACGAAATAGAAATTTTTCCTTCGTATTATGAAGATTTATCGGCGGGAAGGAAGGTTCGTAGGATATTTACCTGATTTTCTTTTTCCAGACGAACTGCTGGCTTCGTTGTTCACATTTCCGTTTTGCTCTTGCTTCATTTTTTTCGTATCGATTCCGAGAAGACGATGAATTCTATTTCTATCCGGAGCGGGGAAGTGTTTCTCCACAAGTGATTGCAAAACACCTCTGTCGGAAAATGAGTTTGTTATGAACAGGAACGAAGTAGGATGCATGTTACGATATACGGGGTAATTTTTTTTTTTCTAATGAAAATGATATTTCACTTCGTAATAATAATAAATACAAAACGATTATTGATAAACTTCTTCAACAATTGTAATGAGTGCTGAGAAAAGGGACCTTGAGATGAAAATTTTCAAATTACTTTTCTCATGCATTTTTATAGGAAATTTAATGCTCAACTCAATAGGATTAATCAATACTCCCTATTTTAAAAATTGGAGAGTTATAATAATTTAAAGTTGATATCGTTAAAATTCGGTTTCGAGAAAAACTACCTCAAAGTTCACAAAAAAAAAAAAACTGACGACGCATTCACGTTTCCTTCGAGTTGCTCGTACGTCTATTAAAACACAACCACAGACAGCTATTGGACAGTAAAATGTTCATTATTATGTATAATAATCATTTTCCATTGAAATCTCAAAAATGAATTTTTTTTACTTTTCTTCCAATTTTTGGGCCTCAAAATTTTATTTTCAACCTCAAGTTGCCTTTTCTTAGCACTCATCATAATTGAAGATAATTTTTTTTTCTATTTTTTCAAAATATTAGGTGGTTTTTAATTTTTCTTTTTACTAAAGTAGAGAAAACACCTAGGGAATGTCCATTAATTACGTGAGGCGATTTTGGAGATTTTTGACATCCCCTCCCTTTTGTTAAGATTTCAAGAGATTTAGCTCAACTCCCTCCCCCATCGCCCGATTTCACGTGAGATTTTTCAAAATGTGCGTTTCTCGTGCAAATCCTTTGGATTTATTCTACAAATAAAAAAAGATCTCGTTAACACCCCCTTCCCTCCAAAGTAAGATGAGATTCGACTTCAGCCCCCCCCCTTTAAACGCCTCACGTAATTGATGAACGCACATCAACAAACATGAATTTATTTATTAAAATTTACAAAAAATGTTTTACATGAAATTTTGGTTAATCATTAATTTTTAATGAAAAATTTCAATTTCATTTTTTTTTTAACGCGCCATGTACAGCTACTATGGCTAGAGCTAGAGGCGCATCGATGTATTACATTAATATAAGTGTTATCAACAGACGAGACAATAATCTTCAATAAACGCGAAAACAAATTGAAAAAATTTGAAAAAAATTTTTTGGACAGTTTGAAATTTTTAGTGCCAAAAATTTACATTTTTTTATTTGTCTAAAGACTGAATTTTGAATTAAAAGAGTCTTGACCAGTTCTTGATTTCTCACGAAGAAACGCTAAATTAAACGTTTTCAAAAATTAATAATAAATAGATAAATGATTACTTTGCTGTGGATACGAAATCGGACAATTCGCCATCGTCCTTCTCCAACTGTTCCAACGTTCTCGCCTCTCCAGTCGATTGTAATCCGATCACAACGCACTTACCACATTTTATCGCCTCTCTGTAAAATTGAAGTCATCCTAATTTATAAAAACACTAAACACACTTCGAATGAAATCAAAGCATTCATACCTAGCAACATCGACGGCATGACGTACTTTCGCCGCTATACATAGGTATTTGAAAAACCTTTGATGAGCAGACCAAAACTGCCCCCACATAGTTTTTTTCATTCGACTCTCGGCATCGATTAATTCGGCGGCTTCTTGAAATTTCTGCATCGCTTCCACCCACTGCAGAAGAAAGACAAATGAAACAATTGAAATACAAAAAATCGACATTTCATCCACCAATACTCACCAATTTCACAGAATCGTCGTACATCTTAATAAAGTCTTTGTTTAAAGGAACTTCTTCGATTTTAAAGGATACGCCGTGAAAACTCAACTGCCTGGCGATATACATGCCACGCAGTTTCATATCCATGGCTACAATCTCCATAGCTCCGACGCCTCTTTTTTCTACAGCGTTTATAAAATCCATAAACTGGAGGAATGGCGAGCCTTCGCCCCACATACCCAGTCTGGTCATATAAGCCATATTTCGCGGCTCCGATGCGCCTGTAGCAGACGCATATACTACTCTAGCTTTGGGTAGTTGTTTTTGTAGCTCTAACACGGTTAAACCTGTTTTCGTAGGTTTGGTTGAGCCAACGGGGCATAGATTTTTGGCACGATGACATTCGTCGAAAATAATCTAAATACATGTTTTACGTTAAACTCAGGTATATCGGTAAATTGAGAGAAATATTTCGAGCGATTGAAGCTTACTGGGCCATCAAAATCTTCTCCGCACCATTGTAGTAATTGTTTCAGTCGTGTTTTATATTTACCACCTGCCTGCGAAGATTCTCCGATTAATGCCGAGTACGTTGAAAATATAACGCCTCTTTTAACATTTCCATTAGCTGGTGAAGCAATTTTAGCGTACTTGAACTACAACACAAATTAATTTGTTAAGAAGATTCCAGATAACTCTTCACAAAGAAGTGTAAAAAAGATTCCCTGTTTGGTCCACCTACATTCGAACTTTGCTGCCAAAATATGTGAAATATGATGCCCTCGCTGAACTGAAAAGAATTTTTTTTTCTTCGAAAATCGACCTGGTTTAGCACTACCAGAGGTAAAATAATCGCACAAGAATGACTAATAAATTTCAGCTTAGCAAGTTAAACACATACATTGTGTCTTACTGATCTTAGTACCCTCGAGTGATAAATTCTCTTTGTTCATAAACGACAATCAATTATTTTATTCCTTTTGGTTCTTTTTCACGTGATTAAAAAACTATATAATTATCTTTTTTCGATATTTTACAACCATAATTCTTGGAATTAAGCATCTTTTCAAACTTTTAAAGGTTCTTTCCATTTAATTTGGCAACACTGATAACTGATAAATTGATTCAAATTAATGAATAATATACAAAAAAAAAATTGATGAAAATACAAAATCATGTATCACCAGTAAAGAATTATTTATTATCACGATCTAAAATCAAAAGAAATGAAATCAGTGATTACTCTTTTTCACTGAAAGGAATTTGGCGCTCAGGGATACTAAGATCAGTTGGACATGGTACATATTTTCCATAAATGCTTCAAAGTTTTAACCAATTATAAGGATGTAAATATCAACTTGATGGAAGGGGGGGGGTGAAATTTTTGACCATAATTTTAGAATCATTTTGCAACCATCAAGTGCCAAACCAAATCGATTTAGGAAAAATCCTAAAATTCGTTCTACCTTATTAGTTTACACACCTTTAAAGCATGAGAAGCACATAAGTGACTTCAAAAATTGAAAAAAAAATCTCTACGTCGGATGATTGAAATAATGTTTAATGCATATATAGGGGATCATAACTCATCATTTAAAACCATTAAAAAAACCAGCACCCCTTTCAGTTTTATTTCACTTTGATACTACTTCACTCCCCTGCTTGGGGTTGATTTCAAAAACTGGCGATAAAAACACGAAGGCAGGTTCGAATGTAATTGGCTTCAAAAACGAGCTTCATTAGATTTTGGAAATGTAAAGCTCACCTTATTCAACGGATATACTTCGATTTTGCCAGCGCCTATATCATTTAGATCTCGTTCGGCGTCATACTTCAGATCATTAGAAACCGAAATCCATAAGGCTTTTTTACGACCTTTCAAATAATTTTCAAAAATCACGCCTGCCACAGTTCTGCCTTTACCCACACCAGCACCATCACCTGTTCGTAGAAATAACATTTAAGTCGTGAACTACGATAAAATAAGCTGTTGGGTTTTCCGTCGTCATTATCGAACCTATTAAAAATCCAGCTCGCGAACCATCCGGAAGTAAATGTTCGTGTTGTTGGGAGGCATAAGTGATAGCTTCTAATTGCAGGGCAGATAATGCACCGCTTTTAATGGTCTCTTCTGGCAGGGATAACTTATACCATACTTCAGTCGGCTCTACGCTAGATAAGGAAGCGGTTTCGACTACAGGATCAGGATGCTTCTTGCCTAACTTCACTGTGGAAGGGGAACAAGAAGATGTGATTATCTTGTGCAAACGTAAATAGATGCAATTGTATGAAGATAATTACATTTGAATGGCATATAATCGGCGTACGTTTCGGCGACGCCCATATCTTCGTCTTCGTTATCTTCTTCTTCTTCGACGCGCATGTTGGCCTGAAAATATGGGATTAGAATTTTGTTAAATGAACGTTCATTTTCGATGATGCACCAGTCAAGCGAGGAACAATCGATACTCACTTTATTGGAGTTCATCATCCACAACTGTGATAAAGTTTTGGTAGGTAATTGTGGCGTTGCCCAATTTGGGAAGAACTGTCCTTGACTTAAAAGCTGATTAAGAAGAGCTCCTCCATTACCTGACATTAAGAACGGATTCATAACAGCTTGAAAACTTGGCGACATCATCATAGCACTCATAGCACTGCTAAACCCACTCATATCCATACCTAAGTCCAACACAAACAACATACCACCCGTTTGTTTAACTACCGCCACCGATAATAATTCCGGCATTCAACAAAACACATTGTAAGATTAAATGATACACGTGAATTCCATTCAATGAGATTATGTTCGTAGCAAATTATCGTGCTCAATTCATCTGGTTTGCTACGTTCACACATTTAACATGAAACAAACACATAATGTGAAATTGCATGCTGAGGATGAACTCGTTTAATGGATGAGTATCCGTTGAGGAAATTAATTAGTCGGTTTTCTCACCTATATGAGTAAACCATGAAAGATGTATTGGTGAAATAAGATGCATTTAGGAGCACCCAATATTAGTGTAGAATAATCATCGTAACATTTGTCACAAAATTTGAAATTACTTCTTGCATAACTTAGTGACTGTAGTATATAAAAACGAGACTGTAGTGATAATATCAAGTTGTGAAAAGAAAACATGCAAGTTTTAATGCTCAACAGTTGAAGTTTAAAATCTTTCAAGTTATGACGAAACGTTATTAATGACTGATAACATCTTTCACGACAAATCAACCTACCCTTCATGCAGCGAATCTTATCATAATTGCTTGCATTTCACATCGCGTAAATACAAATGACGCATTCGTATCTAAGCAACTATCAATTAGAGAATGGCTGATACATGCAAATGAATGATAAATGATGCCTATAGTTGGAATTTTGTTATGAAATTCTGAATAAATTAAAATAAAATACAAAGATAAATACTAATAAAGCGTTTGAATCATGCAAATTAAAACTATGGTGGAGTTCAAGTGCTTGGATGAGTCGCCTATAATCAAGAAAATAAGAGAATTATCGCTAATTGCTTGTAGTAATGACTAGAGGTATAGCATAACGATGATTCCCAAGTCATCTCGTTATTCTATACATATATCTTACTTTCATCATCGAGATCTGAATTGTAGTCATAATTTTCAATATTTCCTACTGGAATATGATGTAGATGAACCGGAAGAACTGGTGTAGGCGATTTCATGGATTCAAGAGCTTCTAATTTTATTTGAGCGTTCACTGGTTTGAGAACTGATACCGGTTTAGGATGTTGTGGAGTTTTTGCCATTATAGGAGTATCAAATTTCACTTTACTGTTGAGCGGTTTTAGAACAGATACCGGTTTGGAAACTCTCACTGGTGGAGGTTTTGGAAGCAGTGGTGGCAATGGAGAGGAAATTTTATCGCAAATGCATCCGCCACATTTACACGGAGACTTTATAGGAACTGAAGCACGTTTAGCAGATTTACGTCGCTGCTGCAAAGTCTTCTTTGCAGGCATTATGGCAATGTGAAGAGACAGATTTAAAAGTGAAAAAAAGTGATCATACGAAATGTATAAAGTACTTATTCACGATGATTGAGAGAATAACACAATCACGATTTGTTTGAGAGAGAATAACTCCAAGATTTGGTTAATTCACGATTTGTTAAAGTTTTAAGCGAAATTCGTAAATTGTCACTACAAATGCCGGAAAATTACACAAGGAAATAAAAAGAAAGGATTAAATGCACACAATTAATCACAACAGGATATCCACGTCCTGCTGTCCATGCTCTATGTCGACCTTCGAAGAACCCATTGATGAATAAGAAACAAAGAACACGGTAACATCGATGGTGAAGCGCGCGACAGTAAGAGAAAACAGCGGGAAAACCACCCTGAATCACTCTCTCCTCCCCCACCTCAACATCGGAAAGACGACAATTTTTTGTAATTATTTGTCATCCACGACAACGAGGCCAGGATTTTTTTTCTATCAAGCTTACCAACGTACGCATAATTGAAAAACGTGTGTTAATATTAATTTTATTAATCTTTTCATTATTTTCAAATTTAACTCATTCCGACTTCAAGATTCTAGTTCATTCCCCACTCCCAACAGTATTTCTCACTTTGCTGAGTTTTGAATGTCAAGAAAAATTTAAAATTGAATATTAGGAATTAATTTTAAGAAAAAAATACATACAACCCCAATCGTTTTCTATCACCATGCAAACTGTTGTAAGAATTGTTGAGAGGAATGGAGCAATTGAGATCTCAATCTCAAGCTTAAAGACGTGATCGTAATGTTAATAAAAATAATAAACTAAATCCCAATAATTTCAGTTCATTCATTATTCGAATATTCATAATTAATACGTATAATTATGTTAAGATCAAACACAAAACGCATATTTCATATTTGCAATTTTTTCCCTTTACTTTCACTAAATTTCATATTTAAATTAATATTTCATCTTTCAAGAGTGGCCTCGATCATTTACTTTGTTTGTTTCATGCAAACGTAATATTTTAGATTTTCCATAATGAATTGCGTTTTCTTAACCACATGTGGTAATACACTTAATACCATGCGATACAAAAGACGGAACTGTCAGCCTCGACCATCGTTCGTAGGTCATTTCAACCGTGTTTCAATGTTATCCTCCACTTCATAGAAAGAGTATGACAAAAACCAGTTTCATTAGCTACCTCCTTATTTTCTTATAAGACACACGTATGGTTATGTCGATTTTGAGGTATACCTACAATTCTTCAACTCTTTCAAGAAATCAATACAAACAAAACAATCGTAAACTTGATGAAATTACAACGTAATTAGGTTTATAATAAAATGCAAAGGCGTTAAGCTTTTATTTACTTCAGTATTAAAGAGTATAATAACTTAGAGCGAAAGCAAAATTGATCGATTTTAAATAGTCCGAAAATACCCTGAAACCATAACTACTGTTATTTCCTACATGATTGCGCTAGATAAGCGTGAAGAATTTCTAGAAAATTCGCAGAATAAACATTCACTAAGCTTTAAAGTTTCAACGATTTATTCAGAATGGATTAATACGGTGTAAGAAGTTTCAAATTCAATTTTGAAATTATAAATAACACATCTTTCGTACTCCACGTCTATTTTCTCTCGAGAATTTATATTTCATTTGTGCAATACCATTACAAAATTTTCCAAAGATGTATCTCAAGTAACTGCATGTTTCGATATAAATGTGAAGCACAGAATACAATCTCTTAAAATGGAAACGAGCGCGACTCAGATTTTTTCTTCTTACCACCGCACGTGATCGATCTATCTTTCTATATAATTGCGATTCGGAATAATGAAAAGGAATTTCAAAATGATTATTCTACACTAATGGGTAATTGATCGAAACTTCGTAGCAGGCATCCATTACCTAGGTAACAAAATCATTCATACTTAGAACTATGGCTGACTTCAACCTACCTTGAGGAAAAAATTGTGCTGCACTAAAATTAGGATTCATGGTCGGGTAACCTTGCATGCCTGGAGGGTACATCATTGCGGATGAGACTCCAGAAGGATAATTGAAATATGACTGTGGAGGCATCAAACCTCCGACACTGCCTCCTAATCCCATTTTAGACTTGTCGAAATTCTGATTTAAGGACGGTTTCGACATCAACTGTTCCAAAATGGCGCTATTTGCGTTTAACGCTGAAATAGTATTTTACAAATGGCAAATTTTTAATAATGATCAAATTTGAATGTATGAACGAAAAAATTATAACTAAACTCCAAGTACCATTTTGAGCGTTTAAATTGGGCTTAACATCAGTTGAAGGTACATCTTTGGACTTATCAATGGATGGCTTTTCTTCTGTCGAGTCGACCGCATCATTTGATAATTTCTCTTTAATTGACTTGGCTGACTCCAGGTCTTTACCTCCACCTTTTTAATAGGCAATAAAACATAGAGATATCGGCTGGAGAACGTAGAAAATCCTCAAAATACAATTCGAATTACTGACCTGGGACTTCTATCTGATCTGGATCCTCATCGTCGTCAAAATCACTGTCTGATGGCGAGCTTTCATCTTTATATTTAGTGGAACTCTACGTAGGAATCACAAATGAAGATTTTATGAGTATGGAAAATTCAATCATAACAAAAACCAGAATGTTATAAACGGATTAAACATTGAAAATAGGTAACCAAATAAGAATAATTCAGATCATAATACGTAATAATACGATGATGTAAATTTACAACACTTCTTACCTTTAACAAAGTAAATAATATTAAATATCTCTTACCATGTTGAATTTTGTAAATTATAACCAATTACACGAAAATAGAAACTGCATCAGAGCGTTATAAGCAAGCATATACGTATTTATACAAGAGATTCCAGCCTATGCACTGATAAAAATAATGAACACTGGAGAACATAGATCCCTCGTCATTCGACGATATTTTACTTATATTAGGAATCAGACATCGAGAATTCATTCTGAAACATTAATGTAAACACACTTTATGCAAACACTTTCGTTTAAATCTATTTTAAATCATTTCTAATATGTTTAAAGAAGAGAAAAAAAATTTAAAAACAAAGGGGATAAGCCTATACCGAAAATAAAGAATGCATAGTATCACTATCTTCATTTGTGTCATAGTTAAGCGTGATTATAAGACAAAAAAACAAAAAGATGACTTACATTTAATATTTGGTAAAACATCATTTTTAATTCAATGAAATAGACCCACTTTATAAAATTAGAAGAAAAAATATAAATATTTTAGATCTCAGGTCGTCCCGCCATATTGATATAACCTATCTACCGCTTCCCCCTCCAACATTTTTGTTTTTTTGTTTTGTTTTTTTTGAGTCAGCGAAAAAGATTGATAACCTTCGTTTCTGACAATGCCTTGACTTTACTTTCTTAGATCGTTACTTTGATAGGTAATGGACATAGATAGGACGTAGTTTTTTTGTTTTGTTTTTTTTTTTTGAGTCAGCGAAAAAGATTGATAACCTTCGTTTCTGACAATGCCTTGACTTTACTTTCTTAGATCGTTACTTTGATAGGTAATGGACATAGATAGGACGTAGGGGAGACAATAATATGCCTTCAAAATGCCATCATTATCTGAAAATGTCTAAAGCTTTGTGGAAAATTTTCCATAATACGACTCTAAATCAGCGAGCAGTCGAGCACAGCTTTGAAAATATGTTCGTTACCCCCGCACCCGGCAGCATCACTTCTTGCCTATTGTTTTGATTTTCGAATCAAATTTTTTGTTTATAAAATTTAATGTTCATGACTGTGTATGTGTCCATAAAAAGATAAAATGAAAATTTTCGGTGAATCATAGCAGAAATTGAAAAATGTAACTTAATGAGCATGAATCACTTCCTCAAGGGCAAGCGTAAGGTAAAAGATATTCTATGATGTAGATTTCATCATTCATATTTTACAAAGTGTAACATGCAAAAACCAATGTTTAACCATACTCACCTAATCAGGAATAGATTAAATTTCTGATTCATCTGTAACGGTTATTTTTCAAAATAATCTAAAAATAATGAATTATGAAGAAAAGTTTGAGTGAATTTTTGACTATTGAAAGAATTTCCTTTGATTTTGGAATTAAGTGAAACCATAAGTTTTGGCAACGGTTTAATGTCTGAGTAAGATTCCAGATGTTGGATTATTTTCATCGGAATGAAGGATCTTACTGTGATATAAATTACGCAGAAATGAAAACATAATTATTGACTCGAGTTTTCTTCGTCACAGTTATGAAATGTAAAATTTTATTATTATTATTTTTTTTTTCAATTTCAGGATTAACTCATTCTTGAATCAAGCACGTTTGATTGATGATATGGAATAAAAAATTGAATTAGTCGAGTATCTCTTTGTGCCACCTTAATTGTGTTCCTGCGTTGATTCTTGGAATATAGTCATGGTTCGAGGTAATTTCTTAATATTCTATTGAAAGAATTTCCTTTGATTTTGGAATTAAGTGAAACCTAAGTTTTGGCAACGGTTTAATGTCTGAGTAAGATTCCAGATGTTGGATTATTTTCATCGGAATGAAGGATCTTACTGTGATATAAATTACGCAGAAATGAAAACATAATTATTGACTCGAGTTTTCTGCGTCACAGTTATGAAATGTAAAATTTTATTATTATTTTTTTTTTTTTTCAATTTCAGGATTAACTCATTCTTGAATCAAGCACGTTTGATTGATGATATGGAATAAAAAATTGAATTAGTCGAGTATCTCTTTGTGCCACCTTAATTGTGTTCCTGCGTTGATTCTTGGAATATAGTCATGGTTCGAGGTAATTTCTTAATATTCACCTTTCAGCTGTAGGCCTCTTGTGGAGTTATTAATCCGGAAATTTCTTATTTTAGGAAGAAAAAAATGCAACTCTAATTCAAAAACTAATGCAGCATCTAGTACAGCTGCTGTAAGTGGTACAACTCCAGTTAAAACGAATGCTAAAAGAAAGTTCAGGGGGAAGCTTTCTCATTCCAACACTGTGTTATCTAACAAGATAACACAATACTATAATGTTTCGGTAATTTTATTAAAAATTTTTTGTAATACTAAGATCAATGATTTTTGAAAGTTGAAATGGAAATTGAATTTTTTCAGATAAGTTCTCCTAAATCTCAAGAAAATTCTCCAGTATTACCTCTAAAATTAAATGACGAACCGAATATAAAAAATGAATCGCCGGTGTTATCGGAGAGGAGAAACATTTTACAAGAAACAAATAATATATTGGGTAATAATTTATTCTTTAAACCCGGGGCTTCTCTATATTTGAAGGTGTTATTCTTAAATTAATTTCTATTTCACAGAAAGTAATCATGTCAACATACGCGTAAACAGTGATAGTGAAATTAATAAGACTGAATCATGTGTTCCTTTCAGTCCTAGTACTGCCTTATCTCAACTTGACTTAGATATTAACAAAAAAGTATCAAAAATTAATAAGTGCGTTTTTACCTTATTTTTAATCATGACTGAGATGAATTATTAAAATTTTCAACTTTGATTCATCTTTCAGATTGCCTGTCGATAAGATTCCAAAAAACGGGTTTTTAAAATCTTTAAATGAACGTGCGGACAAAAACTCTGAAAAGAATAATTCACCAACCAACATCAAAATCGTGAACAATGTTTCCAACTTGAATAAAAATCAAACTAAATTGACCGAATTTTATCCGGTGCGAAGAAGCGCTCGTAGAAATGAGAAGAGTGTTTTAGAAGAGAAAAGAAAAACATTGGAAAAGGCTATTCTTTCCAGTAATGAGGAAGGTTTAGAGGTTTGTGGCAATGATGTATTGGATATAATGGAAAGCATCAATTCAATTATTAATTCCTAAAATCATATGCTTTAGATGAGAATGTTTGAAGGAAAAGGTCGTGGTGTGGTGGCTGCTCGAAAATTTCTCAGAGGAGAATTTGTTGTCGAGTATGCCGGCGAATTAATTACAATGGAGGAAGCTAAAAAACGCGAAGCAATTTACGCACAAGACGAAAATACAGGGTGTTACATGTATTATTTCAAGCATAAAAATAATCAGTATTGGTTGGTGGCTCTTTTTATATGTTTTTTGTTTAACGAGTACATCTTATAAGTAAATTTTTGATTTTGTAGCGTTGATGCGACTCAAGAATCCAATCGTTTTGGTAGATTATTAAACCACTCCAGAAATGGAAATTTGTGCACCAAAACTGTGGAAATAGAAGGCATTCCTCACTTGATATTGATTGCGAAGGAAGACATTGAACCTGGTTTGGAATTAACTTATGACTATGGCGATAGAAGCAAATTGTCGTTACAGTTTCATCCGTGGCTTGCCCAATGACGTTTGTATTAAAATAATTCGGAAATTGGTTATGAATTTTTTGTGAAATAAATTATTTTATATTTGATTTATTCGGTTTCGCGTATTTTAAATCGTTTTACTTCATAGATATTTTTTTAGTTTCCACGTTTAGTATCATTGACTTGTTGAATTAATTTTATACTACCAATCTCTAGTAATGAAATATATTTGACTTATTATGTTTTATATTAATTCGCATTCTGTTTTAATTTTTGTTGTAAAATACCAATACCTCATTATTTCAATGCATGATTTTTTTTCTGTGTTTTATAAAAACCGTATTTTCGAAATTGATAAACGATTATAATAAATATGATGGCAAGAATTTAAAAAATCTGTTTTGTTGTTTAGTAGTTTTTTAGGGCTGTATACAACTGAACGAAATGGCTATTTTTAATTTTTTATCAATGAAGAGGTTGAAAATTTGAAATTTAGAAAAAAAACAATTTTTACGCGCAATTCAAATTTTTTAATTGTTGTCGAGTATCGATCCAGTATATTTTACTTCCTTGCTTTGTTTACATGAACTGATAAGATAACGCTTGATCTTGTGAAATGGACATGGAAAAAAGCAAAATGTATGCTCCATAGCGAATAGCGATGAATTAAAATCTTATAAATTTTGTAGTTGGTGGTTGTAATGTCCTTCTTTTTAGCATAAGATACGTATTACCATTATTATGTTTAAGTCAAATTACATCCGATTATTGCGCCAAACAAATTTCATATCCTCTATCAATTCATGTTTCTATTCAGCTCATAACATAAATAAAAATTCAGGAAGTACCCAAACACATTTTGGATATGAAATGGTTGATGAAAATGTTAAGAGCGAAAAAGGTAAAGAACGGTTAATTTATATTCTAACCTCATAAAATTATACCGTACATTAGCAATGAACTTTCCCAATCATTACAGTGCGAGAGGTATTCGAAAAAGTTGCTGATTCTTATGACATAATGAACGATGCCATGAGCTTTGGGATTCATCGAGTTTGGAAAAATATATTCATTCAACGTTTAAATCCACCGCATGGAACTGATCTACTCGATGTAGCTGGCGGAAGTGGTTAGTTTAGTCGAACCGTATTAGAGATGTATTAGAACAGCGAATAATGGAGTCATGAAATCTAAAAATCTTTTCCAGGGGATATCGCATTTCGTTTTATAGATTACCTAAAGAGAAAACCTAATCCAGAAATGAAGCAAAGCCAAATTACCGTCTGTGATATAAATGAAGCGATGTTGAAAGTAGGTCAGAAACGAGCACAACAGTTGGGCTATACGAATGAAAACGAAATTCGATGGATTCAGGGTGATGCTGAAAACTTACCCGTTGAATCAGATTCAGTTTCTGCTTATACAATTTCTTTCGGTATAAGAAATGTAACTCATATTGAAAAAGTTGGTATTTTCTATAATACTATAACTATAAAAATAGTTTGATTTACAATACTTCAGTCATTTGTGATGTTAAAGTTAGGCTCTAGATGAGGCATACCGAGTACTAAAACCTGGAGGAAGATTTCTTTGCTTGGAGTTCAGTCAAGTTAATAATGAAATCCTTAAGAAGTTAGTGATTGCAAATACCTGAATTTTGTTTCATTCTTATAAATCCAGGATTAAATTTTTTTCATTGTAAATAGAATGTACGATTCATATTCTTTTACCGTTATTCCGGTGATGGGTCAGATAATTGCTGGAGAATGGAAACCCTATCAGTATCTTGTAGAAAGTATTAGGAAATTTCCTGATCAGGTATTTCTCGTGTAGTTCTTCCATCTTAACAAGCGTTATTTTTTCTATCCAATGATTTTTTTATTTAGGAGACGTTCAAAAAAATGATCGAAGATGCTGGATTTAGTGCAGTTACTTACGAAAATCTGACTTTTGGTGCAGTTGCAATTCATAGTGGATTTAAATTATGATATCGATGGATTAGATTAAAATAATAAATATGTGATTTTAGAAAGCGTGTTTTCATGAACAGTTTGTGCTAGTCTAAAAGTATTTTGTCTTACTGATTCTTCGAATAAATTTTCGCCAAGTATACATAAGGGTCGATTTATAGTAAAGTACTAATGTGATTTCAGATTTATCGTATATCGTTGTATAGTTTTACTTAGGCAGCTGAACGACGAAAAAATCAAGAAAAAAGTATAATAAATATTATTGACACATTATACACAACTTTATTTGTTCAAGAAAAGAAAAATAAGTACTTTTACATTTTTTTGAACATGTATTTTAAGTGAAGCAGTGAGTTTGCCGACAATAATACATCGAAAGAAATTTTAGAATATTCGGAAAAAAATCATTAGTTAAAGGATAATATTCCACACGTTGGCCTCCAAACAATTTTACGATAAAAGAAAAAAAAACAATAACAGTCTTAACTTAACATAGAAAAAAAAAATAGAAAGAAGAAAAATAAAAAGAAATTACTATAAAAATATGGCCGATTCTAATGAGACAATCCGGTTGATTTCTTATTTTAACTTATAATACTGTGGCTAGAATCTTAAAAATATTGCGGTAATTCCAATGATCTTCGAAAAATCGGCACTGTTAAATGACTGGGATTATTTTGGACCCTTCTGGTTCAGAATTAAGCTTACAATATTATTAAACACTCCAGTGAAAGTTCATTTTCAGTATGAATTAACAGATTATTAACTTGAAATTAAAAATTTTGTTTTAATCAAGTTCGAATAAAAATAAACGTGTTTACTAGAAATATTTTGAAATTCTACTTGTAATAATTAACAACATTAAAAAAAAAGATTTTGTAGTAGTTGTGAAGTTTAGAATGGTGTACAAAAAATTAACATAAATGTAAAAGAAGGAATGTTACATTCTAGGAAAGTGTTTTTTTTTTTTTTTAATTCATGAAACAATATAAACATAACAAGAACCATTATGGTAAACAATAATCGTAAAATAATCAGCTCTCTTATCAATTAAGAAGGCTTTGTAATTCAAATTATAAGAAAGATTATATCATTTCGATTTCTCAACCGCTTTTAAACAGCAAGATCGCCACCTGTCCAAGGTAGAAATATATAAAATGCCTCGTCTCATGGGTAACGTAGCTTCCAAAATTACGACCAACTATGCAATGCCAAGTAGGATTATACTTTTTGTCGAATTCTTTTTTAATATAAGCAGCAATATCCTGAAAATGAAAGTATTATACTATAAACAAGACACTTCATGCAATAAAGAATAATGAAAGCAAAAACTCACTTTCTCTATGTTGTATTTTTCTAGAGCTTGAGTAGCACAATCGACAGCATCTTGCTGCATTTCTTCGGACATGTCCGCATTTTTTATTACTGCTTTTCTATCAGACATTTTTGTCAACTGTAAAATAAATACATGACATGAATAACGCGTTGGTAGTACTCAGCAATCATAACTCATTATCCAAGTTTTAGTCAACCATTATCGTCAATAATATCAATACTAACATGGATATATTTTATCTCTAACCCCTGGAGACCAGATTTACTGTTCTTCAAAATTACAAATAGTTGGGGTATGAGAAGCTGTGAGTTTGAAAAACTTCAATTTCGAAATACCAATAAAAAACTAAAGAATCGAGGATTTCACATAACTAGCTAGATAAGAGATACATATATGCTACCGATCTCTCCCATGAATTGCTCTTAGTACCACCACACCCTAGTAAAACCCCATCTATACGAAAAACAAATGACCATTTAAAGCCAACAGAAAGTAAATTCAACATGGAATATCATAAATTGAAGTGTTTTGTAAATTTTAAACGAATCCCAAACCTTAAATTATCAAATTGTTGAACATAAGTTAGCTGCATACACAGGTGATTCGTATCACCAAATGCCGGTTATGGACGAAATTAAGCATGAATATACTTACTTACTGTGGATATTTACGCAAGTAGAACTTTGAAATATGTACCTGATGATTCAGGTAAATGATATTCAATATTTAAGCAGAAATACTTCTTAATAGCAACAGTTTTTCACCATACCACAAGTTCAAGATTTTTGTAAATAATACAAGATGTAAATCCGTACGAAGTTCGTTGGTGGCGTAGAATGTAATGATACGAATGCTATTCTCCTATTGGTTGAAATAAAAGTCTTCTAGCAAAAAGCCTGAGCTCGACGCAACCGCGGAATTTTCAAACTTTATGTATAAAAATTGTAACTAAGGAGGATCAAGAAATTCGTAAGGCTCGGTATTTTCTTATTTTATATTTTTTATCAATAATAAGAATTGTTTAAATAATCATCTTGGAGAAAATTTTATTTATTGAAATGCTATTGTACTGTGACTATTATCCCTGATTTTATAGATAATGATGTAAATCCGTACGAAGTTCGTTGGTGGCGTAGAATGTAATGATACGAATGCTATTCTCCTATTGGTTGAAATAAAAGTCTTCTAGCAAAAAGCCTGAGCTCGACGCAACCGCGGAATTTTCAAACTTTATGTATAAAAATTGTAACTAAGGAGGATCAAGAAATTCGTAAGGCTCGGTATTTTCTTATTTTATATTTTTTATCAATAATAAGAATTGTTTAAATAATCATCTTGGAGAAAATTTTATTTATTGAAATGCTATTGTACTGTGACTATTATCCCTGATTTTATAGATAATTATATTAATGTGTTAATTTTTTTTAACGTATTGAATTTCTGTAACTAGGTATAATCATAGCGCATTAATTACCTATTTTACGTGAGAAAAATTGAAAATGTTGAATGGAAAAATACTTGAGTGAGCTTGGGAAAGTTGAGCTAATTTTATAATTCTTGGTAATCATCATATGCTACGTTCCTGAGGAAACTATTTTTTTTACGATAAACGCAAAAAATAATTTCAAATATATATCAGTAAATTTTCTATTTTATGGTACTTGCCTATTAACTTACGAACTTGAGAACGATTGATGAATTTTTTCGAAATTTTGATGTTTCTAAAATAATTTTATCTGCTATCTTGTTCAGAATATTTTTATTGGACTGGAAATCTCGATACTATAGACTAGGCGAAGCCTATCTACTATGGAGTAGATAAAATTTGACAGCAGTGCCATTTGATTACCAGAAATATAAATAAAAATTGATTCAGCCAAAAAACTGTCAAAAACTGAGCAGCGATGCAAAATGAATGATCATTAAAAAGAGATTATTTTTTTTTAATTCACTCGATTGTAAACAAAATTAATGAATGAATTTTTTTTAGAAATATAACATTCATGTTATTCAAGATTATGAATATTGAACGAGTTTTAAAAACATTTCAATTCACTATTGATTTCAAAAAAGTGATATCTGGAAATCGGAAATGTATTTTTGAGCTTCTTCCTTGTTGACCTATTAATTAGATGCACGATATTTATATGACGTTTATTTTAGGTTCAAGCAGTAATTTGAATTCGAGCAATACAGAAATTCCTTTCTTTCACAGTTTCTCATTGGTATAATTAGTCCTAAATCATATATAATTTGTGAGTCAGACGAAATTACTTTTAAAATATTTTAATGAATTTCATGATTGAAAAGTTAATCTCAATTGCATTACAATCTTTTTATATTGAAAAATTATCAATTTCTATTACTGAAAAAAAAAAGATTTTTACTCTGGTTTAACCAAAATCACTTAGACATACAGTATATATCTTTGCATATGGCTGGTTTCGTTCGGTGGTCTCTATTAAGTTTTCTCAATATAGCTGAAAAAAGCAGTTTTCTCCTAGGAAGATGTTATCGCTGGACATTACTTGGAAATTACAATCAGATTTTCGTGTTCTAGCTACAAGATATTGATACGATATCCAAATCACTCATGTTCTATGGAAGTCTTTTTAACCGATTCGTAAATATTCATATCTTTTGTGCTGAACTTCATATTTTGTGTACAACAATTTGCTGTATTCGAACATTTAAGGCGAGAAATGCTTATAAAGTTCGGAATTTGAAAGAATTCTAGATCTCCTTTACATTCATCTGCATGAAACAAGATGGAAACATGAATGTGTGTATTTATGCAATTAACGGGTACTTCATTTATTAAGCATCGCAGAAAGCATAACAGGCAGTATTCATAGAAAAGGAATCGCTCGAAATTGATTGATGAGATATTCATAGGAATTTTTAAGATGAATTATGACAGATTTTTGATCAGAGAACAAATCATGGTTCAGGACTCAAATTTTGAGGGGACCCACATGAGGTGAAAATGCTTCCAACATTTATATTTTTTCAACTTCTTAATTGAACTTTGGGAGTAGGATAAAAAATGGTTTCTAAAAAGAGAAATCATGAATTGTCCATATATCTCCTCAATACATACAACTAGAAAGCATAAAATTTGTATGATGGGTTCGTTATGAATCGCAGTTTGAATCTCTTGAATTTGGATCAAAATGGATTCAAAATAACGAATGATTAAAATTTGATGAGTAGTCTAAAATAGCTCGAATTTCACAAATAGAAGTCGTGTCCTACAAGTATTTTGAATCCACTTCCATTTGTGATGTTAGAGGGAAGAAGAAAAGGGTTATCATTCATAAAATATGGCGAGAAATAAACGAAAGATCAAAAATTTTGGGATGTGCTTTTATATTGACAATGTGAGCTGAAATCACTATTAACATATTGAAATTTTCAGCTTCCAAGTGAACTTGGAGGGAAGTTGGAGTGAAAAAGAACTTCCTAAGAGGAAATCAAGTGAGAAAAATTCAAGCCTCAAATATAGCTGAAATTTAATGCGTATATTAAGCTCGTACAATATAACTTCATTGCGCAAAAAATACTACTTACATATCTTTAATTCAACGTTTTAAATAATTTTGGATAAAATAAGTAAAAGTTTTCATTCTTGATACTGGATGTGGGTATATTAACTCCTGGTTTATTCTTATTCTGCCGAAACCATTGTGGAATTGAACTCACTTTCAGGGCCATGATTGAAACACAGAAAATGTACCGGCCGAGGAACTACCGTTGGGTCCATGAACTTAGGAGCCCAGATCCTTTCTGTTATCTAAGGTTTGCAATATTTTCATCTCTAATAAAGCAACATGAGGGAAAACGATTTTTCCGATGGGACAAGAGAGTCTAAAAATTCCTTCCCGCTCTATTTCTTGGTACTCATTTTATGGCATACCCAACTTCTTTCAAGTAATGAAGCGGCAAGCAAGTTTCCACCGTTTCATAATTATCATCCTTTACGATGAATTGATGATAACAATAATTTTTAATCTAAAATTTGAAGTTATGTGGTATTCAAATCATATTTGGTTTTTTTTTCAACCGGAATTGTTTTTATCGCCACAAATTTTATCTATAAGCCACAAAAAGAACATAGCCTAGAGGTTGGATTAATCTTCTCACATACAAGGCAAATTACATATAAATAAGTTCAATTTGTATCTCTGTTCTCAATTGTTTTAAAATAAGCTATAGAAGTGCTATAGCTTATTTTTTCATCTTCGTATAATTTACTATTGTCTAATTAGTGTTTCTCTAAGTGAAATACCTTTTGTTTTTTTTTCTCTTTTATTTTTGTGTTAGTACCACTCTATAAACATTTTTACAAAAATGTCGCAGTCAACTTTGAATAATTTAATTTATTTGTTTGATCGTCCTGCTCAACCAATTTTTCGACCGAAAGGAAGAGATTCGAACGTGAGTTTCGATGTACCCGCGAATTATTTCGTAAGTAATATTTTTTCTTTCCTCGGTACTTTTAATTAGGCGGGTAATAAATATGATCAGCATCATGATTGTAATATATATGTATATTTTTATAATCCATAGGCCGATCGTTATAAACCAATAGCAACTCAGGTTACTTCGAGAATACCTGGAGGTGCTATTATTCCAGTCAAAGAAACAACTCTGCCGGACATTACTTTACCTGCTTCTTTGGATAAGAGAACTAATTTCTCAGTTTTTAATCCGTTTCACAGAGAATGCGCTGATAATTTGATTAATACATTAATGGGTACGTAGATACATACCTTATGCAGTTCCAAATTACTTTTTATTAACGAGATATAGTTACTTGAATTTAAATAGTAAATAGGTATTTAAAAAATTTTAATGAAAATGTATAGGCATCGGATCCATCGACGATTTTATGTCAGCGTGTGTTTACATACAACAAAGAGTGAATCCTTACTTATTCATTTATGCCCTATCTGTGGCCGTAATTCATCGAAATGATACTAGAAATTTCAGACTTCCATCGCACGTATGCTCTTTTCCCGAATTATACGTCGATGGTGCGGTTTTGTCGAAAGCGAGAGTAGAAGGCACTGTCGTACCAAATGGATCTAGGGTACTGCATGAATAAAATATACAAAATTAAGTAGTAGCACTTAATTGTGAAATAATTATGGAAAAATTTTTTCAGATTCCTATTGAAATTCCGAGAGATTTTACAGCTTCAGATTTAGATGTTGAGCACAGACTTGCCTACTTCAGAGAAGATATTGGTATAAATTTGCATCATTGGCATTGGCATTTAGTATACCCGACCTCTGGACCAATGAACATCGTGAATAAAGATAGACGTGGAGAATTGTTCTATTACATGCATCAGCAGATTTTAGCTCGGTACCACGCAAGAATTTTTTACAAAGGAAACTGACGAGTTTTTATCATTCTACGTTTAAATTTAAAACAATTTATGCTTTGTATTTCAGTTATAATTTGGAAAGATTCAGTAACGATTTACCACGAGTTGGTCGTTTTGGTAGTTATCGCGATCCAATTCCGAATGGGTATTTCCCAAAACTGGATTCCATCATCGCCAGTCGTATTTGGCCTCCTAGGCAAGCAAATGTTTCAATGCAGGTAATGATATTCACAAAAATGTAGAAATGCAATCAAATACTTATGAATTTGGCGAGTTTCACCAAAAAGTATTTTATTTTTAAGGATGTTTATCGTGAACTCGATCAAATGATAGGCACAGTTGAAGATTTGGAACGCTGGAGGGATAGGATATACGACGCGATTCATCGTGGAGCTTATTATGTGAGTGGATGATTTGTTTTCCTGATTGTTTATTTATAAATTACTCAACTGATGTTGGCTATAAAATTTGTATTTTTTCAGAGAGGAAACGATTTGGTTCCATTTTCCGAAACAGATGGTATAAATGTACTCGGTGATATAGTTGAATCGACTATTTTGAGTCCAAATAGAACTTTGTATGGTAATCTTCATAACATGGGCCATAACATAATTTCTTTCATTCATGATCCCGATGCCAGATTCTTGGTAAGGAAATTCCTCAAGGTGTCATACAGTTATGTTGTCGATTTACATTTACTCAAAATGTTTTCAGGAAGGGCCTGGTGTTATGTTCGAGAACACTACAGCAATGAGAGATCCAGTATTTTACAGGTGGCATAATTCCATTCAAGACATATTCGAAACCTATAAAAATACCTTACCACCTTATACAGTCCAACAAGTAAAGACAACGGAAATTCGTAAAAGAACTTTCATTTTGAAAATTTTCCTGTTCATTGACGATTTCTATATTCTTTTAGTTGAGCTTCGATGGAGTGAGAGTAACGCAAGTAGAAGTGGTATCGGAAGGTTCTAGGAATAATATTTTCCAAACGATGTGGCAAAGGAGTCAAATAGATTTGTCCGGCGGATTAGATTTCGCTGCTACTGGACCCATATTTGCTACATTCGTTCACTTGCAACATACTCCCTTCACTTACAGAATTAATGTTTGTGTTGAGTTTTTTACATCAGTTTCCAAGTTTTTCCAAATATTTTAGTTAGTATGGATTTTTCTTTCTTTTATAATAATCAGGTTGAAAATAGTGGCGCTCAAAGAGTCGGAACTGTCAGAATATTCTTAGCTCCGCGAAACGACGAACGAGGATTACCTTTCCGTTTCAGAGAACACAGATGGTTCTTCATTGAATTAGATCGTTTTACTACAACACGTAAGCGCGAAGAGAAACAAATTACGTCAGTGAAAAATCTCGAAAGGTGAAAATTTACGAATAAATGATTTCAGTGAGAGCTGGAGCAAACACTATCGAGCGAAGATCCATCGAATCAACCTTAACAGTTCCCTTCGAACAAACTTTCCGTGATCTGAGTAACGCTCCAACTGAAGGAGAAGCGCAACAAAATTCCAATTATTGCGGATGTGGTTGGCCCGATCACGTATTGATCCCTCGAGGCAACAGAGACGGGTTACCTTGTACTTTGTTCGTCATGGTAACGAATTATCAAGACGACAGGGTAAACGAATTGTCCACTTAGAAGGAAATTTGTAACTTTTATCGAAATTTGTATTTAAATAATGTATATTTTAGGTGGAAAATAGTTCAATGGACCTTTCTAGCGCTGGTGGTTGCGACAACGCGTTTAGTTTCTGCGGTGTTAGGAACAGCCGGTATCCCGACCGTAAAGCCATGGGTTATCCATTCGATAGGTTACCACGCGCTGGAGTGGGAATATTGAGTCAGTTTTTGACGCCAAATATGAGAACGCAAGATGTTCAAATTAGATTTACCGACAGAATCGTAAACGGGCCAACAGTTACTGCTACTCAAACCACGCCAAATCAACAAACTGCGCAACAGCCTACATCAACGAGACCAGCCGCTACACCGACTCCGTCGAGAACTCAGCCCAGTCGAAGAAATTAAGATGTGGGAAGCTGGTATGGAAATTATTAGTGGTCGTATTTGTAATCAAATTTTTAATCGTGTTGCCATACACGAATTCATACAAATTGATATTTCTTTATCATACATAGAAGAACTTCTTATTCATATGTATCTATTCATTATGTTAATCGCATTGCATCGTAGAAAATTGTAAAACATTGAGTTAATTTTGAATTGAATAAAAATATATAGCAATTATTTCACTGAGTTCTTTTTGTAAATTTTCAAGAAAAAAATCATTTTAGGAGTAGGTATATAAGTAATACATGTTTGGATTCTAAATGAATGCTCTTCTGTCATAAATCATTACTAAATGCAAATTATTAGTTGAATGATACCTAACCTTGAAGAATTACTTTCACCACTGCGAAAATTAATGAGTTAATAAAATAATGTAAAAGAATCGATTAATTTTTTACGAAGACGCCTACGCTGAAGGTAGCAGGCGAACTATAAGTTTATGCACACGAAAGTTGAAGAAGTTGCATGATTACTGTTAGTAAGGTTCGTACTTATTAGACTTACCTGCTATGCATACGTGCCCAAGAAATGAATAACACACGGTACGATACCTGACCAACTTTAAGAAAGTCTACTGATTTCAAATGCACGCAACATCTAAAGGCTGTAAAAATTATACTCTTAGACTTCATTCGTTGCTTGCCACATTAGTTGACATCCTTTTAATACATCTGATTCGATGAGATTTGTATTGCAGTGGAATAGACAAGAGAGGGGTTCGAGTGATTCAAAACACCATTTGCGTTTCATACATGTGCTTAATACACTCCAAAAAGTCGATCCTTCGAAGAGTGAATTTTTTCAAAAAAAATGATAAATTATGAGCGATGAAGCCAATGAAGATACGCAAAATGGAAACGAAAATACAAATTTCAAGGAATCATTATAAACTTTAATCATATTAACTTTCTCATCAATATTTTACGCGAATGAAAAAAGTGTAATGAACTAATTATGTACACTTCTCCCGTTTGGGTTACTTTTTAACATTCTATTCATGCTCTACCGTGCGTCCGTTTTATGACTGAGTCTGAAAATTGAGAAACAAAAATGATTCAACTGTGTCGACTTCCGAAACTCTTTTTTACAAGTAGGTGATAACTTGCGATAATTTGCTAAATTTGCTAAGAGCATTTTTTAGATGATGATGATAAACTTAACATCGTATATTTCAAAAACTTTAAATTTCCCGAGAAATTGGCGTTTTCGCTGAACTTCAAAATTTCGAATCATAATTTTTTTTTTTAACAAGCAGCCATGCCGTATTACTGGAACCGAGTTTTTAATTGGGGTTCGTTCAGGTCTACAAATGTTAAAAGAATATGTAGTATTTCTTACCTGCAATAATTATATGAGCCCATATTTTTCAAATTTTAGCAATTTGAGACACCTCAAATTTTCCTCAAATTTTGACAATCTGCCATTTTTGATCCATTTTGACGCTAATTCCAGAGGCTATATTATAGTCGTCATCTAACTTTACATAATACGGATTTTGATCTCTCTAAGTGGATTTGGTGAAAAGATATGAAATATTTGAGAAATTTCACGACTCAGAAATTTCTCAAACAGTCATTTTTTGCTCCAACTCTATTCAAAATGTACTTAAGAGACTGAAATTTAGATATGTTGGTGTCCTTAACTTACTCTTTAATATGAAATCAAAATCAAAAATTTGAAGTCTTTTGCTCTTCCTCCAGCCTCCTTCGAAATTTGAGTGATCCAGCATTTTGAGGTGTATCGAAAAACCAAAAAAGTACCTTTATCATATTTTTAAGAAAAATCGTTCACCAAATGTTGAGTGATTTTCATCTATACCTATCGGTGTTACATTTGGAGGATGTGATAACATATACATATTATACGCACTAAAAAAATGGCTTTTGCCAAATGATTACAAATAGTCTGGAACATAAAGATTTGAGAACTCTAATAGTCTCCGCTGTATTAGTTGTCATTTTTAATTTAAAAACTCAGCTTAAAAAAAAGAAGGGGTAAAACCGAGATTGGGGTAGCGACTATTAGGTCGAATCCCTCTGTAGACAATTCTATCTAAACTATATAGTTGTTATATTCTTTATTGCCAATTTTTTTCAAGCGCAGGAATTTAATTTCCCCCTAAACTGATGAACACTTTTGATTAAATTGGACGGTATTTCTATTGATATATAAATATATTTCACATGCACTTCAAATAATTTTTTTCTGCTCACAAAAAATCAATTTTGGAAATCTATCGGGAAATTGGAAATTATCATTTCTCAGTTTATTTGGGAAAAAGAGGTTGGAGGAGGTCTACAAATTTTGGCGTTTCAGAAAATTTGGAGCTCTAATGGTGCGAATCACAATTTGTAAAAATTTTTTTCAAAGATTGTTCTTTATATGTAAATATCTAGAGCACAAAAGGTGCTGGTACAAATTAATATTCAACTCAATGTATGATGATTCTTTCGCACTGTTAGTGTGTTGAGAGAATACTCAGAGACAATTTATATTTAGTTACATGATAGAATGAGATGAGGAACTAAGAACACTAATGTAGGTATATCCAAATTTGACTTCACTACAAAAATTCGCAAGCTATTATAGGAAAAAACAATTTTTTGAGGAAGTTTTTGAATTTTTCATATGTCCTCAATAAATTCACCTAGAAATCTAAAACTTTGTACGTAGAGTTAACTGGGAACAAAATGTGATCATATAAATTTGAATTAAAATGAATCAAAAATAGCAAATATAGTGAAAGACAAGAAGTATACTGTACAAGGGAAAATTACGTACATATAATAAATGAAAAATACTGCATTATGCATACTTTTTTTTTAATTTTACGTATAATGACCTCAAGTTAGATTTTGATCTCTGTGAATCCTCGGAAAAAGTCGTATTCCGCCTCCCTCTGGTAAAACCTGAGTATGCATATTTCTTGTTAAATTCACTTTTACATATGATACTAAAGGGAAGAAAGAGATGTTATCGTCTTGAAAAGCATGGGGAGGGGAAGGATAAACGAAAAATCGAGCATTTTTGGTTACGATTTTATATGACAGATTCTTAAGTAAATCTGCAATGGAGTTATAGCGGAAAATGTCTTTTAGAAGGGAATGAATTTAGTCAAAAAGTTCATAAACTATCCAGGATATTCTCTCACTAAATGTAGGTACCTACAAAACTCAAACTTTCTTTAGGACCAGAATATGAACGTTCGAATTTAGATTAAAATTTATCAAAAGTAGCGGATACTTAAAATTTGAAAAATGTTCACGGATTTTCAAGTGGCTCTAATTGTATGAATATGGTTTCATGTAGGTAGCACAAACAAGAAGTATTACTATACGCTTCCAAATCGAAGTTCTAACTTCACTGACGATTTACTTTTTTTTTTCTTCATCAAATGCTGAGAAAGAATTTGTAGCTTGAAATTTCCAAATTTCAACAGTTAAAAGCACTGTTACCCAAATAATTCAAAACCATAACTTATAAACTTATAGAGCACAGGAATGAAATAACTATCGAAAGTATAAGAAATCTATACTCTTGTATAAGGTAAAAAATTTCTTATTTCAAGACGCTTTTAAAAATTATAAAGCGCTGACTGAGACTGACTGAATTTCAGGCTATCATCAATATATTTTTGCAAGAAAAAAAAAAGAGAAAAAAGAAAGAAAGAGGATAAAAGATTTAAGCCGGCTTTAGTTCTACCTTTCTACTACTTATCTTTATCTCAATTTCAAACCTTTTTCGACTGCTTGTTGCAGTTACATGACATTTTTCTCTTCCATCATATACGTGTATAGGAAAAAAAGATGAATTGAAAGAAGTATCGAACTACCTGAAGTGCAAGGATGCGTTTCAAAAGCCTTCCTGCTTCTGAGCCTATAAAAATTTTTGGGCAATCATTCTCTGGATCTTCTTGAGCTAGTTGCATTTGAGTTACAGAGTATGAGAAAATTTTAATAAAACTATAAGCGATACTGCGATAGAATAAACTATGTTTTATCGCGGTTCTTGAGGTTAAAAGATTATTCGCTCGAAATATTTTTTTGTCAACTTCCTTTCTTCGATAAAAACTATTTGCTTTATCGACCACAATTATGGAATCTGGTTAGGTACTTATAATTTTGATTTGATAAAGTTTTACAGTGGTTATCTCGATGTTAAATTCATTTATAAAAGGCTTGTTTTCGAGCGTTTTGAAGTATTCGTTACTTTATAGCTGAATAGTAAAGCTATAATTTTTTGTTGATTTATAATTCTAGTACTTTTATTAATTATTATATATTATTAAGATGGCTGAGAAAGTTCCGATAGAAGCAGTTAATTACTTATTTGAACGTCCTACCGAACCTCTGTTCAATAGGAAAGGTGGCGATGGAAGTGTTCAGTTTGTTCTACCAGAATCTTATTACGTAAGCATTCCATAAATTAATCATTTTTATTTCTTACGATGAAAATTAATTTTTTAATTTTTTGAATATTTTTTGTAGCCCGATAGATACAAGAACACTCCTAAAATCGAATCCCGTATTCCGCCTACTGTAACTTATAGGATAAACGCGGTTAGCAACCTACCTGATTTGTCACTGCCAGCTTCTTTACCAAAAAATGTCAGTTTTTCCGTATTCAACGATTACCATCGCAGTTGTGCCACGCGTTTAATGGACATATTTTTCGGTAAAATTATTCCTTATTTTAAACTTAGGAATGTGTGTCTAACACATTTGCGATTTTTATAACATCTGAATACTATTTTATTCGCAGATGCTAAAACTTTGGAGGAATTCATTTCCGTTTCGGCATACTGTAGGGAATTCGTTAATCCTTATTTATACCAATACGCTCTTTCTATTGCCTTATTACATCGCCCTGATACTAAAAATTATTCTATTCCTTCCCTTCTTCACTCTTTCCCAGAATTATTTATTGACAGGTCGGTTTTCTCTCAAGCGAGAGAAGAAGAGAATATTGTACCAGAAGGATCACGTGTAATTATAAATACTCATTGTTTTCTATTCATCAAGTGTTTTCCGCAATTAAGCGGAGTGGTAGAATTTAAATAACGTTTCGTACCTTCTGTTTTTATAGATGACGATTGAAATACCGCGTGATTACACAGCTTCAGATTTGGAATTGGAACATCAACTCGCCTATTTTCGCGAAGATGTTGGAATTAATTTGCATCATTGGCATTGGCATTTGGTATATCCTTTAGATGGAAGAAGAGAGATTGTTAATAAGGATAGGCGTGGAGAATTGTTTTACTATATGCATCAGCAGGTTTTGGCTCGGTATGCTTTGTTTTTTTAATTCTTTACCTAATAACATTTACTTATGTCGTTCATTTCCACAAATATCCATTTTTTAAATTTATTTTTTATTTTTTCAGATATAATATGGAACGCCTGTCTAATCGATTAGGAAGGGTTAGGCGTTTTCTCGATTTTAGAGAACCCATCGCAGAAGGATATTATCCTAAATTAGATAATTTCGTTGCTAGCCGAATGTGGCCTTCTCGACACGCTAATACTCGTCTAAGCGTAAGTAATAACGCACGATAATTTTCAAGGACTCCCTGTCAGTCAGATTCACTCTATAGTTTTATTAGCTGTAGTCTTATAAGACTGAAAATATTTACGGCAGGCATATAGACACTTTTATAATACTAATGAAATTTTATAGATATTAAGTGCAATATTTAGGAATTACATGCTTGCTTTTTCTTGAATGAAGTAAATTTGAATTTTGAAAATTTTTTGCAGAATGTTAACCGTGAAAGCGATCGATTAAGAGTGGACATTCAGGATTTGGAAAGATGGCGCGATCGTATCTACGAAGCTATTCATACGGGCAGATATTTGGTAAATGAATTCGTTTTGAATTTATCAGCTCAATATTCAAACGAATACATTAATTACGTATAATTAAATATTCGTTTCAGGTTCCTGGTAAGGATGCCACTCAAGCTTTTCCGGTCGATACCGGCATCGATATATTGGGAAATATGATTGAATCTACCATTCTAAGTGTGAACAGAGTCCAATATGGAAATCTTCACAATCAAGGACACAACTTGATCTCGTATGTTCATGATCCAGAAGGTGAACATTTGGTAGGTGCCTATGTTTGGTTTTCATTTGCAATTGCCTACACTTCAATATTCTTCATTAAATAAGTATTACTTATGAACAGGAATTGTTTGGTGTGATGGGGGAATCTTCTACAGCTATGAGAGATCCAATATTTTATCGCTGGCATGCCTTTGTTAACAGTATGTTTGAAGCATATAAACATACTTTGCCACCTTATACAGCTCAAGAGGTTTATTTTTAAAATAAAAAATAAATTATAGACGTACTGAAATAAAGTCTCGAAATCCAATTGTAATGTTCTTCATCTCAATTGTAGTTGACCTTTGACAACATTAGAATAACCGGACTTAAAGTTCAGGCTGCGAAACTGCCAGATAATGAAATAGGTACATTTTGGCAACAAGCTGACATCGATTTATCCAGAGGATTAGATTTCGCGGAACAAAGAGGATCTGTTTTTGGACGCGTTACTCATCTTCAGCACACTCCTTTTACTTACACTATTCAAGTAAATTTGTTTCAATTCTTTTTTCACGAAATAAGATATTTCGTGATTTTCTTTGATTTTTGTTTAGGTGAATAACGGCGGAAGCGCTCGTATGGGTACGGTTAGGATTTTTTACGCCCCAAAATTCAATGAAAGCAATGCACCTTTCATTTTTAGAGAGCAAAAGGGACTGTTTGTAGAGATGGATCGATTTACGTTCAGCTGTAAAAACTATTTTACTTATGTGATTTTTTCAATTTTACCGGTCATGATGACTATTTTATCGTGATTTTTTATAGTCAAAAGTGGAGCTAATACAGTAACCCGTCGTTCTACTGAATCTTCTGTTACTATTCCTTATGAACAAACCTTTCGAAATTTGACCAATAGACCGGCTGCAGGATCAACAGGTGAGGCTGCTTACAATTTTTGCGGATGCGGATGGCCTCAACATATGCTTGTTGCTAAAGGAAACTCAGCTGGATTTGTTTGTGATCTTTTCGTTATGATCACTAATTATGAGCAAGATTCGGTAAAAAAAAATATTCTAATAGTTCATTTTATGATTTAAAAGGAATAGAATAATTTCAAATTGAAATTCAATCAATTAGGTACAAGGAGCCACTACTTCCAAAGTTTGTGACGATGCATCTAGTTACTGTGGTGTTAGAGATAGCAAGTACCCCGACCGTAGGCACATGGGCTATCCTTTAGACAGATTACCTCGAGATGGAGTAAATACTATTAGAGATTTCTTAACTCCTAACATGGCTGTTCAAGATGTTACAATTCGTTTCACTGATAGAATAGTATCACCAATTCAGCGACAGTGATGTTATAATTCGTTTCAATGATAGAATAGTACCACCGATTCAGCGACAATCTTAACATTATTTTTTAAGTTTGGTAATATGATGACGCTGTATTTTACTGATATACCATTACATAAACCCCATGTACTCACATTTTACTTATATTTACTCCATATTATTCAAAAAGTTTATGAATAAACTGCTGTGAATCGCACATTACTTCTTTTCTTTTCTTTTTTATCGCGAATTTACATGATATGCCAGGGCCAGGATATGGGGTATGCCATACGCCCTTATTAAATTTCATACCGAAAGTTTCTCATTTGAGTTTGAATTTCGTGATTGAAGAAAAAATTAATTAGCTGTCTTTTTTTGTGGTTATTTGTAATCGCTTTCCTTTTCATTGACCAATTTTGCTCAAAAAAGTAAAATAATGAATAAATTTTTAAAAATAAAAAAAAATTGAAATTCGTTGACCTACTTACTCGAGAAAAAGATAGGTGGCAAAATCGTCGAATTTTTCAGCTAAAGTTTCAAATAAAGAAGATGGCTACACTGTATTCATGTCTATTATTTCGAAAGTTGTTTTCATTTTTCGCCCTGTTTCATAAAAGTGGTGATTATTTGCTTTGAAGTTTTAGTACACGTAATATATTTGTTTTAACAAATTCCCTTAACTATGTCTCGAAATGATTGCCGAATTTATGTTGGAAATTTACCTCCCGATATTCGTACCAAAGACATTCAGGATTTGTTTTATAAATTCGGTAAGGTATTGTTTGTCGATCTAAAAAACAGAAGAGGACCGCCATTTGCATTCGTTGAATTTGAAGATGCCAGGTAATTATGTAATCATTATCTAATATATTGTTTAATTAGTTTTAATTTCAAAAGATTTAGAATTAGATTACTATATTTTGTCATTTACACTTCCAACCTAGGTTGTTATCGTACGCTTCTACAATGTATTCTTTGTTGATAAGTATAATAATTATGTTATCCACTTGAAGGGATGCTGAAGACGCTGTCCATGCTAGGGATGGATACGATTATGACGGATATAGATTAAGGGTTGAATTTCCACGTGGCACTGGCCCGAGCAATTATCGCAGTGGCGGAGGCCGAGGAAGCGGAAGTGGAGGTCGTGGCAATAATCGAGGCCCGCCCACCAGAAGAACGAACCACCGTGTTGTTGTTACCGGTAATTCTTCTATTTGTTCAAATAATTGTACACGGATGAACTGTGTTCATAACCATAATTCTATATTTCTTAGGACTGCCACCATCTGGAAGCTGGCAAGATTTAAAAGATCACATGAGAGAAGCTGGCGATGTATGTTACGCTGATGTGTTCAAGGATGGCACGGGTGTTGTAGAATTTATACGCTATGATGATATGAAATACGCTTTGCGCAAATTAGATGATTCCAGATTTCGATCACATGAAGTACGACTGAGTTGAATTTCCACTTTTTTTATGAAAGTACGTCAGTGTTTAATTGGTACTAATTTTTATTTTGTTTATTCAGGGCGAAATTTCATACATACGAGTGAAGGAGGGTCACAGTAGTAGCGGAGCTGAAAGCCCTTACCCTAGCAGAGGTCGTTCGAGATCTAGAAGTTACAGTCCTGTCACACGTAGACGAGGAACACCTACATATTCACCTGTTAGACGGTCTTATTCCCGATCTCGTTCATAAATGTAAGGCAAAAAGCTTTTAATTCAACATTTTTAATTCTTTTCAACTTTTATTCCACTTAAGCGGGTTATTATCTTGAATAATCGGGTGATTGCAACCGAAATGTGGAAGGTTATGCTGTGAAAAAGTTATTTTCTTTGTTAGTCACGCATGTATTATCATGTGCATTACGTCATACTCGAGAGAGATCCGATTTATAATTCCTGCTATCAGTCGAATTAATAAATTTACGATGTACTGAATTTTTAATATTACCCATTATTTGTGTTAAACTCTTTAATTCTTGTAATTTAGAAGCTTTCCCTACCTTTCATGTTTTATTTTCCTTGTGTTACTCAGTGAAGATGTGACATGGGTATAACAAACATTCAAATTCGTCAGTATGGATGGGCTATTTTTTCAGTTAGACAACTTCGCTACTTCAGATTTTTTTGGAAGAACATACCTTTATAAACAGCAAACATGCATTTTTTTTCTTCTTTAAATTATAATCTTAGGTTATTTAAGTGATAATTTCACCATTGTTGTAATTTTTGTAAGATAGATATACGATAGAATTACACTATCATAATATAACTAACTGTATTGTGTATGTTTTTTTGTCCTAATGGATAGCACACTCATCCTATTCATATGGATTTATTTCAAATTGGATAAGAATTGGATAATCACTTTTAAAGGAAGGACTTTTTGAAAGATTTTGTATGATACTTAAAGGATATGGACGGACTTTCATCCGAATTGCGGATTTGGACAGAAATATTTTTCATTAGGACATGCTTAAGAGTGGACCTGGACCGAATAAAAACATGCTTCGGGGGATACTGAGTGGATATTAATATCAGGAGAAGGGAGTTTGGATTATGGATTAGCTCAGGAATTTTTAAGTAACACTAAATATTGAAGAATCATGCAATCATCGTATTTTTTAGAACTTCTAATTTCTTCTCCCTGTCATGATTGAGAGTCCAAATCCCAACTACGAATGTAAAACAATTCTACTTGCTTATTAACTTTTGAATCGTTATTCTTGCGTAATGCCTCTATCGTTTTATTTTCCATTGAAAAATTTCGTCCATACGGCATGCTTCAGAAGTCGTACTGGTCTCATTTCTCGACCTACATAATTGTTTGAATTGTGGAAAATATTTTCGATTAATTGATATTTTGTACAAGAAGTGTCAGTCTGTGCACCCTGAAACGAATCTTGATTCGATGAAAACACCTTGGTATTCAACAGCTTTATAATATTTGTTTTATGTTGTCGATATTCAGGTTATTTTAGAATTGGATTGATCGTTATGTATTAATTGTTCCATGTAATTACGTATTACAGTGAAGTGAGTTCATGCGTATTCTATTTTGTCACTATTTATACAATTAATTTCCGACTTATGCGGTTTGTTTTATAAGCAGGTTCACAATAATGGTGGATTGACAAAGCGGAATCAAGGTTAAATACCGTAAATGGTTGATGTGAAAAACTTCACAAAATGTTTTAGAAATAAATTATACGTTTGTTTTCTGTAATGGACTTGTTCTTTATTAAACGGTCATTACGAAACGTCTCGCTTATTTTTAATTTAATTTTTTCACATATTTAGCATTGGTTGGTTTCTCATAGAATGATGTTACAGAATAAATTATTCGTAGCTTTCATAAATGCATTTTTCGGTTGGAATATAGTATTAGGAGAAATGTAAACAGATTAGAATTCTCGAATGTAGACTAATTTTACATAAAATTATCCATTTTAATTCGTCGATTTATCATATTTTAATGATAACGGAGTACTTTCCGGTCATGTTTAATGAAGAAGAGATAAGATAAACATTAAGTTGAAAAATTATTGATCTGCTAGATAGAAATGAAGAAAACGTCTGTTATTTTGAAAACAGGAAACTAGTGGAAATAATGCCAAATTTGAAATTTGTAACTAAAGTTCATCAGTAAAGATACTTGTCTCTTTCTGTCAGAATTGCAGAAAATCAAAATCTGTAATTTATAAACATCTTCATTTTTATGAGAAAAAAGTCTTTCAGTTTTAAGGTGTTAAATATTCTATATGAAGTATTTACTGAAGTTAATTTCCAAATTCAACGTATATATGTAATTTGGAATTGATAGCTCGCCTTCAAAGGTCTACGTGCATTATGAAATGAATTCTGTTCACATTTGAAACTAATAATCTTGTATAATCGTAGAGACTAAAATATTTTCTGCCAGTCGTAATGTAATCTTGGTGACTCATCTGCGTAAACATGATTTTTCGCAACGTATGCGTGTAAACACTATCTTTATAATCTTTCCAACTGAAGGTAAAAAGCATAACTTGTGGCGTGCTTTTTGAAAAGTAGGCTAGCCGCAAATTGTTCAGGAGAGCTAAAACTAAAAAACAAAAATGTTTTGTGACTGTTATCACTATTTTTTTTAATAAAAATTAATTACTTCACCCTCGAAGCGTTTTTTTTCAAGCACAGGAAGGTTTCTAGCATTGAAATCACTAATTTTTGCTTAAAATATGTGAAAATATTCCCTAAAAAAGTAAAATATGCAAAATTATACGTGATTAATATGGATATAAAAAACCGGATACACTGTCAGCACTGAACAAATGATAGGAAATTTGGTTTTTAAAAAGAAGTACAATAAAAAGTTAACATTTTAAGGCGGTGCTTTGGAAAATGAGTGATGTGAAATTATAATATATTGTTTTAGAGATTTTGTTTGAGAGCGCTTAGCATATTTTATTTTTCAATTTATTCTTAATTTTTTTATTTTACGATCAATTTTTTGCATTTACGTGCTTATTTTCGGAAGCACCGCCCTAACTATGCCTACCTATATTTATTTTTTAGTTTTTCATAGCATGATATTATTAAAATGGAAAGTCATTGAAGAAGAATAAAAATATCAAAATGTTAAAAATGATGAATTGATAACTAATATTCGCTAAACATTGAAACATTGGGTTAATATTCTCCAGTATGAGCTCAAAGTCAAAATTATCAAAATATGTGAAAATATGATCTTACGGCGGTGCTTTGGAAAATAGACAAAGTCTCTAAAACACTTTACTATAATTTTAAATCACTTAATTGCATTATTTTTTAGAAAAATGCAACGAAATGATTTGAAATTATAATATGTTGTTTTAAAGACTTGTTTGATAGCATTTAGCATGTATTTTTCCAATTTTTTCATTTCTTTATTTAAAATCAACTTTGTCGCACTTGCATATTTATTTTCTGAAGCACTGCTTTAAAGTCAAAATATGCGAAAACATGAGCTAACAAGTTTGGTTTGTACAGCTCAGAGTTTTATGATTCGCATAAATCTATTAAATAGGGTCCGTTTTATCTAACTTAGAGAAAAATATGCTTTAATACAGGGTGCATGGCCCATTTTAAACGCACGCGAGAAATGCATAATTATTTTTATTCTCAAAATATCAATACAAAAATACAAAAGATCGTTCGAAAATGATACAAGTTCTACAGTAAATGTGTTGAAAGTGGCCTCCTTGCGCGTTTCTACACAATCTTTGCCCGTTTACTGAGTACGCGTATCAAAATAACAATGAAGATTTCTAAGTAACACTACCTGAATTTCTAGACTCCGAGCAGAAAATCACTAACACTTCACTACCAAAAGATTCAAACTCTTGTATATTTTATATTATTTATAAAATTTTCAACAATGAAAAATTAATAACATTGTGATACAACGCAGTTCATGCAGCATTATCTCATATAGAGTTGGTATTTTGTTTCGATGTCTAATGATATGAGTTCGCTGACCCCAAGTTTTTCAGGATTAGCATGCAAATGCATCGTTGGAAAAATTGATCATGGAATATGGAAATGAATTTGCAACGTATGAGAAATACTGAAATTAAATACGTTGTATGATGAAGAAAAGATATAGGTACGCAACAAAGATTTTTTTATAAATATGTATTTATGCTGAAACTAGCTCCATTAACAATAAGGTGTGCGTAACCGACAAGAGGTCTCAAACCACTGCTCTTTCTTCAACAAAAATGGGGTTTTGCTATATCTCCTAAGGAATTGATCGTTAAGACAAAAATATCTCAGTGCAATTTTGTTCTACACTAAATTTTCTATAACTTCATTACTATATTTGAATGATCATTCAGAATAGGACCAGAATAAGAAGTCAAGAAATAAAAAATCCATTTTTTGGGTTACGTTCTTGGGACGGGGTCATATATGGAGATATTACTCATCTCAATATTTCTTCGTGGGTAGCAAGAAAGTCGAAAATTCTTCGAGTAACCATTTTTTTTGTAAGATTTTTCGGCATAAAGCGCCTAACACGTTCTTGAACATAAATAATTCATCTCTGGGGTCAGTATTCTCCAACAATTACGATCTTGCTGACATAAACGTATTTTTCCAACAGACGGTAATTTCTATTTTACATATTAGGTGCTTAAAATATAACTATGTTACATCAAAAGAAGAGGAAAGGATTAATGCGGTTTTACTGTACACCTCTTCCTGTTCCGTTCAATACAAAATTTATCAGCTATTTTTATCACAAACAGTGGTTTTTTATTTGAATTTAAAAAACTGAAAAACGCATAAATATGAACAAAATATCATTAATATGTTATTTTTGTGAACTATTTCACAAAGTAAGGGTGATAAATTTAAAAATTTTCATTTCGAATCATAACTAAAACTTCAAAAATGTCGGACTCTGTAGCAAGTAGTTTGCCATTTTTATTCGATCGGCCCACCGAACCTTTGTTCATTGGTCGTGATGATTTCAATTTCCAAGTTCCAAC
This sequence comes from Phenacoccus solenopsis, assembly GCA_009761765.1. Lineage (NCBI taxonomy): Eukaryota > Metazoa > Arthropoda > Insecta > Hemiptera > Pseudococcidae > Phenacoccus > Phenacoccus solenopsis. Next base: position 12,740,227 of record CM019753.1, read on the forward strand.
GGATTATTGGGTAATTTTACTACCTACTTTCACGCATTTTTACTTCGTTTTTGCCGTAATTAATTGATGAATAATTTCACAAGCCCGATCGTTACAAAGCTATAGCTCCGGCTATTCAAACCAGATTTCCAACAAGCGGCGGTCAAATTATACCAGTTCAAAATGTTCAAATTCCGGATATCTCTGACGCTACAAGTCTCGGCAGACACGAAAAATTCAGTATTTTCAACCCGTTTCATCGTAGCTGCGCGGTAAAAATCATCGAAGTGTTGATGGGTAAGGAGAAATAATTTGCTAATAACCAAACGAGCTTTGATTTTTTAAGCTGCTCTAACCGCTCAATTTTTGAATTCATGCTTTCGCAGGTATGCCCAACGTGGATCAGTTTTTATCAGCGTGCGTTTACTGTAGAGAAAGAGTAAATCCGTACATATTCGTGTATGCCGCTTCCGTGGCTATTTTACATCGTCCTGATACCAGAAATGTACCGCTACCAGCTCATGTTGAAGTTTTCCCCGAATTATACGTAGACGGGGGAATAATTAGTAGAGCTAGGGAAGAAGTTGGAGTTGTGCCGTCTGGTTCTCGGGTACAATTTGCGAATGATTTTTCGTATATTTGTGATCGATGAGTTTTTAATACCTTAAAATACTTATATATTTTTGTAGATGCCAATTGAAGTACCACGAGATTACACAGCTAGTGATCTCGATCCTGAGCATCGCGTAGCCTACTGGAGAGAAGATGTTGGAATTAATTTACATCACTGGCATTGGCATTTGGTTTATCCTTTCGATGGTCCTATGAATATTGTTAGAAAGGACAGAAGAGGCGAATTATTTTATTACATGCATCAACAGATTTTAGCAAGGTATTCATATTGAGATTGTGCCCTATCTATTGCGAAGTACGTACATTAAAATATATAAAGGCTGGATTCTGAGAGTTTTTGCCACTTGAAGTGAATTAGATATTTTTTATAGTATATGTAGCAAAATAAATGAATTACCTCAAGCTTTGAAACTATGATAGTAAAATTACTGTTTCAAAAATAAAACAAAAACTTCAAAGAAAACATCTAAATGATTTTCTCAAATTTTTAAACTCCCAATAACTTCTAATCAGCACATAAAAAATATAAAAATTATTTTAAAAAATCTTTAGAGCCCTAGTTCTTTTTGTTCAAATTTCAGTGAATAAAAACCATCTTTTTAAAATTTTTACTACATCGGAAAATTTAAATAAAATTAGTAGATATTAAAAAAATACTTATCAAAATTTTAGAACACCTGTTTTTTTTTTCTAATTTCAATATTAAATAAAAATTGTTTTCTTATAGAACCTCTGAATATTTTTTAAATTACAATAAGTTTGAAAAATGATTTTTCATATTATTAGAGGAAATGCAAATTTCAAATTTCCTAAAAAGCCCAAAAAAATTACAAATAAATTATCCAAGTTTTTAGAACCGCAGTAAAATTTTATAAGAAATCTAATAAAGAAGAATATTAATTCATCAAACTTTTAGAGCTCCTGAATATTCTTAGAAATTACAGTAAATCCAAAAAATGATTTTTTCAATTTTCAGAACTCTTGAATTAAAAAAAAATCAGAATAGGCCAATAAAAAAAATCCAAATTTTTAGAACTTCAAAATTGTTTAAAAAAAAAATACAATAAATTTGAAAAATAATTTTTAATGTTATTAGGATTTAGAAAAGCTTTCTAAAAAACGCAAACAAAATAAGAATAACTACAGAAATTGCAAAGAATAATTTTTACAATTTTCAAGACTTCTGAAGATTTTTAAATGTTATAGACAGTGAATTAAAAAATGATTTTTCTAATTTTTCGAATTGCTTTTGTTTTTTTTTTTTTTTTTTTGTAAATTAAATACCCACATGAGTAAAAATAATTTTTTTCTTAATTTTCGATGAGAATTTGAATTAATTAAAGAAATGATTTTTTACAGTTTCTTAACAATCTGAAAATTTTCTCCTATTGTAAAAAAATATAAATAATTACTTCATGCAATTGTTTTTAAGCTGTTTCGATACAGATAACTCTGGACAAATACGAGAAATACCTATTTGTTCGTGCAATGCGAGCAATTTTTCAAATTATTGAAATTAAGTAATTTGACGCTCTTTGAAAATGCTCTAAATCTGGGCCTGCATCTACAAATTCAACAACATTACTTAACGTGTTCTAATTTATTTGAATAATTAATGTAATTTATTTCCCGACAGATACAATTTTGAACGATTTTGTAATGGTTTACCCAGAACAAGGCGGTTCATAAATTGGCGTGAACCTATAGCTGAAGGATATTTTCCGAAATTAGACAGCGTTGTTTCCAGCAGAGTTTGGCCATCCAGACAACCCAACTCTAGGTTCAGTGTAAGGAAATAAAATCATGTTCTTCGCCAAGATTAATTTTGAATAAAGTATTTAAATTTTATTAACATTACAGGACGTGAACAGAGCAGAAGACCAAGTACAAATGGATGTTATAGATTTGGAGAGATTCAGGGACAGAATCTTAAACGCTATTTTCGATGGTTTCGTGAACGATGTAGGTTACTTTATTTTTTGAATAATATGAATTAAGTATTTAATTTCATAAAAAGCGTATGAAGAAGAAAAACAGTAGACAACTTATTTAACAAAAACATTATGATTTCTCCCCAATTTAGGGACAACGAAACATACCACTTACGGAAACTGAAGGAATAGATATTTTAGGAAATATTATAGAAGCTAGTCTTCTTAGTGTTAATCGTAATCGTTACGGCGATTTGCATAACATGGGTCATGTAATGCTTTCATATGTCCATGATCCAGATAATAGATATCTGGTAAGAATACAAAAAAAGTTCAAAGGAAAGGTCACCTTTTTAGGTTTCACTTTAGCGTTGTTTATTTATTTAGGAATCATTTGGAGTAATGGGGGATCCAACAACAGCTATGAGAGACCCTGTTTTCTATATTTGGCATGCTTTTATTGACGATATGTTCCAAGAGTATAAGAGCACATTGATTCCTTATACCGTTCAACAGGTAATGCTAAGCTCGTCATTAATATTGAAAAAAATTTCATTCATTTTATACGATTAATTTCAAACCTTTTAAAGTTGAGTTTCGAAGGTATTCGTATAACTGGCGTTGATGTAGTCACCGAACAAGGCCGAGCAAATGAATTCAATACATTCTGGCAACAAAATGACATCGATTTATCACGTGGTTTAGATTTCACTCCGAGAGGTTCAGTTTTTGCTCGCGTAACTCATTTACAGCACGCTCCTTTCCTTTACAGAATTCGGGTATCAAAATTTGATTATTCTTATTGTATCGACATTTTTATGAAATTACAAAGTGGACATGAATAGCACTGAATTTTTACAATATAGGTTGATAATAGTGGTGCGCAACGACTTGGTACCGTGAGAATTTTCTTAGCTCCAAGATTCGACGAACGTGGTACGCCACTTTTATTCCGTGATCAAAGAGGATTATTTGTAGAATTGGATAAATTTACGACCACTCGTAAGCTGAAATAAATTCCATAATTGAAGTATAAGTTGCAAAATACTCGTTAATTATAAATTTAAAAAAAATGTTTTCACAGTACGAAGTGGAGCTAACACCATAGAACGTCGTTCGGTCGAATCTTCGGTAACCATACCATTCGAGCAAACATTCAGAAACCTCACAACAAATCGCCCAACTAGCGGAGATAGCTTGGAAAATTTCAACTACTGCGGTTGTGGTTGGCCTCAACACATGCTCATAGCCAAAGGAAACGCCGAAGGATTCCCCTGCGAGTTATTCGTTATGATAACAGATAATCGAAACGATGTGGTAAATTCTAATAACATTTATTTATTTCTACGTGTACACTACAGGGTATAACTATTGATTTTTTTATCGGCTACAGGTACAACAAGACTCAAATGTAGGAAACGCAGGTTGCGACGATGCTCAAAGCTACTGCGGATTAAGAAACGGTCGTTACCCGGATAGAAGAGCAATGGGCTATCCATTCGATCGAAATCCTCGAGCGGGTGTGAATACCTTACCGCAATTCTTAACGAGCAATATGTTCGTTCAAAATACCGCCATTCGTTTCAATAACAGAGTTGTAGCCAGTTTACCTGCGCAAAGTCAAAGAGGACAAGGACAGGCTCAAGGACAGGGACAGGGACAAGGGCAACGTCCTTCATCATCAACCACTTCCCAAGGAACAGGTAGTCAGGCCACCGGCACCCAAGGGCAATCGGGTCAAGGTAATCGTGGAACACAACCAGGCTCAAGACCGCCTCCTGGACGTCCCCAAAGACCCTGTAAGTAAAATTTCATTAGTATTTAAATGTTTTAATTAATTTACCTATTATTGAAAATTATTTTATTTTTTATTTTTTAAATATAGAATATATAAAGAAGGCTGAAGCGAGATCTACCTCAATATTTCTTCTAACTTCATAGTTAAAATAATTATTCATACTTGATGATGTATTAAATATTCTTTCATTTTTTTGTGGTTTTTTATTTTTACTTATCACGTATCTAACTTCTATTGTTTTGTGGTTATAGCAAATGAATGGTCGTATCTTCCCGAACAATTGGATAATGAATACGAATATGATTATGGTTTCGATAAATCTAATAAAAACTAAATCCTTATTTCTTTTCACTGAGACGAACAGATAATAATAATTTTGCAAGATTTTGCGTTGTTATTTAATAATTTCGTTTTTCAAGCTACCATGAACTTCGACTTGGCATAAAATTATTCGTCGAATTATGTCAAATCGTTCTAACATTTGTTTATTTATTCTCAACATTTCAACGATTTTATTGAATAATTCTCAATGTTCTTTAAATAGACAAAATAAGTTCCATCACGAATATAAGAAAAAAATATTTTTAATGATTTAACAAACATAGGTAATGTCCAAGATGGCAATACTCTTTACGACATAAACCTTAAAATAGTATAACAATTGATCATAACTTAATTGCTAAGATTTTCGTATGAAATAGGGTAAATTGTACAACCACTTTCCATCATTCAGGAAACAATTTTTGCCAAATATCTGTTCATGTCACAATGCGCAACTAAACATCTACATGAAGAAGATGGATGAAGGGAACAAAAAGTAAGTAGAGAAATATTGAAAAAAAATTTCATTTTCAACCTTCAAAACACATTATCATGGTACATAAATAACGCTGTTTTCCTAATTTTTCAATAAAATGCACCAGGCAAAAAGAGAAATGTTGAAAGCTATTTAGCATGAAATATTTTTCACGAAGTGGAATCTTCTTCGAATATCAACGAAAAAATTTGGAAACTAAAAATTACACATCAATAATAAATCATTCCTTTCTCTTCGTTACACATCAATTTCAACAAAATATTAAGGGTGTACATTAGTTTACAAAAAATCCAATGTCAATTAACTGATAAACGATTATCGTTTCAAGTTCTCCCTTAAATATATTAAAATACTATCATTCATCATACACTCGAAGTGAATGCCTTCTAAGAAGCTTTTAATACAGAAAAAATGCTAAAAATATTGTTACTGTGAACTGGAGTAAAATTAGATTTTTTCACGATTCTGGGCTGTTAGGGTGAGAACTAGTGGGCGTATATGGTCAAGTATGCTGCGCTAAAACATGGACATTTTTAAAACTTGTAGTCAATATAACATTTTTCCAAGTTATCTACACTAAAAAATTACCAATTTTTCCCAATTTTTTACAATATTTTTCCCTATATACCATCTCCACTGCCACCAACTTTTTGTTAGCAATACAAAATTTTAGCCGAAACGGCATATTTTTAATAACGAAATTTAACTTTTGTGTTTTTTTAATGTATTTTATTTTAAAAAACTTTCGACGAAAAAACACATTTATTTATAAACACGATACAATTAAATTCACATAACGCGTATTCGGCTAACAGCCGTCTTCAGTGCAATGATACGTAAAGTGCCTTAAGTAGATAGGGATGCGAGATAACTCTCCAACAGAAATCGTTCTGTAGAGTGGAAAGTTCTGTCGAATTCAGACACTGAGCGTGAAGGATAGGTACCTATCTATCGGGGTTCAAACAAAGGAAATTAAAGATAAATATTCGAGTAAAATTCAAATGACAACAATGGTGCCTATCCTTCATGTCTCGACGAGGCGAATGTTTTAATTGTGTCTGAATTCGACAGAGAGCCTCGATTGTTTAGGATAGAAAAACGGGGATTTCCAAAGATGGCGTTGGTCCTGGCAGGGAACTGGGTGATAAGTCGGAGTTCAGTGCAGCACCAGCAACGGAAAAGACACGTTGACGTGATTTTTTTTAATTCGCAATAAAGTAATAATTGTTACAGTGCTAAGTGGCACGAATTATCACCGGTTTACACTTTTTTTATTAAACGTGACGTACTGAGGGGACGTCTTGGCTGCAGTTGAAGTTTTGCGCCCAGCGGTTTGGAGCTGCCCGCGACAACGGAGAACCTAAGTAAAAATTGCCAACGCCACCGGATCACCATCGCGAAAACAACGTCGCTGGATCATCATTGCGGTATCGTTAATCGACTCAGCGCTGTTTTATTTATTTTGAATGTTACCGAGATTTTTTTTTTCTACTATTTGTATTTGATTTGCTATTCGTAACCCCCTCCCCAGCCCGTTCTATACATATATATATATATTTTTGTCTAGTCATTTTTTTGTGCCTTGTCGATGTATTTTTTAAAATTATTTTGTATGCGTAAAAATTGCCCGACCAAATAAATTAACGTGTCTAATATAAAAAATCACGTCTCGTGTACATTATTGTGTGCGGCGGTAAGCCGACGCTACAGTTCAATCAAAGGTTATTTCATTTCAACGTTTTCAGCCACTCGAGGAGGAAGCGATTGAAACAACAGATGGAATTATACGTGCGTCCGAATATGCAGAAAAAAAATCTAAAGATTGGATCGATATTCGATAACTTTAAGTCAGCTTCGAGGGGTACATGGTTACATGTTCAAAGAGGACCCCAGGAAATCTTATATGGCTGGTCAATTACATAATGAAGAAGTGGAAGTATCTGGCGTTGATGGTGTTAAATATAAGCCACCACCGCACGCCGAAGTAGAAAATCGGTTGGAGCAATTACTAGATTGGCTTAATAATGAAAAGGTGGCAGCCAAAGCTAAACTCGATTTTCTACTCATCCATCCATTTCTGGATGGAAATGGAAGAACATCTAGGGCAATATTTAATAGATTGTTGCGTAAAGCAGGTTACCCGTGGGTGACATTTCCATTGTCCGAAAAATACCAATACTTTAAGAATATTTATATGGTGGAGGAAGGTGAAAACAGTGAATCGTTCCTTCTATATATTACCAGCTGCGTGGAGCGTTCGTTGGATTATTTCATTACAGATAGCACATAGAAGTGTCGGTCGCTCGTTTTTTATGTAACGGATCTCCAAAATTCGCAACTTTTCTTTTTACTTGTTATGATTGCGTAATTTTTAACTCAACGTTATTGATTTTTGTGTGTAAACAGTTGTAAATAGTATTCGGCTCAAATGAAAGAATATTGTAAAACTTGGATACAATTCGAAAAAATGGTTTTCGACTTTGAATTTGTAAACTTCATAATTAATTTGAGGCAGTGTTGTAGGAACGAACATAGATCTGTTCTTGTTCCTGTTTTCGTTCCTGGAAAAACCCAGTCATTTGATCCTGTTCCTGACTCGTTCTTATTCTCAATGTTTCAACTGTTCTCGTTCCGTTCTTCGTTCTTTTAATTCTTTACAATGTTGTTCTCGTTCTGTTCTTTGTTCTTTCAATCCTTTATGGTCTTGTTCTTGTTCGTTCTGTTCTCGTTCTTCAACTTTTTCTTTTGTTCTTTCTTTCTTTTTTTTGACAACGTGTTTACAGTTAATGTTGTTATTGAAATTGAAAATCAATTAATTGAAGCTAATAATTAGAAAGAAAATTACTTATAAGGGTATATTATGTAGCACTTGCCCGCTTTCAAGTATAAGTTTCTTATTTTCTCTTTCCCCCATTATATCTATTAATTTTATAATAAATCATGAACTTTCAAAAGAACGAAGAACAATAAAAAATTACATCGTTCTTGTTCTTGTACCTCAACATTGTTTATTAGTTGGTTCTCGTTTTTTCTTTGATCTTTCAGTTTAAAAATATTCTGTTCTCGTTCTGTTCTTTGTTCTTCAGATATATCACTTTTATGTTCTCGTTCTTGGTCCTGTTCCTCAGGAACAATGAAAATTCTCCGTTCTTGTTGTTCTTCGTTCTCGTTCTTTGGTTTGTTCCTACAACACTCATAACCACGTGCGCGAAGTCAATTTAATTTTTTATTACCGCTAATTTACGTATCATCGCACTGAAGACGGCTGTTAGCCGAAAACGCGTTATGGGAATTTGATTGTATCGTGTTTATAAATAAATGTGTTTTTTCGTCGAAAGTTTTTTAAAATAAAAGCATATTTTTATTTGCCTTAAATGATGTGATAAACATTTTCAAATTCGATCATTATCAAGGTAAAAATTTTTTTCAATTTTTGTATTTCTCCCTCTTCAGTACGTAAGGTAGGCAACTCATAACAATGAAAATTATAAAGGATCTGAGGGAGTTTTTTAACAGAGCGTAGAGTACAAAATTCACGGTAGAATGATGAATTTCATTATAACATTTGAACATTGAACCCATCCCAGAAGAATTGCCTATTTACACCACTAGTTCAAAGTTGAAATAATTCTCTCATTTCAGAGATCCAAACTGACGTCGCGTATGCTGTGTTTTTTTAATTAACTTTTTACATTAGTAGTAAATTTTATTAAAATAGCAACTCAGTTTGAACTACCTACTTCAGAGTTTTCTAGATCTATTGTAAATTGAAAAAAAAAAAAAAAAAAAAAAAAAAAAACTAAAAAAGAGCACACAGTACGTCAGTTCACTGAACCTTCTTCAATCATATGATTATCCCGAAATTGAAAGACCAGTGATCAAGTGCATATGAAACTCACAGACATGGATTTTTTTACCTACTTAAATTACCTACTAAAGTACACCATTAACAGATTATACGAATGCTGCTAATAACAACATCCTTCTCAACTTTAACGGAGTATAAGTACTCACCTACATAAGCGACAATTTGGCAACTAGCAACCAGCAGTTCAGAAAACAAAATTCAAAATACGACAAATTCTGTCAATCGATGCTCGAATTTAGACAACCAAAACAAATTATTTTGATTTAATTGCTAGTTGCCTGGCTGCCGCTTACGTAGGTGAACACTAATACTGAATTGTTTCCGACAAGATTCCAATATCGCGAAGCATTGCATAATCTACGATAAAATTAATCTTATGGAATGCCTTTCAACTATTGAACTAAAAATAACTATTTTAAGCCACTAACTATGGAATGAAAGCCAGAAAATGTTTATAACCGACGAAACAAATGCGAGTATGTTTCTATTATAAATTATACGTATTTCGATTTCTAATCGATCGTTAAAAAAAAGCGAGTAAAACGCGACCAAATTATCCTTAATATGCGGAAGCGAAATTCATTACAGTAAAATGAAACATCATGTTAACGTTAATTTCACTCGTTACTTGACGCGTTGGTAAATTCTACGTAAGTTGCTCAACAACACCATAGAAGAAAGTTAACAATAAACTAAATGCATCGAATGCTTGAAATTTCCGCTATCGCCATTTCGTTCGATTCATGATACGTAAAAAATAATTAAAATATAAAATCTTATAGTAAAAAATGGTAAAATTATTAAAATTATGGTTTTAAAATCTCTTCTCTTCACCATTGGTGAAAATACAAAGACATTATATCTTCATAACGCATACTAAAAAAAAAAAAAATACACACACACAACATGCTTCGAAAATTAAGAATAATGAAAAATATATATAATATGAAAGTTAAAAGGAACCAAATCCAATAAAAAATTCACCATTAAAAAATATTCCTGCTAAAACGTAAATTAATACATAATATGAATTAGATTCAGAGTAAAATAATTTTGTATAAAACATGTCACACTTCTCACTATCGTAGTTTTTGATTACGGTTATTTCTTCGCGAATTTAACAATTATAAATAAAAATCTAACATAATAAAATAAACACGCGATAAATAATTATACGTGTATAATGTAACTGTATTCGATACGAAGTTGTCAAAATAAATATACCGATTAATACGATCTCGATTATTGTAATAAGATATCTTGTTCTATTTCTAAGAAAAAATAAAACATTTTATTAGTCCACAATGATATAATTTATTAAAGAAAAATTTGTCGTTAGAACGAACGACTGTATAGACTTACTTAGGCCTATTTGCGCGCTATAATTCTTCGAAAAATGCAACACGAGATTTTGTCGAGCCAGACTTTACCTGTAAAAATAAATAAATTGGAGTTTCGTTTTCGACAAGGAAAATGACACGCGGGCGAGCTGACATGGCATTTTTGTCCCCAAGCTCATTCACTTACCTCAACAAAATATCCTATAGGCAAGCTATGCAACTAACAACATTAGGTTATTTTAATTTTTATTATACTTGCCTCGAAATACGATTAAGAATAAATAATAAATGGCAAAGAGAAACACTTCTTTGGAGGGTGATTTTATTGAAAAGTAACGTTCCAACGGGATAAATAAAAGTCAATTTGCATTGCATGGTTTTAAAAATAAAACAGACGTATGGTTTATAATTATCACAAGGACGGATTGGCGTAGCCGATAAATACGTGAGAATTAACTGATTTACCCTTTTAAGCGTTGAGTATTTGTTTTCGCCCATTCTGACTTGTTCGTCGTGTATGATATCGAATTCGGATTGTTTTTCGCCAACTTTTAAGACTTCGATTTCCGATCGTAAATCACGTAGTTGATCTTGAAGGTGTTTGCTTTTTTCCAGATAGTCCACTCTGAAAGCATTGAATCATGTAATAAAGATTGATTCGAAGGATTATTGTTATGTCGTTCGAATAAAACGAAAATTAATATACCTTTCTTTTTCTATTTCTAGCGAAAGTTGTTGCATATCACTTTCGGCCACAAGATCGTACGAGGTGAGATCGGAAACTGATAAAGCGGAGTTTTCCGACTCTAATCGTAACGCGTGTAGATCCGATTGTATATTTAAAATAGGACTAGGACTCGCGTATAAATTTTGAACGTTCTGCAAGAAACAAATAAAGGAATTTTACAATTTTTTTTTTTTTTTTAAAGAAATTCTATATAATAAACTACGTACAGAATTAATATAGTTTCGAGATAGGAACTCTAGTAACTTTTCTTTAGCTTGCTTTTCGGCCAGTCTGGCCTTGAGTAATTCTTCTTTGAGTCTATTAGCTTCGGCAGCTCGACGTTCCGATTCGTCTACTAATCTAGCCGTTAGCTGTTCGGCTTCTCGAGTTTTACGTTCTAATTGTACTTTTTCTTCTTCGGTCTGAAAATAATCGGGGAAAATTGTAACGAATTACTTTTAGTTCAGTAAATCTACATAGTCCACTGGGTGGGGGGAGGGGGAAATCTCAAAATATCGTTTTTTTTTTATATCTCTCCAGGGATTGATCGTCGGACAAAAATAGTTTAATGCAATTTTGTTCTACATAACTTTTTTAAAGAGGATAAGGACAGGCTCAAGGACAAGGACAGGCTCAGGGACAAGAGCAACGTCCTCCATCAACCACTTCCCAAGGAACAGGTAGTCAGGCCACCGGCACCCGAGGGCAATCGGGTCAAGGTAGTCGTGGAACACAATCAGGCTCAAGACCGCCTCCTGGACGCTTGGAAGGTAAAGGTGTTTGAAATTTGATACTGTAGCGGATCATAACAATTGATAGATGGTGTGCGTAATTTCCAGCCCCGCCCCCCAACGGGTTATTTCGATAATTTCAAACACCCCTAACTCCTCACTTATTGTGGTAAAAAAAATTCACATAAAAGTTGCAGAAAATTTTGCAAAAATTAAACTGCGCTGAGCTATTTATACTTTGCAATCAATGTCTGAGGAGATACAGCCAAAAATCTGTTTTCTGGGGGCTTTTAGCCCCTTTATGGACTATGTTCAACAAATGGAATTGCAATTTTTAGCATATGTTAATATCTATGAAAAAATCTTGATTGAGAATTTTTTTTAAGAAGAACGTTCCGATTTTTTAGACTATCAATTTTAATCAAAAAGTTTTTTTTTCAATTAAAAACGGGGGAGGGGGTGTGGAAGTCTCAAAAAACTTGATCACAGAGTAAAAATAGCTCAATGCAATTTTATTCTGCAGTAAATTTTCTACAACCTTCAAAGAAACGTTTTTTTTTTTTCGCTCTAACCCTTGTTGTATAGTTGAAGGTATTTAAAATTCGATACTTAATGACTCCATTACATTTCGTTCAAATATGCTATGAGCATTTGAATCCTGCAAAGAAATTTTTCAGCATGAAAATATTTCAACAAATTCCTCTTCCTACATACAGAATATTTGCGAACTCACACATGGAGAGGACGTATTAACGCAAGAAAAAAACATGGTCATAAAACCAAGTGCCAAAACATTTCACTATCAATCAATTCGCAACAAAATTACATCAGAGGGGAATTGATACCATTAAGGCTAAGATTTTTAAATCTCTTCTCCAAAATATTGAAATTAATAATAATTGTATTTGGGAAATTTAAAAAAGAATTGAAGAAATGACCGACTACAAAGGGATTTTACATGATGCAGCAGTATACGTATAGAACATAGATAAATGTAATTTTATTTTCTTTGTAATATTACTTTTACATTACTGTTATTTATTTATTCACCGTAAGTCCATCCCTATGTATTTGACTTTTGGGCATTATACACAGTAAAAGTATTTATTAAATTATTATTAAATGTCCTATCTTGTATAGGGTGCTAGGAGTGCTGCTTACACATATGATGCTTAAGCACAGCACCACCTGGAAAGCAAATACTAGTGCTTTGTTGATGGAAATTCAACGTAGAACAAAATTGCACAGAGCTATCTTTGCTCTACGATAAAACTTGAAGAGATAAAGCGAATTTTTTTTTCAGTGGCGGGTTACGCTCGCTAGCTAGGAATGGGCATGTTGATTATGTTCTTAGTGGAGCTAGTGTCTACATTTTCATGAAAAAATCTTAGTAGAAATTTTCTTCCTGTAAAAGTGTAAGCAATTCTTTTTTGATAACTAAGTAACGTAACGAATGATTGGAAAAAATGTTAAAATTTTTCGGGCCTTTTCTTTCAGAATTTTCAAACGAATTTCAAGAATAATCAGTAGTTTCTGAGAGCTTAAAGTCAATGATTCCTGCAAACAAAACTCGTCGTTTTCTCTTCGGCTCCGATGTAGTGATTCATTCATTTTCAATTATGAGGTCACGCAAAATTAGTTTATCAATTTAGGAATTCATAATCACCTTAAGGGCTGTTAAACGAATTCTTGTAATTTCGTGCTCAGCTTCAGAAGCTTTCTGACCTAATAACAAAGCTTCTTCTTCAGCAACGCGAGATTTTTCAGCCAATAAATCAGCCGTCTCTTCCGATCTCCTCTACAAATAAAATGAGCATGAATTTTATTTCAGGAATATGTTTCAAAGAGAACGGTCAGTATGACTCACTAATGCTTCGTTTGCGAGTCTTATTTCCTCTTGATATTGAAGCAGCCGTTGCTCCATCGCAGCTTTCTCCCTTTCAGCTGCTTCTCTTAATTGCTTCTCGCGAGCTAATTTGTTACGTTCGCGAGAACGCCTACGATAAAAATGAGGTTAACTACGTATATAATGGAAGAAAAGTTTTTAAAGCAATAAAATGATTCGGATGAATACCTCGCTTTTTCTTCCTTGGCTTGTGCTTTCATTTGCTGCACTTCCATGGAATCGGGTTTACGACGTTTCATGAATAAATCGTGGTTACCTATGCAAAGGTCTAAAATCTACAAATAACAATATTTCGGAGATATTATTAGGAGTTAATTGAAACGATTACGTCATTAAGATAAGTGTACTCACTAATTTGTTCATTCTGACTTTTTGAGAAAAAAATACAAAATTCGGGGCTGATTTTTGTATCGGTTTGATAATGAATTTTTTATCGTCGAAGCTTATGTGTCGTATTTCAGACCAAGGAAATGTAGTTTTTGGTTGCAATTTGTTATTCTTTTCGTAAATATTTAATCCTAACGCAGTAACACCTAACCATAAATCGGTTTCTTTTTTGTTCTGCAAAAGAAGTAGAATTTGATAAGACAAATTTCACGATAATGAAGAATATATGGACTTGGAGTTGAGAATACTAACACTTATAGGGAAATAATTTACACCATACATGTCCAGATCTTGAGCAATTTTTAAATATTCCATTTCCGCTTCATCTTGAGACATACCACGATGATCGGCGTACCAAATTTTGATCCTATCTTGCCACATTTGTGGGGTCATTTGATACTGATCGATTACTCTTTGAGGTAACAAATCTTCGATTGCCAACATTCCATTTCCTGGTTTGTACATTGACTCGTCGTAGTCTCCGTACTAGGAAGAAAAAAAATTAAGTCAAATAATTTAGTAGTTGGAAATTAGTTTAAAAAAATAATTTAATACCTTGGCTTGCACGGCGTAAGAAGCAAGCAACACAGATGCTTCAGGAGGGCAATAACTATCACATGTTAAAATCGACTGTTTAACTTGCAAAAAAAACAAATGCTGAGTAACTTCTTGCACCAATTCTTCGGCAACATCTTCTGGGTAAAATTTCACCAAAAACATGAACGTCGCTGGAGATTCTTGGGAGATATTTTGATCGAGCACTATAATTATCATATGCATTCACATAAGTAGACGTTAAATTCGAAAAATTCAATAAAAGACGATGTAAACCTTTTTTATCAAATTTAAGCCAAGATATGAATCCCTTGTTGTCTAAGAATTGTAATCCAAAGTACCATGTTTCTCTTAAACCTATGGTACGACAAACGAGATCGAATAGTTCACGACCGCTGGCTCTATTCTAAAATTTATACAGAAAGTATTGATTGCGAGATTCAAAAGTTATCAATGAGGAAATAACGAAGAAGAGCTAACCTCAAGATTGAATTCCAATTCCGCATCCAATGTGCAAACCTTTACAGGAAACGTTTTTGTTTTCTTACGTCTGAATGGAGGCATCTTCTGTTTCATGGTGTTTTGGAAATCATAACTTAGTAATCAAATAAGAAAGGAATTAAATTTTATACAAATATAAACAACTCTACAGCAATGGCTTAAAAAAACATGCAAACATGTTACAAAACGAAAACTATTACTTCATAATTATCTAAGAAGGCAGACGTTTTGTGTATTATTACTTCACCCAGATTAAAAAATAATTAATTTGTGTATTTTAATTAATTCTCTAGAAAAAAAAAGAAAAATGTATCGACAAGAACACCGAATCACCGAAGCACGATTTGACTTTCTAAAAATATTTTTGAGCAAAGATTGATAAATTTAGAAATGGGCATTTCAAATTATGATTTTCATTATTTCGTTCACATTATCAAAAAAATAATAACAATTTCTTGACCTGTTGTTCGTTCATAAAAAAACGTTCAGTCTTTGAAACGTTCTTAGAAAGAATCATTTTTTATATTTTATATTTTAAACTTATAGATGGCGCTATACTTCTTACTTAATCAATCAACAATTTTATTATTTTTTGCGGAAATGATAAGGTTTTAGCGCGCCTGTTTTCCATCTTTTGACATTATTTTAGTTTCTCTGAAGTGTCGAAATGAGAAATGACTTTAAAATAATGCTAAAATAATTTTTATTAAATAGTTTTCGCAATTGTCACATAATGGAAAATCAACAAGGCGATTCAATGGAATCAGGATCGGGAACAAGTGGTTCTAGCTTCAGTGATTCAACTTCATCTCCACCGATTTGTCTAATTGTTTTGGGAATGGCTGGTTCCGGCAAAACAACTTTCGTGAAAAAATTAACAGAGAAATTATATTCCTCTCCAGTACCACCATATGTAATCAATTTAGATCCCGCATGCTTGGAAGTACCATACCCCTGTAATATTGGTGCGATAAACAATTATTTTACATACAAATAATTGTTTTATTTCAGATTTATTAATTTTGTGTTTGACTTTTAGACATAAGAGAAACTATAAAGTACAAAGAAGTTATGAAACAATATGGTTTGGGGCCAAATGGCGCTATTGTAACGTCTTTGAATTTATTCGCTACAAAATTTTCTCAACTAATTAATCTCTTGGAGAAAAATAAGGAGAAACATAAATATGTAATTTTTGATACACCTGGTCAAATTGAAGTGTTTACGTGGTCAGCGTCAGGAAATATTATTACAGAAGCTCTAGCATCAACTTTTCCAACGGTTATTATTTATGTTGTGGATTTATGTCGTAGCATGTCACCAGTAACTTTTATGTCTAATATGTTGTATGCTTGCTCAATTTTGTATCGAACTAAATTACCATTGATTGTGGTTTTAAATAAAGTAAGTTTTAAGGAATACTTTTTCTTTGAGTGAAGTGTTACAAATTATTAACAATTCGTGTTTCTTTTTCTAGGCCGATCTTGTAGAATATACTTATGCCGTTGAGTGGATGAATGACTTCGAAGCGTTTCAAACGGCTTTGGAAACTGAAACATCTTACATATCTAATTTAACCAGAAGTATGAGTTTGGCATTAGATGAATTTTATTCCAACTTGAGAAGTGTCGGAGTTTCATCTTTGGAGGGAACCGGTTTCGATCAGTTTTTGGAGGAAGTAGCTAATGCAGCGATTGAATATGAAAAGTAAGAAATGTTTGCTTGAATGTTCATGTAATACAGCATTTGTTTGATTTAATGATTTTCTTTTATTATTATTTTCGTGAAGTGATTATAAGGAAGAATGGAAAAAAATTAAGAAAAAGAAGGAAATCGAAGCAAAGAAACGTAAAGAAGAAGCCGACAAAAAAATATTATCTGAATCCGGTATTGGAGATGTTGTGCCATTAGTTACCACTATCAGTTCAGGAAGAGAAATTTCGGATATTTATTTGAGACATCCAGCCAACGAAAGTTCTGAGGATAGTGAGGGAGAAGAGGCACCAAAACCTGATGTTCCTATAGGTTGAAAAATTATAAATCTGTAAATGAATAATTCCTCAGTTCTTGAAACAACTTTTAATTGTTTTTTGATTTTATTGTATAGATGACAAACAGGAAGAAGAGGCATTTAAAGAATTCTTAAACCGAGAAATTTCTAAACGACAGGCCCAAAAAGATGCAGCGAATGAAAATTAATTTTTGAATATCTTTTATTGAATAATGATTTGTTTAAAATAATAAATTTTTTTTTGTATAAAGTGATTTTTCCTTTCAACTTTCATAATAACATTCTGATCCTTCTCTTCTCATTTTTATTTCCATTTTCAGAATTTTGTTTAAATTTTTTTACAGTTTTCTTATTAACTTGTGCACTATTTTTTTGATTCTTATTTAGAATACTTTCACGAGGTACATACATGAAGAGCCCCGAAGGGTCTTAAAGATGAGGGTAGTACTGAAGGGACCTTTAGTTTTTTTTCTGTAATTTTTTTTCATCGTTTTATTATTGATGAAGGTGGCTGATTAATGATTAATATCCGACATCCGTAGAAACTAGAAAGGACATTTTTCTAACTGAATTCGTCTAGCTATCCTGATTTAAGAATGATTTGGATGAAAACTTGGTAATTGAAATTTTCTTGATACGTGCCAATATTGTTAATATAAATGTTAATTAATTTAGACATTTGAATTGAATTTATATTTTTATTCCTGTTATAAATTCTAATAACATTTATTTTATTTTTTATGCTAACTACTTTACAATTTTTTTGATAACTATGCCTTTCTGGAGGGGACTTCTTAAGATTCCTTCCGTAGGTCGAGCCGTGCAGATGCCTTCCGGAGGGAGTTCGTTGGAGGCCACCTCTGGAGTTATAAGAAGCTGCTCTTGGTAGGTACCTCCTGGTTCCTACCTACAGCTACAATTGGTGGAAGTGAAGGTTTTTGACCATATAGTCAAAGCTTGACCCTCCTCCTGAGGTCTTCAAATTTAAGGTCTTACTGAGTAGTCATTGACCATCGTGCAATCATCACAGGGACACAAGCTCTCAGCTACGCCGAAACGCAATGAATAACTCCAATAGATTTTCGATCAAATGTCGTACTTTTGTTTTTTAGGTAATAGACATTTTTGCCCACCATGACATATTTATTTTTTATTCGCCTTCCAGTGAAAAGAATAATATCATTGAATTAAAATACACGTAAACAAATTATACGAGTGATGTAACACGATAGTCCACGAATTTTTTCTCTATTTTTTTCATATATTTGTCCGGCTTTTAAAGTTTACAAATTTTGATGATTATTTGGTATATAATATGTAGAAATCTTTATTAAAAGTATTAAAAAACTTGTTTTTCCGCTCAAAAATGGCTTTAATAGAACAACCGTGTTACACTATCATTAATTTCCGTTCCGATACGGATACTCCGAAATGAAATGCAATTAAAAAGTGACCTGGGTAAATTTAATTTATTTACTATTCTTTAGAAAGAATATTTCTCATTGCCTGATTAGTAATCACTCCTTCAACAGTCCTTTGCTCGTTCCTTCTTTTACTTCACTTGTGTTTTGAATTTATGTCATAGATATCTCTGTTATTGCTTTCAGAAAAAGGCGATGAGAAAGCAAAAATCGATGCTCTAAAGAAAGTTATTCAGATGATCGCCAATGGTGAAAGGCTTCCAGGCTTACTCATGATAATAATCAGATTTATTTTACCCTTGCAAAATCATTTGATCAAGAAATTACTGCTGATATTTTGGGAAATCGTCCCTAAAACCACTCCAGATGGAAAATTATTGCAGGAAATGATTTTGGTTTGCGATGCTTACCGAAAAGTGAGTAATCGTCGTACCTAATTTCATATTGGCGTTAAACTTGACTAACAACGTCATAATTTCGTTTTAGGATTTACAACATCCAAATGAATTCATTCGTGGATCTACGTTAAGATTTTTATGTAAATTAAAAGAACCCGAATTATTAGAACCTTTAATGCCGGCAATACGAGCGTGTTTAGAACATAGGCATTCTTACGTCAGAAGGAACGCCGTGCTGGCCATTTTCACTATTTACAGGTACATACAGTTTCATTGACGGCTAGTGTTTTATTTTCCATATTAAAACTTTAAAAATTATTTCCAGAAATTTTGAATTTTTGATGCCCGACGCTCCTGAAGTGGTTGCCAATTTTTTAGAAACAGAGCAAGATATGTCATGTAAAAGAAATGCGTTTCTTATGTTATTACATGCAGATCAAGAAAGAGCATTATCTTATTTAGCTTCTTGCTTGGATCAAGTTTCATCTTTCGGCGATATTCTACAACTAGTAATTGTGGAACTTATTTACAAAGTTAGTATTATCGAATGTAAGTCTCATTCGTACGTAAAAAAGGTCACTTATTATGTTCTTCTCAAAGGTATGCCACGCTAATCCTTCGGAAAGGTCTCGTTTCATACGTTGCATTTATAATTTATTAAACTCCACTAGTCCAGCAGTGCGTTACGAAGCTGCCGGTACCTTGGTAACTTTATCCACCGCTCCTACAGCTATTAAAGTAAGCGATTTTTACAATTTTAAGTAATTTTTTGTTCGCTATTGAATATCCTCTAATTAAAGAAATATATTTAGGCTGCGGCGTCTTGTTATATTAAATTAATCGAAAAAGAAAGCGACAATAATGTCAAATTGATCGTTTTGGATCGTTTAATCGCTCTCAAAGAACACCCTAGCCATGAAAGAGTTTTACAAGATTTGGTAATGGATATTTTATGCGTTTTATCTAGCCCTGATTTGGAAGTCAGAAAGAAAACTCTTAATCTAGGTGAGTATTTTTACATAAGTTTTTCTTCAAGTTTACCTCATTCTAAGTATCCTACGCTTTAGCCATGGAATTGGTATCGTCGAGAAATATTGATGAATTGGTATTCGTACTCAAGCAGGAAATTACTAAAACCCATAATACCGCTGAGCACGACGATACTGGAAAATACCGACAGCTGTTAGTTCGTACTTTACATACGTGTTCTGTGAAGGTTGGTATATTTCATTTCATAGGTTTTGTTGGTCTAGGATTTTTCATTATTTGAATTATTCGTTCAATAGTTCCCTGGTGTGGCGGAAAGTATTATACCAGTTTTGGTGGAGTTTTTATCCGATTCAAATGAATTAGCAGCAACTGACGTTCTGGTCTTTATCAGAGAAGTAATTCAAAAGTTTGAGAATCTTCGTTCTCTTATCATAAGCGTAAGTATATCCTTATAGGATTTAAATATCCACCATTCACGCATCTAAAATAATAATATTTTTGTTCAGCAATTACTCGGCGTTTTTCGTACTATCAAGTCAATGAGGGTTCACCGAGCTGCTTTATGGATATTGGGAGAATATACGTACTCGATACGAGATATTCACGCGGTCGTTGATTTATTAAAGCAATCTTTGGGTTCGGTGAGTGCATAACACGGAGGAAACGCGTAATAATGTATTAGTTTTTACAATTTGCTTATTTTATAGATTCCGTTGGTTGAGGACGAAATGCGATTAGCCTCAGGTGATAAACCAGATGATGAAAAGAGCGGTAGTGAAGGCGGTAGTACTGTCTCCACATTGGTAACTTCAGATGGCACTTATGCCACGCAATCCGTATTCAGTGCGAATGTGTATGTTTTATATTCACTTTTTGATTTGGTGCGATGTTTAAATGTGAACAGTTATACGAGTATTTCTCATTTAGTTCTACCAAGAAAAATCAGTTCGTCCACCGATGCGTCAATATTTAATGGACGGTGATTTCTTCATTGGAGCTTCTATTGGTACCACATTAGCGAAATTAGCTCTGCGTTATATCACGTTAACCAATGATTTGGTGAATCAGAATAAATTTTGCGCTACTGCAATGTTGATTATTACGTCAATTTTGCATCTTGGAAAATCGGGTACAATATAAAAAAACTGTATGAACAACGATGATGCCTCAGTTTGTATAATTGATTTTTTTCGATGCAGGGCTCCCCTCCAAACCGATTACTAACGATGATGTGAATCGTCTTCTATTCATTTTGAATGTATTAGCTGAAAAAACTCCAGAAGTAGTTCAAGTGTACACCAAACATTGCCGCGCAGCCTTATCTACGATGCTTGCTGCCAAAACAGACGAAGAAGCTCATTCTAATAAAGTAAACTGAAAAAACAAAAATTAAAAATAAGCAGCCATGCTGCATTACTGGAGCTGAGTTTTTAATTAGGGTTGTTTATATGTATTTGCAATAATATCGTGAGTAAACATTTCAAGCCCATAAGTCACATCCTTCAACGAGTCCAGCCCCTAGTTGGGTTAATTTGTAATATGTAGATTAGAATCATCTCATCATTTGACGCCATAGTCAAAAATATTCATCTATCCTTTAGTTCACCATATTTTGAGGACAATGAGCCCTCCTCTCCTCTAAAATCAGGTGTGAAGCGAAAATTGACTTACAGCATACCTCTCATTACTAATAATCATAAAAATTCTTATTCATCAAATTTGAGCTATTTAAGGAGTCCTCAAGCCTTCCTCAAGTTCTGGCCATCGGTCATTTCGAATCCATTTTGATCCAAATTTGAAGGAGCATATTCTGGTCCCCGACCAACTATACATGAGGAGTTTGACCTTTCTAGGTGGATCTGATGAAGGGATATGGGGATTGAAGATATTTCATGGCCCAAAACCTTCTCATAAAACTATTCTTTGCTTTAACTTCTCTCCAAATGCATTTGGGAGATTAAAATTTGGATATGTTGGTGTCTGCGAGTCATTCTTACATATGAGATCAAAAAGGGAAATGTTGAGTCATTTATCTCCGCTGGTCTTTTCTCAAAATTTGAGTTGACCGCTATTTTTGAGATGAATAAAAAAAATAAAAAAGTAGTTTTGCTGAATTCCACAATGAGTCTCTCGCCAAATTTTCAGCATTTTTAATTCATATCCATCGATTTTACCCATGAAGGCGAGTATATACAGGATGTTTCAGGGTCGAAGAATACCAAGCAATGACTAGGCAACGCGTACTGAGTATGTATATGTGCTTGCCTAGCCTCTAAATTTTTTTAAAATTTTGTTCGATTTTTTTCAAATGCTTGTAGCTCGGTACGAAAATAGGTAAAAATTTGAAATTTGTACGAAAAAAAAGACAATTTTTCCTAACTCTCTTTCTTAAATCAAGTAGGCTGCAAGAGCTATGATTTTGAATTGAAAATTCAGCTAAAACCAGTTATTTCCTCATAATTACCTGTACCTATTTTTTCATAATAATTTTTATTACAGTCCAAAGAGAAAGTTGGCGTTAAAGTTCACGTCGATGATCCAGTTACATTCATGCAGCTTTCAAATTTACGTGGTTCGGAATTCGCTACAAGTGAAAACGTTTTCGAACTCAGCTTAAGCCAAGCAGTGGCAGGCAGTGCAGTTAATGCGCCGGATACGCAAAATATTTTATCCGCTAGTAAACTAAATAAGGTCACACAATTGACCGGATTTTCCGATCCAGTGTATGCGGAAGCTTACGTGCACGTAAATCAGTACGATATCGTCTTGGATGTCTTAATAGTTAATCAAACAGGTTAGTGAAGTGTTCCAACTTGGAAACACTGTTGATGCAAAACGTACACTTACGCATCGAGTTGTTGACAGGCGACACCCTACAGAATTGCACTTTAGAATTGGCTACTCTGGGCGATTTGAAGTTGGTGGAGAAGCCTCAACCTGTTGTTTTAGCTCCCCAAGATTTTTGCAATATTAAAGCCAACGTTAAAGTTGCTTCTACTGAAAACGGTGTTATTTTTGGTAACATAGGTGCGTATCAATATTATTCTTTTGATTGGTTATTGCGGTGGGCAATTATTACCGAGTTTTTCTTTTTAGTTTACGATGTAAGTGGTGCCACCAGTGATCGTAATGTGGTTGTGCTGAATGATATACACATTGATATAATGGATTACATTGTACCTGCCAGCTGTACTGATACCGAATTCAGGCAGATGTGGGCAGAATTTGAATGGGAGAATAAGGTAATTTTCAAACATTCCTGGAGAATGATTGAATATTTTCATTTTTATGTAATTTATTAGATTTTTTTTCTATTCTCAATCTGATTGAAGATGTATTTATTATTCGATTTTATTAGGTATCGGTGAACACTAATCTAACAGATTTACACGATTACCTTCGTCAACTTATTAAAACAACAAATATGAAGTGTTTGACACCTGAAAAAGCATTATCAGGCCAATGCGAATTCATGGCCGCGAATATGTATGCTAGATCGATCTTCGGGGAAGATGCTCTAGCTAACTTGAGTATTGAAAAATCTACTAATGCCCCCGATTGTCCTGTAACCGGACATATTCGCATTCGAGCGAAGAGTCAGGTAATTCGTCGTGATAAAAATACGGTAGTGTTAAAGAATATGTTAAGAATGTTAACGATCGTTTAATTTTTCAGGGAATGGCTCTCAGTCTAGGAGAGAAAATTAATATGACACAAAAAAAGCAGAAATTTTCCGCGTAATAAATATACTATTTGCGTTTTTAAGTTTTGCAATGTATCATTTAATTGTTTAAAAATATACCTATGTTTGATAGATATTATACTTCACAAATAAAATTTATGATTTGTTTACTTTATTATTATATACCATGTATACATCTTTTTGAATTTTTGAGAGGATTTTAAATCATGAAAAATTATATGTTTTATTTCATTCTATTCCTTTGGGAAGTTATCAGTGTAGTGTTACTTAAATACAAATATTGTTGAAGATATCGCGTTATTAACCAAAGTTTATTGTTTTAGTGACACGCCTACTAAGTTGTTATTTTCAATATCATTATAATAATGATTCATAACCTAACACTTGTAAATAAATTGATTAGATAAAATGAATCAGTAGAGTACTAATGTATGTCCTAGCGCAGTCTGAGATTTTCCATTTTTGGTCAAAATTTCATCATTTTTTACAACCCTAAAAATGTCTTGAATTTCTATCGTGAAAATTCATCTGTTTTCATCGGAGGGAAGGAGGATTTCCTCTCAATTTTTCATCAAGCCTATGCATCAAATTATTTGTCGATTTAAGCATTATCTGAACTTTTTCAGCTTTTGACGCAGTTACAGATTTACTAATTTTTAATTAATTTTTAATCGATTTTTATTGGAATCCAAATATTAGCGGAATTCCCGAGGTAAATATATTAATTTTACTTTCATCAATTTTCCCCATCATTTTTCTTCACTTTTCAAGAAATATTGGATTCCTAGAAAAAAAAATTATTCATTTCTATGTCTTCCTCATTATTTTGCTTTTTTATATTATGTGCTCCTCAGATTAATCATTTTTTTTATCCACATTTCATTATTTCTCAAAACCCTAAAAATCCTCTATATTTCAAAGTAAGTATTCAGCTATTCATCCATTTTTGAAAGAAAAACGAAATTTTTCCACAATTCTGCGTCCAGCTCCAGACTATCTATGAAATTTTTAGAATTTTTATATCCAAATTCCTTTATTTTCTAGCTCTAAGGGTTTTTGGAGTGAAGCAGCAAAAACTCTACAAATAAAATTCTATCAGTACCACAAAATAATTTTGTCAAGGATGGTCGATGATTGAAATCAACACTCATAAAGTGATATTTAAAAAAATTTACAACAAAACCTCCCTTTGACACCTCGATTTTTTTATTTTTTACTTTTTAGCGTAGAAGCAGGATTTTCCCCATCTCAACTCAACATAAATGTAATTTTATTCATAATCATGAATCATGACGCCTACAGGCCTACATAATACGTCAATGGAAGTTGAAACAACGGTTTGTTCGAAACGATTCCTACTGAAACGTTCTGTGCTAAGAAAGTTGGCGAGTTGAAATTTTTGTTTTCATTCGTGTTTTCGTATTTGTCTTATCGTTTTCGTTTCACTTGTTGGATGGATGCGAAGATAAGAATTAACCAAAATTTATTTAATAGAAAAATAATTTAAGTGCTTTTAAAAAACTTTTTTTTATTATATCGCTATTTCCTATTGTACCGCCATAAAACATAAGTAATCGAACAGGTAATTTGTAACAGATGTAGTTGTATACGTATGTCGATTATTCTAATCCATTAAATGGTTACATTATACAAAATTCCCTAAATCAAACATCTTGCTACGCTATATTTATACGTCCTCACTGTACAGTATGTACTATAAATTGGCGTTGAAGAGAATTCACCGAGGCCTTAAATCTGAAGCAGTTCATGGTTTTTTTTGTTTGCTGCATTTTAATACTAGGTACTATAGTCATACCATGTTTGAATTCTTTAACAGGCATGTAAGTTGGGAAATCCGTTACGTTTAAGAATGAGTAATATAGCCGAAGACGATGATAATTGTTCAGATGCCAGTTCCTTGGTTGGCGGAGGATATAACGGTTCAGTAGTATCAACCATCCCTGATCGCTACGGGTTTTTAGGAGGAAGTCAATACAGTCCGGACACGTAAGATTGAATTCTGTCGTAATTATTGCTCGGTACTTGACTTACCCCTTTTGTAAATCAATCATGTTTATGTTATTTTCCACGTTAATTACGTCACCAATTGTTTTAGATTTCATGTTTTGATTTAGCCATGTTATGGAAAATTATGTGATTTAAAAACCATGTAATTTAGGCCGTAACTATTATAATTTATTTTTATCTCAAAATTATTCCTTAGTTTTAGTCGACGCGACGTCCTCTCGATTCGTTCACATCAGTGATATGGCGGTTCTAAAGTGAAGTTAATTAAAGTGGGCGAAATTGAAATAGAGGAATTAGTGAAGCTGTGCAATCGTTTTTATCGTACTGGCTTGTAGATATAAACGACTAGAATTTACCAACTTTGGAAAAGAGAGAATCTCTACGTCTAATAACTATTTACACCATTATTAAATTTTACTCAACATTGTTCCATTAAATTTATGTAATCGGTGAAACAAAATGTCGAAGAGTTATTTATTTGACCTTAATAATAAAGA
This sequence comes from Phenacoccus solenopsis, assembly GCA_009761765.1. Taxonomy (NCBI): domain Eukaryota; kingdom Metazoa; phylum Arthropoda; class Insecta; order Hemiptera; family Pseudococcidae; genus Phenacoccus; species Phenacoccus solenopsis. The sequence goes on from CM019753.1 coordinate 12,766,448, forward strand.
TTTAATGAAAAGTTTTATAACCCCAGCTACATGGTAAAGTAGTTAATTAGAAGGTCATTAATGCTATTGCATATTGTGTAGCGTTGATGATTACACAATCGAAATTTCTTTTCCAAGTCGGCGAATTTTTCCAAAAGAAATTGTTTTTTTGGCAACTATCCGGATACTTCATATTTATTTTCGATTTATGCGTTACCTTTTGATCATACGAACGCGATGAAAAATCGTAAAATTTATTCTCTGCCTTCGAAGTCGATGAAATATTGCTTCACAAAAAGAAATCGTTATAACGTTTACGATTGCAATATTCGATGAATAACTTTTGATAAGTGCGTTATACGTTGCATATTGACTGCATTGTTAGAACTAGTCGTAATGAAACTTTGTTTATGTTGTAAATTTAAATGTTGTTGCAGAAAGCCGGTTGTGCATCCAAAAGTGCTGCTGAGACGAGAAAAAAAATGGTTGGAGATGATAAATGATTGGGACGATTACATGTCGAAAAATTATTCCAAAGTATGTCTATTTTGATTTACTACCAATTTAATTCTGTATCGTATTTCACAAATGGTTGATTGGAGTGATTTGTTTATAGGTGAGAAGACGATGCCGTAAAGGTATACCACCTTCGATAAGACCTCGCGCGTGGCTTTATCTATGTGGCGGACAGAAAGAAAAAAGTAAAAACCCCGAATTATACGAATCGCTGTGTTCTCAAGAAGGTAGCGTGCGATGGAACGAAGATATCCGTAAAGATTTACATCGTCAGTTTCCTTATCACGAAATGTTTATCGAGCAGGAAGGGCATGGGTAAATATCGCATCGGTTTTCCCCCTTGAATAGATTTTGTTGAATTTTTTCTGGAATTTATTTTCACAGCCAAAAGGATTTGTTTAATGTGTTGAAAGCGTATTCCATTTACGATTCTAAAGTTGGATATTGTCAAGCTCAAGCTCCCATCGCTGCATTTTTATTGATGTTTATGCCAGCCGAAGATGCATTCTGGTGTTTGTATAAGATCTGTGATAAATATCTGGAAGGATATTACAGCCAAGGAATGGTAATATTATTTATGTCTATTTTTTTTTTTCAATCTATTATATTTTTAAGATTATTTTTTTGTTATAGGAAACGTTACAAGTTGACGGTGATATATTATTTGGTTTCATTAAAAGAGTGCACCCCCAAATTTATAAGCATTTGGTAAATTTTTCAACCTTGAAATAAAATAATGTGGAAGAAGAAAATTCTGTATTTATATTTTATTGAATTTCAGAAAAAACAAAAAATTGAACCAATTCTATATATGACTGAATGGTTTCTTTGTGTTTATACTCGTACATTACCATGGCCAACTTTATTGAGAATATGGGACATGTTTCTTTGCGAAGGTAATTTCAAAATGAAATGAGATATGGATTGATGTTATCACTTATCTTTCAAATATAGTCCAGGAGCTGAATTGGGTTCCATCGATATCTCGAGGAGGAAAAAATTTTATGTTTGGATTTCGTAGAATACCTCTTCTTAAGTATAGAAATTCATGTTGTAGAACCCTGCTGTGGTTTTACTTTTTGGAGGAGTGATGAGGGGAGTTAAATAGGTGGTACTTTTTTTATTGCAATTATCTCGGCTACCATTGGTCGTAGGTGAAAATTTTTTTGCAAAAATAAAGGGCTTTAAGTTTATAAAAAATTATGAGCTTGAGTTATGTGTAATTTGGTTTTTTGCATATATTGCAGCTGCTGTCGGTTTTGAGTGTAAACCATTCATGAAACTATGAAGGTAATCTAATTTTTTCAAAAAATTGGTGGTACGCTATTTTTTCCCAAAGCCTATACTTTTTAAGTTATTGAGGCAACCTTGTCCCCAAAATCCCAGTATAATATAAAGATTATTCTTTTTGAAAATATCTCAGTTGTCGACACTTCTACGTGAAAAACGCTTCAGTTAAAAAATGAAGAACGTTAAATTTTCAATAAAGGGAATAATAGTAATTTTCACTAAAGTGAATTTGGGCGACGCTGTAGGGAGGGGTACTAGTTGATTTTTCTCATATATCACGACTACCGTTTATGTACATAAACGAGGTTGATACAAATATTAGGACAATTAAATTTCCAACAATTTCAGTCACAATAAATTTTTTTTTGTCCCAAAATGGGAGGAAAGGGAGGGTCAACATTTTTGTCAATGAAGTGAAAAATAACGAAGTTGAATATCAAAATGAAGAGTCTAATTTCCAATAATTTGTATTAACATTTTTTCAACTAACCCTTGCAAGCATGTTAGCCGATATAATTGTGATCGCAAAAGTGCCACCTACCAGAACCCCCAAAAAATAAAAGCACAGATGAACTTTTATACTCGAGAAGAGATCCTCTACCACATCCAAACATAAAATTTTCTCCTGCTCGAAATATCAAGAACCCACATTAGCTCCTGGACTATTATTTCTTTTTTGGTAAATTTTGTGGTCTTATTCCCTTCCAGGTATAAAAATAATATTCAAAGTTGCTTTGATTTTGATACGAATCTGTCTTGGAAGTAAGTCAAAATCATCATCAGCGTTGAAAAAACAGTATCCAACGATGTACGAAACTCTCGATGCTTTGCGGAATCCGCCAGCGCGGTATTTGGAAGAAGATTTCATTGTTGACCAAGTAACAACCGAGTATTTTTTAGAATAAAAAAGAAAAACGTGTAAAATATCGTTCTTTATATGGAGTGGTTTTTCAGATTCTTAAAATTAATTTGACCGAAGAAGATTTTGAAAATGAGCATAAACGTGTGACGAAACGTCGCGCAAACCCAAACAACACGGATAATTCAAGATCATGAATTTTGCTCATTTATATTATTCCTTTTGATTTTCCGTTAAAGATAATAATTATTAAAACTCATTCCTCCTATTGGACAATGCAGGCGGATTATTGTTTGGTTCAATAAGATATTAGAATTTAAGATGCATAAAATGATGCGTGAAATATGCATCCATAACGTTTCACGTATCACAGGTGCAGCTGCTTGATTTTATATCTAGTCCTTTTTTTGCTTTTTCTCATATACTAGCTAACGTGAAAGTATTTTTTTCTCTTTTGATTACCAGTATCTTTAAATTATACGAATACTTAAATCGGTCAACTAATCGATATGTTATTAGTCAAACGGATACCAGTTTAAATTTCTACCATAGGCTACCCGCGTTAGTTAAAATTCGCGTATATTTTTCGTGCAGTGTAAATTGAACGGAGCTGTAAAAGTATTGAAGATGCTTTTTATTATTTTTTATTCGTACTTTTTTTTGTTAACATAAAACAAAAAATTTTGGTAATTGATGCATTATTTTTGTAATTATAATTCGCTTAAGATTCAGCCTGAATGCATTCCTTACACATCTTAAATTATATTTGATGTAAGATGTAAGTCATCACTTCATTCGTTTCCAAAGTTTTATTTTTTATGTTTATATTTTACTGTATTTTTGCTCGCTTAATATGTTATGTAGATATTGTAAGCCAATTTTACAGTTTTACTCTCAAGTTCGTAATTTCACTTTTTTTTTCATTTTTAACATATCATAGTGAAGACGTGACGTAATCATATGATTTTTTTACGGGAATTTTTCACTTTCTTTGTACTTATATTTGAGTTTTTTCGCTCAAACTTTTTCTACAAAAACCCCATGGTTTGTTATAAATAGAATTCGTTTTGTGGACACGAAATGACGAACTTTTTTTGATTGTTTTATGAAATTTTAATAGTATTTTCCGGAGGGACCAGTTTTTAAAGGAAAATATAGTATTGTCTGTTGTCATTTCAAGAACTGAATTTGAAAGCATCGATTTTTTTATTTATTCGAAATAAGTTATTTTTTACGAATATATACTTTCGGGTATGAATAACTTTGTATTATTTTGTTCATTTATAATATTTGTTAATAAATTTTCTTGAAATGCATTGATTTATTGGCGAAAATGAGAGTATATTTGTAGTTAGTATTGTGAATGACGAGTTTTTGAACGAGAAACGATCACAGGGAAAAGACAACCGATGAAAAAAAAAAATTTGAACCAAAGAAGAAATTTTGTATTATTTTGTTCATTTATAATATCTGTTGATGAATTTTTTTGATATGCGTACATTTATTAAGGAAAATGAGTACATTCGTAGTAATGTGAATGAGGAATGTTTGACGAGACAGTTACAGGGAAACAGAATACCACGAAAACAAATATTTTATTTCAACATCAAAGAAGTAGTTTTATAATAAGGTGATTCCTATCCTTAATCATATCAAGATACTTAAACTATAATAAGTGTTCTACCGAGGTTTCATCATTTTTGAATGTAGTTGTGCTTGATATCATCCCATAGTAACTATAACAAAAATTGGATGAAACATTAATGAAATTCAATAAATTTTTGTTGAAGGAACATATTTTCTGCTATCTTACCCCTTTATTCATTTGATGAAATATATCTTCCCCGAGAGTATCGATTGTTCTTTCTATTACAACAGCACTTACTACTGCAGTGAGGAATATAGTAGATGAACGCTTGAAAATAGCGCGATAAAACACACTTGCAATACCAGACATTATGGACTAAAATTAATCGTAATGGATTTTATTTGCAAATAATTTTAATTTTGATTCGAAAAAATGACCTTTTCTTGTATTTTATCGTTATCAAAAATAGGATTTCCTTTGGCTCCTCCCCATAATTCATTGACTTTTGGTTTGGGTTATGGCATCTAACATTTGTGATTTTTTTAATGAGTTTTGTCATTTTTCGCTTCTTTATCACGAAAAATTTATTACTATTACTTCAAATTAATTTATTGAAGCAAACAATAGGGAAATAAATGCATTTTTTACCAAGTAAAATTACAAATAATGAAATAAATCAAATTTTTCATTGAATATCAATTTTCATTTATAAACCAGTGTTATCAGTTTAAGCACGTCCAAACACGTGTAAGAAACCTCAAAGGTCCTACTGATTTAATTGTAATGATCAAAGAGTATCGAAGTACAATAACATTATAATGCTTATGCCTACACAGTCTCCTGAAAAAACTATTTGAGATTTACTTTTTGCTTCCTTAGGGTTAATTAAAATTGTATTTTCTTTGGCGCCTAGCTGTGCAACATGAGTGATGAGAATTCCACGGAAAACTGTCAAAATTGGTAAGATCAAATAACATTTATAATTCCGAAATTTGACACATGTAGCTTCGTGACCAACTGAATGACGACTAAAATTGTGTACTTCAGCAAACATGAAATACCCAGCGCGAATTTCCAAATGCATATGATTCATTGTCGACGTAACATTCAACTTTGCCCGCAATGCCAGGAGAGGATTTTACGCTCCGAATTAGAAAACCATACGAAAGAATTCCACTCTATGATGAAATGTAACGAATGCGAATCTACGTTTCAACGTTCTGATTTGGATAGGCATAAAGTATGGAGTATTAATTGCCTACGTTGCCTCCGATTTTTCTTGAGCATATATTTGCTAATTTTTCAATAACTTTTAGAAAGATGTTTGCACGAAGAGAATTGTTGCTTGTCAGCATTGTGATTTAGAGTTGAAAGCTGATGATATTGATGAGCACGAAGATTACTGTGGTTCTAGAACAGAACATTGTGAAGGTTGTGGGAAACATATAATGCTCAAATTTCAACACTTACATATAGATTCTGATCATAAATTCGTCAAACTGCCAGAAGGTCAGTTATATGAAGTTTATCTAACAAGATCTATTATATTATATTTTGAAAAATTTATTCTCTTTTTAATCGTAGATAATGTTGATTCTGATGATGAAGATCTCGTAATGGTTGCCGAAGGTAATCGAAATTGTACGTCGTCCAATTATAAGCGGAAGAATAACAGTCAAAGGCAACCTTTTTCTAACGCTGGTCCATCTGCAAAAGGTTACTCTTCAGTTGATAATCATAAACAAAAGAGACCTAAATCGAAGAGATACGAAGAAAGTAAGGATACGAATTTTTGAAATTTAATTTTACTCCAACAATTTTTTGATGAGTTCATTTTATAGCTTCCGAACTGAATGAATATTTTCAAAATATGGATCTCGAAAATGGCCGTATACCTAACGGAACAACAGCTGAAATCAGCGAACTCATTAATAGAGAGAAAAAAACATCTATGAATTCAAATCCTACGTGGTTAGATGAAACATTTATTCCTTGTGAATTTTGTAAACTTCCAGTAGTGGCTAATGATCTCGTATTACATCAAGTATTTATTTAAAATTTTTTAATTTTATTATTTTCCAATTTAATAAAGATTTAACCTATTTGTAATTCAATAGACAGGATGTCAGCCTGATTTATTTTCCCGTGAGCCATTTGAAGAAGAATCTCATGAAACCTATGTAAATGTCGATAATGATGATAATGATTTGCAGTGCATGGCGCCAACGTTAGAGCATAGAGAAGATCTCATACCTTGTGAATTTTGTTTACAGCTTTTTTCATTGGATGATATTGCTAGTCACCAGGTTTGTGGAAACAAAAATACTCATTTATGTAGTTATGATTTCCTTTTCATCGAATTTAACACACGTATTCATTTTCAGTACATTTGTAGAAGGAACGATTACGTTGTGTAATGGGAGATGAAAGTGGTTCATTATAGATTATTCATATCAGATATACATTTAGAAACATATTTTGCTGTTGGTGTAACTAACATTTTTGTGAATTTTATCTAGATGTTTTAATATGCCTTTGTACCTTTGTAATAATATACCAGTTTTATGAATAATGGCCTAATGGGTATTATTTTTTCATCACTTGTAAGTAGTATGTATTATACATGATTCTGGGACACATTTTTTTTCATTGCTCAACACTTTTTTTTTTTCAGTAATACTCTACACAAGCGCAACGTAAGGAATCACACTTGTGCTATCGAATCAGATACACAAATAATCTACCATAAAATTGATTTCTAATATTTTTATAAAAAACTAGAGACCAAGTCATATCTTCATTAAATGACTTTTTTTACATTGCTCAACGCCTTTTTTTCAGTAATCATACTATCTGCTCGGATTGAGACGGTGATTGAAAAAGTGAAAAAGAGAATTTAAAAAAACTATTTACTGAAAAATATAAAAGATGTTCATATTAATGGTATAGAGCTTGTTGTTTTCGTTGCATAATTTATGCTCTACCTATTCAATGGTGTAGTCACAGTTTTGATTCGAAAAGCGGAAATACGTTTTGAATCGACATTTTGATTTTTTTCGTAAGTAAAAAAGGAAAAATGTTGCTTGCATTCTTATAAATTCGCCATTAATGACCCATAAAATTCGAAAAAATGGAAAACTACGAAAAATTCGACATTTTACAGCCATTGTTTAGCACATATTTAAATTTATGCTATTGGCTCTAAAAATATGTGGCGTTTTCAACGGTAAATCACGTTTTTTTTCTCAGCAGGGAACATTGTATGTACCTCAGAATAGGGATCAATCAGAAATATTAGATAGGCAAATAAACAAAATAAGTGAAAAATAAATAAAATTGTATTAAAAATCACAACTTTAAAATTACAAATTATTGATAGCGATTCAAGATTTCAACAAATAATAAATTAGGCTATTACTAATCTGCGGTTTATAAACTCCGCTTCAGATTCTTGGAATGCGAAGTTACCAGCTTTGGGTTAGGTTGATAGATAATTTGAAATGTATTACGTTTAACTGAACTTCTTAATAAGGTTATCTAATTTCCGCACATTACTAGTATCATGTTTCGGACTGGAGCTATGAGAACCAGTAACAAAACTAGGATTGTGTGGGTGGAACAAACTTGTTAGATTATTTTTTTCCGCAGTTTTGAGACCCTTGAAAAAAATACGAAATTAATAACTGAATGGAATTTTCAAATTGAAAAATCTAAAATTATTATTACTTTCATATCTAGAATTTTTTGAAATTCAGAGATATCAGATTCTGGTAAAAGTCGTAAAAATTGATCAACAAAAGTTTTATCCGGTTCATGAGGGGTCATTACAACTTTCAAGATATTTTCAGCTTTCGTCATTCCTTTTAGTACTACTTTGGTGTAACTGAAAAATAAACATATTAGTGAGTTCATTTTGTTCGAGGTTATTTCATCGCAGAAACCACTCGTACCTGCTAGGTGGTTCTCTATTCACTTGAGAATCTAAGGAAGGTAACTTTTGCAAAACTATTTTCAGCGAGTGCGTGTCGAGGAGTAATTGCTCGGCTCCAACGGTGGATAGTTTACACTTATGAATATGTTGAATAAATTTTGGAATGAAGGAACTGTAGCAAGAAAACATAAACTTTAAGCACGAATATTTTCATGAAATGCAAAATATTCTAAAAATGACATACTTGGCGAATTTTATACAAAATTGTGTAAAATATTTTCTAGAAGATGATAGTTTGGTTCGCACCAAAGGAACTACTGATTTTAAATGTCCCACTATTGAATTAACGTAACTACTCTGGTCACCCACACTTTCTATATTTTGCCATTGAATCTGCAATTCATCGAAAATGTACGAGTATAAATGAAAAATATTTCAAAAGTGTAAACTAGCTGATGAAAATCAAGCCTACTTTGCTCATGGCTGTTAACGCAGGTTCACAAGCTATTTCCAAGTCTTGAACCAAAAACTGAATACATGTCGATATTATACTGCAATTGAAATTTTCAATGAGTAATTCATCCTTTAATAAATTTAATATAAAGAACTGCGTCGTACTTATGAAATATATCTTGTTCCTGAGACATGTTAATTTTCTCCTTCAACGATACGTCGATTTTTTCTTTCAGCTTTTCTTCCAACTGACGAGTGGTTTCCAAGCAATATTCTGCTGTGGATAGAATACTGGAAAAATTTCACAATTAAAACATTTAAATCAATAGAAATTTTTAAAAAGTAAACATTCATGCCGAATTACTGGAGCTGAGTTTTTAATTAGTGCTTGTTTAGGTCTACAAATTTTGGAAACTTGGGGGTAAAGAAAACCTTAAACTGAGTTATACAAAATGTATAGAGCATTGCTTCGAGACCCACTTTAGATTTGCCACTATTCATCTCGGTAGGGTAGCGCCAAATACCGGGTCTCAAATTGTTGAAATTTGTAATCCTATACATACAAATAGATATGGGCCTCAGATTGATATTATCATATTCGACATTGGGACTGCCTTTCTCCATATATTGGACATTTGCCAGCACATGATTACAAATGATCTGTAATGCAAAGATTTGAAGACCACAACCTCACCAACCCTCCTTCTAAAACCAAGTAGACTGATAGTTTTCGTTTTAATTACAAACTCAGCTAAAAAAAAAAAACAATATTTTTACTGTCTTTACCAACAAATTCTAGATAATTCCTGAACCGTATATTTTCCCGTATCAGTTTGCGATCTGAAGGAAAAATCTCTTATTAACCCAGCCGCGCTGAAATCTCGTAAATCACGAGTAATACTGGTAACGCTGGCGCTCAATGAAGGAGCTATATTACCTAACCTATTACAAACAATCACATAAGAAGTTTTTCAATTTTATTCCTCACTCGGTGTAAATTAGGCGACATACTTGGGTAAATTATTTTGTAAAATTTTAGTGGCATATTCGCGTAAATATTTTTGAAAAGTATTTGCCAAAGATAACATCGGTTGTTGGTTACTAAGCTCTTTACATTGAACGAGAGATTTTTTATAAAATAAAAATAAATCCGCCGAACTCGATAATACGATAGCTGGGCTAGTTTCACATGTAGCATCTTCTCGATCTAATTCGGCTTTAGTATCGTTTGCGAACCTTTCGATAAGCTCGTATAGATTTCTGAAATTAGATAACGGGTTTAAAATTAACCTCAAGATTTGAATTATTCTCGAATATACCTAGGAGGAATTAATATTCACCTATCAACGCTATTTATGTAAATGTAGAGGTAAGGTAGAAAACATTGGCCTATGATTCCGTTGAAAGGCGATTCTATTTCTGTTTCTGATTCTTTATGGATGCTCGTTGTATCTCCATTATCTTGCTTAGAATTAAATGTGTCGATTTCGTGATCGAATTCTAATTTTCCATTGGACTGGTTACTGGCACCCTTTATCAACAATAAACTTTTTAGTGAATAATTTCACGTTATGAGGGCTGGAATAAAAAGAAACCGCAATAAAATTATGGGAAATTAGACCTTAATAGAAAGTATTACGTTTTATTTTAAACGAAAACATGCTAATTTAGGTGGGTGCTAATTTTATTTCAATTTTATTTTGAATTTTTTGAAAAATACAGCTAGATGAAATTGACATGTTCAATAAGCTTATATTAAACGTATCATACAATTTAATTTGACATGAAATTTTTTCTCAAAAAATGAATTCTATGTAATGTAAATTTTTTGAAATTACCATAATTACAAAAAAAATAGATAGGAGTTATTTTCAACTCGAGTCTCCTGATTCGAATCTGCTATAGTTTTTCAGTGATCAATCACTAAAATAACATTATTTTTACTCGTAAAATTTATAGTAAGAAATACTTTGTAGGTAGATATTACTGAAACAACTCTTTGTCATAGTACTCAAAAACACAGACCAACTGACATCATAAAACATGTTAAATGAAAACACTACCAATGAGTTTTACTTGTTATAATAATTTTACAAAAAGGTTGCTAGGTTTAGTTTTTTCCGAATAAAATGTTTTATATGAGCATTTTGGAGATGGTGAATTCATTCCTACGATTAATTTCTACCAAGGAATTAATAAATGCGTTATTTACTTTTAATAGTTCGAAAGAAAGGAGATAATACATGAAAATTCACAAGAAATGAAATTAGAAAATGAGATAAAAATAGGTCCCCTATGTCTGGGCCACTCAATTCGGCTTTGTACTTGATATGTGAAAAAAAATTCATATTTTTAATATCTTACAGATTGCAAATACTGTTGTTTTTTTTCCTCTGAAAGGAGAGTAATACCACTGAATCTACGACTCAATAAATTTTCAAAATTTTTCGTACGTTGTATGGCAAAAAGCAACAGTTTGACATCGATTTCGTTCTTTCTTTTACCCATTATTCGAGATAATTCATTTCTATCGAAAAAAAAATCAAAATAAAATTTCAAACAATAAGTAAAATTATACATGAGGCGAAAAATAATTATCAGATTATACCTCGTAATGGAACAAAATTCTACTGTGATTTGTTCGGAAAGTTCCCAATCAGCTGGAAACATGGCTCCGAATTTATCTTCGATATTTAACAGATGTTTTTTAAACCAAGCATAACGTCTGTCCAGTTTATCAATCCAAGCAACGTCTTCGGCTTCGTGAAATAAATGAACGTATTCGGAAAGTTGTAAATCTATGAACCATTTTAATAAGTCTTTTCTGAAAGTAAAAATGAGAAAAGAATTCACGGAAGTTATAAATTTCAAATAAATTTTCACAACTTACTTGACTTTAGGATCTAAAATAGATACCACTATACAAGCTTCAGCTAGCTGCCAATCTAGGACGAAATTCTTAGTATTTGAGCCGGAAAATGCGTTGTGGAAATCAGCTGTTATTTGTTCGGCTAAAGCAACTTGTATTTCTCGTACCTGAAGTTACGAAGAAACAGTAATGGAAATAAAGTTTTGAATATGTCAACGAGAAGTTCACGTATATGCTGTCCATACCTCAGCTGATAGTTGATTTATTTGAGGGATATCTTTGAAATTTGAAAAATGCTTGATTACTTCGAGAATACCTTGCAAAGGCATGACAATTTCTCGATATTGTCGATTTTTTATTAAATTTCTAACAAAAATCATAAATAACAATACGTGAAAAATTGTAGGTGAAGGCGAAAAATAGGTTAGAATTGGAATAAAATTAACTTTAACGAATCTACTCCGGCAACCAGCATGTGAAGGTGATTTAAAGTGGTTATGGCAGTCGTTAGATTTTTCTTGGCACAATCCAACTGTTTTATATCCTGCGTTATTTCTCGAACCATTTCTTCGGAACTTTCGGCCTTACATTTAATATCACGTACTTGAATGAGTAATTGACTAATGACTTTTTGAGCATCTAGTAAAGCAGATCTTCCATCCTATAAAAATAAACCTTTTTAAACACTCGAGAAAAACAATAGAGATATCGTTAGCAGCACTTCTTACTTGGCCCATATTAGTCTGTTGACGAACAACATTTCGAATTTCAGAATCGATGTTTTGGACCTTTGTTTCCATATTACCAATCACTTGATCTATATTGGATAAAGATTGTTCAGTAGGGAAAAGTGAATTGATGTAATCGATTGGATTGAAATCGGCGACGTCCAGAGGATCATCGCTAGGCACAACCTGTATATGTTCGTAATTCATTATATTATGAGATATCAGAATCAAGTTTATGAGAAAATTATTCCTTACTTGTTCTATAGCGTTTTGAACTTCGGCGGAAAATTTTATCAGTTCGAACTCATTAGACATGTCTTCGAAAAACTCATCATCTTCGGGTGAATTAGGCATTTTTATTTATAAAAGAGTGAAATGTTAAAAAAAATTTAAAATATAATTATATCGTTTCTTCAGATTTTTTTACAATCTCTTCACAACGGTAAACAGCAGTCAACGCAGTCAACAAGCATAAATTGATAACGTAGAAGTGCATTGTGCGCATGCGCAAAGTTCATGAAGAAAAAATCGGAAAAATAACAAAAAGTCGTCGTCTTGTTAAGGTGGTGCTTCGGAAAATAAGTAGGTAAATGTGATAAAATTGATTTTAAAGTAAAGAAATGAAAAAATTGGAAAAATAAATGCTTAATCGGTTGAAACAAAGTCTCTAAAATAATATATTATAATTTTAAATCATTTAGTTGCGTTACTTTTGAGAAAAGTACTGCAAATGAAAATTATATCCTATTTTCATTTGCAGTATTTTTCTCAAAAGTAACGCAACTAAATGATTTAAAATTATAATATATTATTTTAGAGACTTTGTTTCAACCGATTAAGCATTTATTTTTCCAATTTTTTCATTTTTTTATTAAAAAAACAACTTTTTCGTATTTACCAACTTATTTTCCGAAGCACCGCCTTAACCACCTGAAAATTTAATGTCCAAATCTGTTTAAATTTTCAATTTTGGTTGGAACATGAATTCAAGTATTATCGCCTCTCGAACAAAATGATGCATATTTGTCTGTAATTAATTTGAAAAAAAGAAGAAAAAAGTCAATAGCTGAAATATGAGTGCCGAATGATATTATTTTACATCATAATAATCTAACGCTAGTATCTACTAGGGCACTAGTATCTATTGACCCAACTTTCTTCGCCATATCATTTAGATGCATCAATTCAATTTTCATACACATGTAAATTTGTATCAAAAACTTAAATCCAACTACACGAATCGTAATTAATAAAACACGAACGTGTCGCATCAAGTATTTTATTAGCTGCATTATAAAAATCAAGTTCTTAAATACAAAAAATAAATATATTATAAATATCGAAATGTTTTATTGTCTGCTAAAACATCACTAGCTATAGAATATCGTGAAATCGCACTTTTGGAATGTGATGCACTTTGATTGTCTGTGCAGACAAAAAACATAACCCAACTTATACACTGAATTTCTTCATATCAATTATCCGAATAAGTGACTATGGGTAATAAAGTATGCGTTGTTGTTGATAATGATGAATAGATAAAAGTTAAGAGAAAGTTTAACCCAACTGGAAAGTACGTGCGAAGGCTATTTTTATAAGTTACAAACTTACAATATCAATTCGTAAAAGCAACAAAACAAAAAATGAAAATAAAATCGAAAAAAATTTTATGGCGAAATATTAAGAAAACAAAGAAAGTATGCATTTGCCGCTGCTTTTTTTTTTCTTCGTATCGCAATATTACGAATAGAACAAATTATTCTTTCCACATAATAATACACAAAATGCAAAAGTTTCAGAAACATAAATAAATAACAAAATGAATATAAAAACAAAACTGAAATGGAATGCAAATAAAACACGAAAACTGAGAAATAAAAAAAATTAAAATTTACAACAATCTAAACATAAACACAGGAATTATATTTGTTCGTTTGTTTGTTTGTTTTTTATTTTTTTGAAGCGAAAGCTGGTAACAAAATTCTTCATAATTTTTTGTACCAGAATAAATAATGTTCGCCATCTTTTATGATCAAATCATCAACACCTAGAAAATGAAAATTTAATGTGATTAAAAATTTAATTTTTGAACATTGATCTTATTAGTTTAAATTACTCGAAGCCTCTATGAATGGGTGAAAGTGTAGGTCAATGGTTCAAACTCCTATCCTGGATTTCAGCTAACATGGTCAGATTTATGATTTCATGAACCCACCCAAATGCTTCACTAATAGCCTTTTAAATACCCATCAGAAGAGCTTTCAAAAGACCTCTTAAAATAAAATATTAAACCACTTAGTTTTGAATCTAATATTAAGAGTTGGGGGATAGAGGGGGGGGGGAGATACAGATACTTTCAAAAATACGTATTTCGAGCTTACATGCAAAATATAAATTTGATTTCAAGTTACACTCATTGTACCGACAAAAATATGTTTTTTTCCTCATTTTCTTTTATTACTAGACTCTCTAATTTCTTTAAGACGAACTTTTGATTTTGAACGGCTGTTTTCAATTAATATGAATTAGCATAATTTTCGAAATTATCAACTCCGAACGTATTATGGCATTATGGCTCATACAAAAAATGTTGAAAAACATTGAAGGAAAATTTTGGAGTAGAATAAAATGTTACCGCGCTATTTTTATCACGGAATCGAATTCTGAAGAGATATGTCAAAAAATTGGTTTTTAGAGTTAGAACCTCCGTGCGGACAGTACTTATGTATCAAGAGAGCCATTACTTAGACACCTATGAAAAAAATCGTTGTTAAAAATTCTCCCAAACCCCTTTTCGTCCTTAAATTTACCAAATGATAGACATGAAGAACTATTGAAATATTAAAAAACCAACCAGTAGGGGCCACTAATTGATTTCCAGGTGGATTCTTTGGGTCAGGGAATTCCGAGAGTCTGTATAGTAACCAATAGTGATAACTCATGGGCTCCTCTTTGAATCCATACAGTGTATGCACATAGTGTCCATTAGGCCATTCTGTGGCTGAAAACCTTCGCATAAAATATTTATATTAGTCTCAATAAGGTATCGATATCTGATATGTAATCATGGGAAATACTTGAAACAATACTAACGTATATCTGCTATCCATTTGGGCAGCTCGTTCCATAATTTCGTAAAATGTTTCATTGCGGTCAACCGTAACATTAATGCTGTGTTTTTCGGATACATTGCTCCCTACCCATAAAGAATAAGTGACTGTTATATTCGATGGGTTCACCTCCACTTCTTCGTGTGTAATATTTTTTTCGACAGTTTTATTCATTTTTATGACGGTCACATTATCAGCTTCAACCATATAAGGAGTAATTACAGCTGTTCCTATTTCAGGAGTATCTGCACAAAGCGTATAACACAGAAATTAATAAATATTTCAGCATACATTTTTTTCAATGATAATCTATTATACCTTTGTTCGGCTGATCATCGCAATTGTCATCCCTTAATGAATTCACTCCAGTATTTGCCAAAGCTATAATGACTTCTGCCGTAGTTGGTATATCAAAAAATGCTCCATCCGGTCCTTGATGATTTAACAACCAAGACACAGCACCCGTTCTATTCCATATAGCTTTACCTTCTTGCAAAGCCTATATCGATTGAAAATACAAATTATTAAAAAATATAATGTTAAGGGAATCTACGACAGGTTACCCAAACGTACTTGCGTTGCCACAGCAGTCGTGTGCAGACTACCGAACCCACCATCAGATTCCTGCATCGATGCTAACGTAGTAAGTGGTTTTTTCAACAACGGTTTCACGTTCCTATTCCTGTGATCTCGTTCGACGCATTGCAACGCTAGTATTGCTTTACTTAAAACTTCTGTAAAACCATATAACCGATAGATTGGTAAGTATTATTAAAAGTTAATCCTTCGAATAACAATAATAAACATGCTGGAGTGAGTTAGGTATTTCAATCAAAGCTAATGTTGACTTACGCTGAAAAATATGAATAATTTATGATATGCAAATAAAAAAGAAAACACCAAACTGCGAAATATTTAAATCGAATTAAAACAACTTTTATAGCGCAAAATAACAATTTAGCTTGCTTGAATGTCGTCGAGACGCACGTAAGACGCCATTTATGGGCTTAACATTTGAATTTTATTTTTCCATCGAAAATCTTTACATCAGCACTTACCTACGCTGTGTTTACTATTGGTGATTTCTATCAAACGACGCAAGTGCCTTTTACGAACGTGTGCACCAGCTTTACACGCGGCCAGTGAACTCACAGCGAAATCTAAATCCGAATTTGCTTCGTGGTGAAGTAACGATCCTGTAAAATGTTTATGATTTATTAAAAAATAATCTTATTGTTTTTTTAAACAGTAAGTACCGATGCAGCATTATAAGAGCTGAGTTTTTAATTGGGACATATTCAGATTTGCAGATAATACTGATAATTTCTTTATTAAACTCACATCCATTAGCCAGTACCAAGACTAAAGTTTCCTACCTATCTTCTCCCAAAGTCCCGAGACAGTTAAAAAGCTGAATTTAAGATATACTACGTTGCTTCTTGTCCATAAAAATTATAAGAGCAAACTCATTAACTTTTCGTTATTTACGATTCCTGTTCTTCAAATTTTAGTTCATCCGCTATGCTAAATCAAATACTCTAATCTTTCCTCTAAATTTATTTAAGAACTAAAAATTAAACATAGGTAATTGCTAATTTGAATTCACACTGTCATAATACCTCATGATTATGTAAGAATCAAACATTTTAGACCTAGTTTCAGAGTTTCACCAGCGTCAAATTTTAGAGATAATAATCCTTCCCTCTCCTCTTCAAAAACACTGAAGTTCGATATAGAATATTCTACACGTCGTATCCCTCAGGAATATTTTGAGCTTACTTTTATCAAATTCAAATATGAGGTAGGTATGTGAGGTTTCCTCAGCCTTCCTTAAATTTTGACCATCAACCATTTTTTATTTATTTTGATTCAAACTCAAGGGCTCGAATTCTAATACTAAACTAAATTTATGTACGGTGAATAATATGTATTAAGCATTCAAGACATTTCAAGACTCAAGCCAGAATCCAGAGTTAAGCTGGAACCAAAACCAAGACTAAACCAGAACAAAATGATACCATTCAGGCTTCTCAATCGTTTTTTTTCGGCTTTGTAGTTGTTACACTCCGCAACAAAATGAACTCATCAACTTATTCGAAATTACAAATCGGAATTAGAACGACCAATCGAGTTAAAAACGTGACAAGAACTCGAATCCGAATCACAAACTTAAACCTGGAACCAGAATCATAACCAAAACTGTTTCGGTTAAGCAGCCTTGAAGTTTTACAGTTGAAGTTTGAACACCATGCATAAAGAAAAAAGTTGGACATTTTACTCTACAAGGTCCATACTTTTCATTCCAAATCAAGTAGATTTTAATAGCTATCATTCTTCATGGAAACTCAACTAATTACAAAGAACAACGAAAATCAATAGTTAGCGAAGAAAGAATAAGCGTAGATTTTTTCTAACAATTGCACATAAATTAACACGAAATTAAAGAACATTATCAAGACAAGCCAAACATTTATTTTACAACTTAATTAGTGAATAGCACCCGAATTATTTACCACTCGCAT
Organism: Phenacoccus solenopsis; assembly: GCA_009761765.1. Lineage (NCBI taxonomy): Eukaryota > Metazoa > Arthropoda > Insecta > Hemiptera > Pseudococcidae > Phenacoccus > Phenacoccus solenopsis. Next base: position 12,784,293 of record CM019753.1, read on the forward strand.
TAAAATATAAATCATTTCAATTCGAGCCTATAACTCAAAAATTTCGGCATGTTTGCGTGCAATAAAAGCAAAAGGTATAAAGACAGTACACACGACAGCTCAAAGAATTCTGAATAAAATGACGTTCGTCGCCATACATAAAACCTGAACACGTGCCACATCAACATGTATATCCCAGTGAAATGTGAATTTAATATTTATCATAATTTAAAAGACATTTGTTTAAGACTAATGCGAATCCATTTCATTTTCCCTGCAATAAGCATTTACTCGGCGCAAATAAAACACACGCGCTAATTTTTCGTAGCGGTCTATTTGACACGAAACTGAAATACCATTTTGTTTTATTGCCGAAAAAAGATACACACAAACGTGATAAAAGGGAATATCATGATACACATATGATTAGTTTTTCTTCAGAGGCCATATATTTTTGTTATCGTTGATATTTCATTGCGTGAAAATTTCTACAAAGCCTTTTCTCCACGGTGAAAGTACGAAAAAAAAAACGATAAAATAATGAAACTCGAGGGAAATGTAGAGTTTTTTTTTTTTTTTTTTTTTTTTTTTGACAAAAAGAAGAAAACCCACGGCTAATAAAAAGTACAGATGGCTTTAATTATCTTCATTTCCCACAGTACATATAAATTTCGCGTTTAAAGTTGCTAAGTTTCTGCTTATAGTTTAGAGATACATATTAACTCCTTCGATGTAACGATACGAAACACCCAAGTTATATTTGTTTTCATAACGCGTGATCACGAGGTGTTCCGGAATAAATTTCAGTTTCGAATTGAGCGTATATATTTAGTGCGGATAAAATTCAACAAGATAGTTCGCATTTATTCATTTATCATTTCATACGAAGTTGAGTCGAGTTTATACGTGGTCGATTCCTCTTTTTAACATATAAACTACATATCGTAGCTTAAGTATGTTTTCCTCTACTCCAGAGAATTCCTTGAAAATAATATAAAAGGAAAAAATTTATAGGCTATGCGTATAAAAGCAGCAAATTCTCCAGATAATTTCCAACGTTCTCGAATCGCGAGTGATACGATGGTAAAAAAAATTTCGTTCGGATCTCGCTCTATAAGAATAGAATTTAATTTCTAGCTTCTCTCATTGTCTCGTACTGGATTTTTATGGCGCGAAATAAAGTTCAACATTAATTACCCCACTCATAAAGAATTCTAGTAAACTCATTAATAAAGTTTTTCGCCAGTAATCACGTACGCTTTACGACAACTAACGACACTTTACGAGTTATCCTTGTTAATGAAATGTATTCTCGTACGGCTAAACCGACGAGATGTTTAATTTAGTGAATTACAAACGGCGCATTTTGCTCAAAGTACAAGCACAAGATGAAAAATTCACCGTTACCAGTGCAAATTCATCGTTAAGCTGACGCACCTATTAAATCGTGGCCGTGAAAAAATCTCGGATCGTTGCATGCGGCGATTAAAGCTAAAGAATATAACGCGATATTTCCAATGGTCAGTCTATCAGTATCGATTGGTACAGCTTCGGGATCATCGTGATGCCATAGGTTGAGAATTAAATCGATTTCCAGTTGTTTGGCGCTGAGTTTTCTCTCTAAATTCGAACTTGATTTGGTCAATTCGACGGCTAGTAAAGCTTGTGCAGTGTCCAATCCGTTTCCCCAACCGTAATTCCGCTGCCTTTGAGACATCAACCAATCGATGGCTTTTTGAACTTCTGTAATATAGAAAAATTATGTTTAATTTCGGAACGAAATATTTTTCAAGGTGAAATTAATTAAGTGCATAAGTTGAAAGGAATAATTATATTCTTCAAATTCTACAAATCTGTCAAGGTGTAGAAGGGGTAACCAAATGACAATCTAGCGTCTACAGAGTTCAAACTCCCAAAAAGTGCAGGAAAGTACGAATTTTTTATTTTATGTAATTTATTCAACTACGATCTTAAAAAGCAAACGACAGAAGGCTAAAAATGAAGTAAACAGATTAATCCAGATCCCCATCAACTTCTCTGATGGTGAGGAGTTGAGATATTACTCAAAAAATGAAATTCGACTTTTTATGAATATATCAGTAAAGAAAACTTCTCTTGGACTTCAAATGGATATCTACAAAAAAACTGCACGCTGATAACGGACTTGAAAGTCATAATAGTTTTCAAAACAAAAAGAAAAAACTGTATTAATTTTTTTTTTATTGAATCTAGAGGTTCAACAAATATTTTTAATTTAAACGAAAAATATCACATTTTCACGCTTATACTTTTCGAAAAATATAGAATTTCTAATAATTTTTCCAAGTGTAAACGAATGACCCTACATCCTTGAGGCATCTTCTAAGCCTATTTTTAAGGTGTTTTTTGATGAAAAAATTTTGTTTCTTTTTACTTTGCCATATAAGATATTTTCTTCATGATTTTTAAAATTCTTACCCTTTTTTTGACATTTTTATCCTTCCACTTAGAGCTGTACATAGCGCAAAAAAATTTAATTTTGACCAATTTTACATATTTCAGATTCCTTTAAAATTGTTTAAAATTTTTCTGATTTTTGAATACTTTTTGTTCGATTTGATTTTAATTTTTAACATTTTTTTATTTTCTTAATTTTTTTTTTATTCTGAACAATTAATCATTTTCAGACAGTTATAAGAACTAGTCTTGCTTCAAAATATTTTTATTTTTTTTTAATAAATATTTTCGCATTTTTGACTTTATTTAATGTTGTACTTCTCAATTTTACTTTTTTTAATTTTTTAACGATTTTTTATAACTAGATTTCCTCAAATTTTTGAATACGTTTTGTTTATATTATATTTTTCATTTTTGGTGATTCTTTTTGTTTTTGCTTTTTCTTCATTTTGAGCGATTTTTCATTTTCAGAGTGATATGAGAATTTGTCTCTTGTTTAAAAATATTTTATTTGACATTTTTTATAAATATTTTCGTATTTTTTATTTTATTTTTTTTTAAATGCTGTACCTATAAATTTTTGAACAATTTTTTTAATTCTTGAGTTCATTATATTAAATCAATTTTAATTTTTGGCGATTTTTTGCTTTTCTTCAATATAAAAAATTGTTCAATATCAGATTAAAATGAGAATTACTTTTTTTACTTTTTTTGTTTTACGTGCCATGTACAGCTACGGGGCTAGAGGCACGGACAAGGGGTTAGATGAGTGTGAGGAGTTTGGAATCAGATAGGAAGGAGAGGACGAGGTCCGAGGCAACGTGGTCATCCCGGAGCAAGCGGGGGAGGGAGAAAATGAGAATTATGGTCTCTTGCTCAAAAATATTTTGCATTTTTAAAATTTTTTTGATTTTTTTTTCAATATTGTGCTACTTTATTTCAATTTTTTTTTTCAATTTTCAATAATTTTTAAACGTTTGATTTTTCAAATTTTCGAATACATTTTCAATTTGAACACAAAAAATTTTCAAGTATTTTCCTGGACTTTCCTAGACCATCAGGGTACGAGGCAACGTCCCTTTTCGTCATTTCCTTCTGAATAATATGTAGGTAACCCCAGAAAGTTATTTTGCTTTTTAAGTATAGAATCGATTATATTTTTTCTCGTATGAAGGCAAATTTCTAAAATGCATAAAAATTTGGTATTTCTCATTTATTAAAAAAAAAAAATCTAAAACTTTGAATTTTAAGAAAATTCACAACTATTTTTTTTTCATCTTCGAAAATTCAACCAAGACCTGCAGAGGATAAGATTCTGAAATTTCTCGAATTGCGGCTTTTTCTGCCTAAATGCAATGTTACTGTATTACTTGATTAGGGTTGGTTTTCAGGTTTGACTTAATACTAATGATGAAGTCATTGTTCTAATAAGATACATTCGTAACTACTTTTGAACTACTTAAATTTGGCCTTTTATTTTTTTTAATTAAATAATAATTATTCTTAAAAAAGAAATTTTGGGACACAAGAAAACATCTAAAAATAATTCTGAATGAGAATTTTTCTTTTAAGCGTTAATTTTTTTGGTTCATTAAAAATGGAATCATAATTATTTATAATTTATTTTATTTAAAAAATAATTAAATCACATAAATATTTAATTATTATTATTACGTTTATGTTGCATCAAGTTTCACCATCTATGGTGATACGCAGTGAGCAGAATAAGATGAATATATGATACGCTGCATATTAGCTGAGCGTTCTATCGTTACCGCAACAGATTAAACGGTAACAAGACGAGGATATTTAATAAATCTTAATTAAATACGCTGAAAACTGCACAGAAATAACTTCCTTTTTGTGCAATGTAACAGTAAACTTATTTGAATTTGTGTATACTTGATACTCCTTTATATAATGTATCATTTTTTATCAGGATGTAGCGAATTGGACCACTTTTCCCTTTACACTCGTGTCATTGCCACTGACGTATCCCGTTCGAATTCAACGCTGTGCATTTATATCGTATTTAATTTCAAATTCAAATGGTTAGAATAGATCGTGAATGGATTACCAAAAAAAAAAAAAAAAATCAAAACCATTTTCAACCCTTCAAAACCATATAACAACGACGAATGAAAATTTATTTAAAAAAAGACAACGAATACTTGGCGTATTCGGCAATTTTCACGATGAAACGAACGCGAAAAAATTCAAAAGAAAAATAATTTTTGAGATAACAATGCAGAGAAGCCGCAAAGGAATTTCAACGATACGAATACAGTAGTCCAATAGATTTCAATTTTTTATCCCCTTTTCCTTTAACAATAAAACGTCGAGTTGACGATTCGAAGAATTTCAATCTCTTTGAATTCGCCATTCGCTTAAAAATTTCACCAGATATTCGTCTCATCGCAGATGAAAACGTGTCGCTGGAATTCTTAAACAAAACGCTTCATTTCTTTTAAACGAGCATGAAATATCGAGCAAACTACTCCATACAACAAAGGAGACGAAGTCGCGTGTCGACATTACCTTCGTTGTTGAGTTGAAAAAAAATGCCATGACAAGACGGAATTTAAGAAATAAAAATATTCGTAGCGAAATTTCGCCAAAATGTAGATAGTAATTTGCATTTTCATGTTCCACCATCAAAGGTAGCTTCGTGTAAGTTTTCTTGAAAATGATATTTCGTTTCAGCCAGATAGACGAACGGTTTTAGGTTTACGGTTATTCCCAATGGTAATACAAGTATAATTGAATTGGAAAATCTATCGGTAGCGAGATACCGCGTTGCTTCACGCTGTTTATGTTTATTTGCTTTTCATATCTACAGGTGGTTTAAAGAAAACAAGTTTTTACCGATAAAAAGCTTTAATTATTTTCGCTTCGGTACAATAGACGCGTAGGAAAACAACAAAATTCGCGCATCGAACATGACGTGTAAATAAAATTAATTCGCTCGAAAATACAAACATACGAGTATTCCTCGAGCGTTGATAAAATTGCATACGTAAAACGCCTTAGGATGTTCGAAGTTACACCCAACGAATATTACAAGGTATTCTGTATTCATTAGTTAAAACGTCACGAGAAGCATATACGAAGTGGAAGCGTCATTTGAAGTGGAACCGTACAGAAAACACGTTGTTACGAATAATTTACCGTGACATTTTCGATTCGAGTATTATTCATTCATTAGTACGACTTTTCTACCCTTTTTTCTCGCGCTCCAAAGCTTAACTAGGAGAGATTACGGTAGCTAAGTGAATGCTATTAGTAGCACGAGACAAGTTAATTTTATATTTTTTCACCATGTTTCCGGTTTAACTGAAGCTTACATCAAATCCGAATATTTATTCGAGTGAAAAGTAAAAAAAAAATCTTCTCAAATGAATACACTTTCATCCCGAAAGAGTAAGAAATCCCATAAAATTTCCAGCCCTTCGATGAAAAAGAAGTAATACAGAAGTTCAAATACGCAATAACAACTGAGTAAAAGTTTCACAATTCATAAAAATCAAATTAAAATAACAAAAAAAAAAAAAAATGATAAATGCGACGAAACTTTCACTAAAAGGAGTCGTTCAAAAAATAGGTCTAATCAATAAAACCGTCCGGTTTAAACCGCATTCTATATGATCCACGTACAGTTTAATTCCATTCATTACTGTATACATGACTTTTTCCGGGTCCTATGAAATTGGGACAATTTTAGAAAACAACATAAACACTACTCAATAAATTTCAGGTCATGATGTATTGCTTCTGAAAAGTTATTCATATGATGTGATGAAGGGATACTAGAAAAACAGAGTTCCATAGTTAAACAGTCAACGTGTCCTTTCCGAGGGGAAGTAGGAGCGGCAAATTTTTCATCGATGAATACTTTCTCAAAAAAAAAAAAAACTTCTTGTACTCGGAGTGAGATGGCGATTGGAAAATCGAAAAAAGAATTTCAAAAGGTGAGATTAAAAATTTTTCCAATTTTTTGGGCCTTTAATGGCGGACTTATGAGCGAATTGAAAACGTGTTTCCACAATTCAAATCAAAATTGTAACAACAGAGCATAAAATTACTCATGAAAAACAAAAACCTCCAGCTAAATTATTCAAATGCAAGCTTTTTCAGTATTTCCTTCAAAAAACCATGAAAAATATAAAAGTTCAAATTTTGAAATTTTCTATTTTACCCCTGCCAAATGAAATGGTCTGCGGCTAGTCATTTTCGATGCATAATTTTATGCTCTATTCAACTGCGAAGTTACAATTTTAATTCGATCAGCAAAAGTACATTTTGAATCGACATTTATGATTTTTTTCTCGAGTAAAAATAGAAAGAATGGAGCTTACATGCTTATAAATTCACAATAATGGTCAATTCAAAATTTTTATGGCAGGTAGTTTTTGAGATTTTCTTTTAAACATAAGAATTTTTTTTTTAAGCACAGATCGAACAAAATGTTGCTCCTCCTCCCTTACTCCGGAAACGATACTTGAGCGATTTGAACATAGAACTCTGGTTTTTTATTATCCCTCTATCACATCATATGGAAAACTTTTAGTAACACGACATGACCTGTAATGTAAAACACTTTGGCTTGAATAATATCGAAATTCAAAAGCTCAATCTGTTGAGCAAGGAGAAGGCTGATACTGCGAAATACTAAAATGATTATTTGTTCAAGGAATTTTTGAAGCAAATAGGTCAACAAGGACATACCAAAAAAGAGTTGGGGGGGGGGTAAGTGAGGGTAGCTTGGTCTCTGGTAAATTGTCAATTCTAACTTCAAATTGGCGAGCTCTATAACTAAACGTATTTGTACACAAGTAAAAATTAAAAATAAGCCATTCAACCTTTTTAGGTGGGTTTTCAATTAAAAATGATAGCAATTACAGCCTATCTGATTTGGTAAAAAAGGTTTTTGTAAGAGTAGAACTTTCAAATTTTTACCTTTCAGACCATTTGTATAGTCAATACGGCGATGGTGAACTTTCGGTGTATGTATATAATTATATAATAATTATATATAATATGTACGATGAAAAGAACTAAAAGCTTCGTGAAAATATAGAAAACTAACTTTTTTAGATTTTTCATTTATTTCAAAATAGGGATTACTCAAATTTTGAGGGATGGCTGAAAGGGGTCAAATGGCTCAAATTTTTAGCTTTTGGTATCATATGAAAGAATCAGTCAAAGACATCAATAAATTTAAATTTCAGCTTTCTAAATCAATTTGAAAGAGAGACAAAGTAAAAAATGGCTCTTTGAAAAGGTTTAAACACATGAAGTTTTTTCACTTTTCAATATTTCCTCACCAAATCGACCTAGAAACTTCAAAACTTTGCACGTGAAATTAATTAAGAACTAGAATATGAGTACTTGAATTTGAGTCAAAATGAATCCAAAATGGTGGATCATAAAAATTTAAGGAAAGCATGTGGTACTTCAAAATAGCTTAAAAGTTTTAATTAATATTGACTCGTATATTAATTGGGAATAAGAAGTTTATTATATTGTAAATCCAAGTTGGAAAAGAGAAGAAGGGGATTGCTGCCCTAGAAATGTAATAAGAATAAAAGAAGAGTCGAAAATTTTTGATTATGAGGTTACACGGTGGAGTAAGCTTATGTGACTAACATATTCTCATTTCAGCTTCCCAAGTAAATTTGGAGAAGACAACCGTTTCTAGAGGGTAAATCATGATAGGAATTATTTCTGAAAAGTATTATTTAATCAATGTTAAGATATTCTGGAGGTTTCTAATAGCTAAAAATCGCGAGCATTTTGTTTATGGAGTCCCAAATAGCTGAAATCAAGCCAACATCATGCAGACAATCTATTAATTACTCATTTATTATTCACTTTTGAAAGTACCTAAAACTGTTGCTTTCAAAAAAAAAAAAACCTCTAAAAGCCACTTTTTACCAATATAGTTCAAAAAATATTTTCAAAATAAATAATTTTTTATAATAAAATAAAGTACATAAATAATATTAAATAATTAAATATAAACAGAAAAATATTTTTTGTTAATAATTTAAATATTAAATCAATAAAAAACCGAATTATAAATCTATGAATAATTGAGAAAATTAATACACATAAATAAATCAAAAGGTTTAAACTCTGGAATTTTGAGAAAAAAATGACTGTTGAATTTTTTTTCAATTTTTATAAAACAAAATTAAATTTCCGAATAATTTTTTTTTAATTATTTTAATTTTAATGCAATAACCAGAACAGTTGAAAACACCACAAAAAAAAAAATAAGTTTATTGCATATTGGAAATTATCTTACTGTAGTAACTTGAAGCAAGACTGGACTGGAATTTTTCGTAGGCATTTTTGGTTTCAATCTGCTTCTACTATGCTATACGTGCCCTGATACTTATCAATAATTAATGCTTGTCAAGTAAATATTACCACTTTCAAATGTTGAAAGAAACAGTGGTTTTCACATATAAATTTTCATAAGTGCAAAAAATAGGTAAGCTTTAAGCGAACTTTTCGAGCCTTCTATCATGCCTACAAAAGAAAGTATAAAGAGTAGTTTCATGAAATGGGAAGCAGAATATTTTTGCTTCTGGTAATTTTCCTCACAGAAGCTGTTTTTGCGTGATATTGGCGAAAATCAGAGTTTGAGGTTTCAACCTTTTTCAACACCAGGTGAAATCTTAAGCACTTCTTTTCTGTCAGTTACAGGATCATTTTCGACTATTCAAAATTATTTTCAGAATTGTATTTTTCATTTCTAAGGTACTCGAATTATTTGTTAAATATTTCTGAAATAATGAAATTAATTCCAAGAAATTTATTTTTAAGAAATTAATACGCATCTATTGAATAAAATTTCTACGAAGTCAGTAGTTCTTCAATTATTATTATTTTTATAAAAATATATGATTTGTAATTTTAAAAAGAAAAATTAATTGAATTTTTCATAATGGAATTGCTGAAAATATGAAGGAAAAGTTCAATTTAATAACTTGTAAGCATTCAGATGAAATCATTTTAGAATAATTACGATATTGATTAACTTTTAGGAAAACAGTTCAAGGACTCCGTTTTCGAAACACTACAATCCGTATTTTTAAGGGCTTTCAACTTGTGAAATTATTCTTTTACGAATTGATGGAATTTCTTTTCTTTCATGTCTTACAAACGTTTGAAGGTCACTGTACACTTTCTAAAAGTAGCCAAAAAATGTTATACTGTAAACAACAAAATGCTAAATTAAAATACTTCGACCCCAAATGCAATAACTATAAAAAAGGTATCTAAATTGTTGTCGATTCTATTCATAATAAATTCGCTTGCGTCATTATTTCGTCGCCTTTTGGAGACAGTTTTCGAGCAATCAGGTGTTCGAAAACATTCGAATACGATCCTTATTCATTATTTAGCAAACACGCCGTCGATGACCAAAATATTTTCGGACGAGAATGAATTTTTATACGCTTAAGACAGATTCGGTAATTTATTCTTCACTCGGGTAAGTTTACGTGACGTTAATGGATAACCTAAATCTCGAGAGGGATTATATAAAATTCAAAACTGTTGAAGCACGTCTCATTTAAAAACAACGAGCTGGTTCATTGGTGCATTAACGCGTGAACTTTGTCCATTGTGAAAAAGTTCTTCGTTGATGAAATTTCAATGATTTCAGTATTCAAACGAATTAAAATTTTATCGAATATTTCAAACCATAGAAATGGTACAATCGCGAACATGATTTTACATAAAATACTGGGTGTTCCGTTTTACTATGAACTCCTTCATACTATACGTAGGCCTATTTATGTAACACTAATGTGTGATGGCTTGCCTATCGTATTTGCTCAAGTGAAGGAAAAGCGATAGCAAAATTTTAGAAATGATTTTTACCTCAATAATAATCAAATTCAAAAGTTTCTATTCTACTATCCAAGGAAGATAAAAATGTACGAAGTGGATAGAATGGTGGGGGTGATGATGAAAAAATATAGGTATAAAATTATGAGGAAATAGGTAATTTTTTCATATTTTTGCAGATAATATGAAAAAAATATAAAGTTCTGCTGTTCGAATTTCGATCAAAATGTTTTCAAAATGGTAGATCATCAAAATTGAGAAATCAGGTAAATATGGACTCATGTCAATCCTGTGGGCAAGAATTATGTCCTTTGAATGATGAAATAAAATTCTATAAAATTGATCATAACTTATGTTGTACGTATTTACCATTTATTTACGTTATTAGGGGTTTTTATTATTTCTTTTATTTTTATTTTTCATTTTTATTTACCTTTATTTTCTTTCGAATATTTTTCTTATAGTAGTATTATCTTTACTTTTTTAAAGACTTTATTTATCAAAGGCATACCCGGTGTCTAAGCGATTATTTCTGAACTAACTACACTGCTCTTATGAAAATGCTTCAACCTGGTATTTTATATTATTTTGAATATTATGTTCACTCCAACAGTGTTATTATTTTATACTATGTACAATGTACATGGATTATATTTCTACACTGGCTCGAATTACAATCGAGAGCATTATTACAGTTCATTCTTCGAACGATTTGTGATGAAATATAAGATTTTTTTTTATTGAAAACTGATAGCAATATTTTTGCTATCCCTAGGTGAAGAAGATGAAATTAAAAGAGGTAAATATCAGGGCTGGTGAACATGAACTAAACAGAACACAATCATATTTTGAACAAATAAAATGGAACAAAATGGAACAGGACAAAAAAAATGAAGGTGAAGTGAATCGAACAAAACACTTTTTCCTCTTCATGTATTGCAATATCACGGTATCTTTCATTTTTTTTTTTTCATAGCTCACGAAGGCATTGATATCAAGCAATGGTATCATCAAAATTTGAACTTATGATTTTTCAAAACTACCGTAAATGGGTAATAGGTATGCAAATTTTGATATTTCTGATTGTTTATTAAGTATGTAAATGTTTTCATTCTGCCTGCTCATATTCCTCAGCAACAATGAATGAAAGTGAAGAGAACAGAATAGAATAGAATGGAACAGAATAACAGAACAGATCAGAACGGAATGGAACGGAACGGAACCGAACAGAACGGAACGGAACAGAATGGAACAGAACGAAGCAGAACGGAACAGAACCGAATAGAACCGAATAGAATAGAATATAAAACGGAACGGAATGGAATGGAACAGAACAGAACAGAACAGAACAGAACAGAACCGAACCAAACCAAACCGAACAGAACAGAACAGAACAAAATAAAATAAAACAAAATAAAACAAAACAAAACAGAAATGAACCCAACAAAACAAAATAAAATAAAATAAAACAAAACAAAAAGAACAAATTAACTTGAATGAAACCAGAACGGAACTATAAAATTGATATGTTTCAGAGTTACATCCCTGTTGACAAAGTATGTCGTAAATCATGATATCATGGAGATGTCGAATATGTCCGCTTTTTATATCATTATGATATACTCATGACATTTCTATGATATTGGACATTATTATGAGATCCTCATGATATCACGCTGCTCATATTAAGATTATAATATCATAAAGATATCTTTATGACAAACTTTGTCAAGAGGGATATCACAGCCTCTTCAGCAATTAGAGTAGGCAAACTACCGTACATAAAGGTTACGTGAATAGCTCTACATGTAGTATGAACTATGAATAAGGGGCTCATATTGAGTTGAAAGTTGAAACACCCTACATATTGGCTTCGAAGGAAGATTTCATTGCGTAAATTAACACGTATATTATAGGCGTAACATGACCATCATCCACACATCCCTTTTCCGTAAACATAGCCGTTGACATGGTAAAAATGATGATCAAATACAAAAAACTTTCAACGTTGGTTTTACATTCTCACACGTCACTAGACTGGTAATTTTTCATGTCATTTACCCTTTTTCGTGTTCATTATCAAGATTTAATCTCACACTACATTAATAACCATATTATTTTCACGTTTCTAACCATATTATTTGGCTGATATAATTTCGAATTTTATAACAACGAAATGAGATAAATTAAATGGAAATATCTATTAGAAGGATAATAATACGAAATACCTACTAAAGCTTCCCCGACCTTCGACCATTCCTGTATCTATTTCATCCAATGCGAGCCGTATTTTCGAATCGATAATAAATTTTTAGAGCGAGAAAAACGAAAAGTTAACGTATTTCACGTTATTAATTCCGCTCTAGAAATGATGATTCATTTGTATGCCGATAACACAACCGTTGTCGTGGTTGATGCAGAGTCGCGACGAAATAAAAAATGATATTCTATATTTTACGCAGGCTAATGCGAAAATGAATTTACTTATTTTGTATTCAACGAATAAAAGTCCATTTCAAGTGAGAAACGTCATCGTCGATGTATCTAAATAGACGAAAATAAACTCATTTGTAAAATTTATTCAAAAAAGTTCTCGATATTCAAACAATTAAATTACTACCGCTTGAATTCAGTAATGAGTTATGAGAAGAATCCTCCACTCCGGTATCAACGAGCAAGGTTTGTTGATAATGAGGGAAGCAATTATATCAAGTATTTTAGGAAACCGCGTCAGTCTTTCGAGAGAATACGAGTATAAATTAAATTTATACTTGGTGCTACCTATTGTACCTCTGAGAGTAAAAATCGCGCTGTACTTCGCCGAAGAAACAGTAAGAAGTTTTGATATTCCGAAAGGAAATTCTTATTACCTAATTTAGCAGTGAATACACGAAGTAACACGACTGTCGTAGATTTATGCGACAGTCTGTTAGCGAAATATGAATAGAATATCGTGATTTGTTAAATTTTACCGGCGTTGTTTTACGATGAGGGCGGTACATGGCTAGTTAGTGCGATGAAAGGTACGAAATGAACTTTTAATTTATGTGCTAATTTTACAAAACTGTTTCAATGAGATACTACGAAGACAAATAAACAATATGGATAAATCAACGCTGTTCCAATGAAATAATCCAAACAACAAATTAGCTTGTCTTGTTTCTAGCAAATAAAAGAGAAAACGATATTACGCGAAGAAGATGCTTGTCTTTATTAAGAATTAAAAAACAATTGTAGTTCGATTTTCCAAAGAAAACGCAGGATACCCTACAAACACAGCGAATACGAATCGCAAGCGATTTCTAGCATGCTACTCACAAATAAAAATAGCATGCTGAAAGTATTCGAACCAGATGCTAATATCGCATCACATTTTATTTTAATTTTTCATCATTCGCATCGCATGAGAATCGCATGTAGGTTTCCACATTGCGATACGTATGCGATCTTTATATGCTATTCACATGAGATTTTCGCATACTGTACACATGCTTGAAATAAAATGCGAATAAAATACGAATAGTATAAGAATTTCGCACTTATTTTATCAATATATAATTAAATTCAAATTTGCATTCGAATCACTTGCGATACGACTGCGAATACAGTACAGCGAAAATCCTGCGAACTCCCTAACGTATCGCATGTGAAAATTATAATTCATTATATATTACATTTATTAAGAGTCAGTCTGAAAAGTGTTGCATCAGGTGTATTTTTTTTTAAATTTCAATACGTTAAATTTTAATTTTATAATGAAAACGAATCGACAAAAACGTCGATTACGGAATAAAGAATTTGAAGAATTTAAAAAAAGAGTGAATTTGAGGAAGAAAGTAAGTAATTACAATAATAAAACATGTTAATGTATTTTTATGTTTACAATTTAAGTTTTTTAATACTTGCACATGATTTTTAAAATTTTAAGATATCGAAACAACGAATAAAAAAGTTGGGTGAAACAAAACCTTATTTGACGGAAACATCAAGCCTAACCCGCCAACGATGTAATAATTATGAATTAAATGAATCCGAAACCGAACCAAACGACCATGAATCCAATGAATTCCAAACTACTGAACTTGATGCCTATGAATCTCAACCTACTGTATATTTATGAATAAAAGCGTTTGGAAATATTAAACTAAAAAAATGTTGAAAATGGTACTAAAACAATATTAAAATCTAGATATCTACAAAAAATTTCGATAGGCGTTGTAATAATTTAATTTTATTGAGTATTATTTAAATAGAAGACGAAACTCATGCTATAAGAGTGCGAAGTTCGTATGCGCTGTTCACATTCGAATCGCACTCTAATAACACGCTTACATAAGTATTGGTTTCGCATGTGAAAAGGATGTGAAAAGTAAGATTATTAAACGCTACAAATGCTAAAAACGCGGACATTTTCGCTGTATATTAGCAGCGAACTTCACATTCGATTCGCATGCTAGAAATACTAAAATAGTATTCGATTCGTATGCGATTCGTATTCGGTGTGTTTGTCGGGTAGGGAAGCACGTTTATTGCATATGCCACGAGCAGCTATAAATTAAAATAATTTTATTTTTATAAGGGAGAAGAAAAATTGTTTAATGCGAAATGAAGAAATAAAAATACAGACAAATTCGCACAAATGGTATGAAATATGCCGCATTACTAAAACTAAGTTTTTAATTTGTGTAGGCTGCTAGTATGGAATAACAGGTAATGCTACATTAAATCGTTTCACTTCACCTTTAACAACCTCTACAATGTAACTTGAAAGCAATTAATATCATGAGCCCATATTTATCTAAATTTAGCTGTTTGAGGCTCGTCAAGCCCTTATCCAATTTGGAAGATTCGCCATTTCGAATCCATTTTTAGCAAAATTCAGGGGTCATATTCCAGTCCCACACAAATCTCATGTATAAAGTATCAGCTTTTCAAGTACACTTGATGAGGAGGTACGATTCATGAAATTCTTCAGCCTCATTTTCACTTCAAAAACAATTTTATATTGTAATTCCTCTCCAATTACACTTGGTAAGTTGAAATTTGAATGTATTGGTGGTCATGACTCACTCTTTCATGTGAGACTACAAAATAATGAAAAAGTGTATGTATTTGCTCTCCCTACAGACCCTTTTAAAATTTGAATGAGCCGCCATATTGATGAGAATCAAAAATCCTCGCAAAAAAATTCGTTCACCATTTCCACGAATCATTTTTCAAAAAATTTTCAGCGATTTTCATCCATATACCAGCAATTTGGACATTAAAAACATATGATTACAAATATTCTGAAACCAGTGGCGTAACCAGGGTCTTTTTGAAGGGACTAAGGAGGCTACAAAAATACTCTACTTTTGAATCATTCGCTCGTATTTTGATTCAACATTTTTTCTCACTACATTTTTGCGTTACTTCTTAATTCTTATGGTATGTTTTGCATACTTATTGGGTAAGTCAGTGGTAGGTCAAGAAAGTTTTGAGTACCACTATCTGATATGCAAACATCTGAAGACCCCCCTCCTATATTTTCTCAATGACATAAGTTGTAACTTTTGCAGACGCGAGAGCCCTCACAGGGGGCACTATTCTATTAATGTAAATTATTTACAAATTTTCAGCTGTTGTAATCATCGAAATTCTTTCAATAAAAAGTTAAATCTATTTTTTTGTATGTAATTCAAAACTCAACTATATATTAAAAAAACAAAAAAAATGTAAGCAGCCATGCCGCATTACTGGAGCTGAGTAACTACTTGAGGCTACTCAAATTATCTTCAAAATTTGTACGATTCGCCATTTTGGATCCATTTTAACACAAATTGAAGAGGTCATATTCTGGTCATCAAGTAACCCTACACACGAAGTTTGACCTTTCTAGGTCGATTTGGTGATGAGATATGCAAGATTCATGAAATTTCTTGCAGCAATTTCCCCTCCAAAAACCGTTTTTTGCCTTAACTCCCCTCCAAACTAATTTGGGCTGAAATCAGAATAAATCAGCCACTTCGGGCCATTTCATCGTATGACGCCGCAATAAAATTTTTTCGTGTTTTCGTACACACCCCACCACATTTTCAGGTGGATAACCCCTTCTTCTCCCCTTCAACATCATGTATGGAGGTGAATTGGAGATATAGTATACTTCTTATCTATAATAATCATACGAGTTCATATTGATTACATTTTTACTAATTTGAGGTTCCTCTAGTTCTACTCAAATTTTAATAATACGCCATTTTGGATCCATTCTGATCAAAATTCTAGACATCATATTCTGGGCACCAACTAACCATACACACCAAATTTGACTTTTCTAGGTTGATTTGGTGAGGAGATACAGAAGATTCAAAAAATTTCATAACTCAAAACTTCCTCAAAAAACTGTTTTTTGCTTCAACTTCCCTCAAAATTCACTTAGGAAGGATATGCTGGTGTTCGTGACTCACTCTTTTATATGAAATCAAAAATAAAAATTTTAAGCTATTCGCCCCTTCTCCAGCCCTCCTCAAAATTTGAGTGATGCGCCATTTTGATGTGTATCGAAAAAATAAAGCACTTTCATAAAGAGTCTCTCGCCAAGTTTTGAGCACATTCCATGAATACCCGTCCCACCCCTCGACTTGCCTTCCCAATTCAGGTAGGCTGTAATTGCTATCATTTTCAAGCTAAAAACTCAGTTAATTACTTAATTTTTAAAACCGCTTATGGCGTTTCACCGCACCTCTGATAGACCGTAATAGTTATCGTCTGAATTAAAAACTCGGCTAAAACCGCCTTCAATTCTTCATTCGCTATTTGCTTACACACATACCGAAATGTTTGCGCTAGTTATTTGTTCTTCAATACCACTCAAGTGGTTTCATATCACACCTACTAACGATGAGCAATAGGCATAATATAATTCCGAATTCATGTTGAATTATTTATCAATCAAGGCTACATCTGAAGTACTCCTTAACGTAGTCTTTTATACGTAAGACATTGCATAATCAAGATTCGAAAAATATATCATTCGTGCCAAATCAATTCACACGTTTCTAAATTACGAACGCAAATCCTTTCTCAAAAGCTTTTTAAAACGGCATCGAAGGAAACTACAAAGATGGGTACCAATTCCGCTTATCTGCTTCAGTACATTATCCGACAACTTGTTACGCGGATTCAGATAAGAGGATATTCAAAATCTGACCCGAAGGTATTTTTAAGCATGGCATAGTGCACGAACGAACCCCATGATACCGAAGCAATTAGTTTAGAGAAAATTTATCCCGAAGAAATCTTCACTGGGATTGCAAAACGCTGAAGTTGAATACGATTCCTAATACTCTTACCGTTTCAATAAGAAGATTTTCTTATCGCTCGTTCACCATTTGTCGGCACGTTCGTGGGTGTATTTTTGGTAAATTTAAGTCGAAAAATTCGACGCGATCGAGACCGCTCGGTAATTAAACTTTCTCGTTTTTAATTCGCTTTTAATCGTCGAAAAACGGCAATCAGCGGTTCTGCAGCTATAATTCATAATCGCAGTAGACCGAAATTTATGTCGGAGAAGCGCGCTTTTCGACGCGAAAACATGAAATAATAAAGCTGAGAAAATAATTGCCTTTTCCCAACTTTTAAAACGTCTTTGGCCTACTTTCGAAAAACTATAAGCAGATAAGAGCTCGTCTTCGGATATTGTGATGCTATCGTCGAAGCGTGCAATAACAACGGCGTATTTTAATCTAGTATATGAAATGATCTTCGAGCAAAATGTTCGCCATTTTTGAACCAAGAGATAACCGAATACCACGACAATATGGATACTCTGTGTGTAGATTATGTTCTCAATTCATCGCTAATGAGATATAAAAAAAAATAGAATCGAGTAGACAATTAATTTTTTGCCAATACCATGTTGATGAAATAATCGAAGCCCAATCTCACCTCGTCCTTTTCCACATTATGTATTTAAGAAGGAAATAAGGTCGAACTTTTTCCAATTTTAATTTTTCTTATTACGCTCTACTGAACTTAGTCGTAGCCACAATCAGTCTAATAGTTGGTAACGCTACGAAGATTTCGTATTTTACTTTACTTCAAAGATAATAAAAATTATCGCGCTTTTTTTTTCGTTTGCTCGTGTTTTCGAGTATTTCAGTTGGAGTGTTTATTTATGATAACAGCTTTAGGTTGCGGGTTGATTAAAAGTGAGTACCTATAAGCTCATCGTTTCACGTACGTACCGCGGCGTTGTGGTTTCGCGTAAACTTTATGCTATTCAGAGACAAAATTAATGGTAATTTGGTAAATTTTACGCCTTATAATGTTCGAATTACTGAAATCTCCGTTCTTTGCGACCAAACTTGTTCAATTGGTAAGTAATTATCTCATTTTACAAGCTTAAATATTCACTAGGAAGTACAGAAGTATACCAATCAAGTTCAACCCCTACACTTCCATCTGTATGAATCTCGAAAGGCCAGATTCTGTGGTAGAAAAGTGCTCCAGAAGGTTTATTATTTGAATTCAAAGAGTGAATTAAAAGTTTTAGATGTAAAATGAACTCGTTAAAATGTATGTTCGATTGACCTAAGTTCCCTAAAACTAGATCTTTATATTCGATGTAGTTGATGGGTGATGGCAAAGGGTGCTTTTAAATTTTTCAAGTTGAATACGGAGAGCTCTGATTTTTAGAAAGAGATCGTATAGTGCATGAAAAATATTTCAGTTCAGCAAAATTGTATATTCAAATTTAGGCACCAGCTCTCCTTTAAATTTCCAACACATGATAACATTTTACGAGAAATTATTGATAAGATTCAATTTTTACACAATTTACTCTTAAACCTGAAAAATGATCAACCATCTATTCCCATTCATGCACTGAAAATACTTGATCTAGTACATATGAAGGAAGGGTAACGTTTGATTAACACAAGGGTACATCTAATTACAGTACCTACTAGGTACAATAAGGATTTTAGATTAAGTGAATTCAAAACAAAATGCCATTCTAACAGGATTGATACAATGTCAATAAAAATCTTGGTGTTCTTTTCCACACCAAAACAATTCACTGTAGAACAAAATTTAAAGGGAACTCAGGAAATGGGTGACTGTAGATGCGGTTTACACAGTGCAGCATTGCTTGGAACGCAATTTAAAATTTTTATAAATTATATTTTTTAATTTATAGAATTAAAGTTTTTAAAACTAAATTTTTTTTTGCATAAAAAATTTAAAAAAAAATCATAAAAAAAAGGAATGTTTAAAAGAATGAAAATATTCACAAAAGCATCATAATTAATCTAATATAATTTTGTTTTGTTTCTCTTTTAATAGTTTTGATGCAGGGCAGTTTGAAGTGCGGGGAGAGGATGTGACTCCCCAAGCACTTTTCAGTCGGCAAATTTTCGTTTAATAAATAATTTCAATTTTAAATCAACAAATCCTTGCTTGACGAGTTGCTGATAGACTGCAACAGTTCAATATATTTGGAAATGTAAAAAAAAGTGACATAATTTTGACATGCATTTTCATCAAATTTGAGAGAGTGACATTTTTTTCACGGTTTCTGCGGTTTATTTTTCAACCTTTCAGAAGAAAAAACAAAATCTGGTCAATCTCTGTAAGTATGTAATGGGTACTAGGGTGGGCTCAACTTTGCTTTCTTTTGAATGTTAGAGATTTTAGCATATTGGAGGACAAATGTCTCAAAACTACGTTCAAAATTTGAGTTCTCGAATTTACTCAAACATTCCTCGAAATTGAGGCTAATATTTAAAATTAAAAATTAAAAAAAAAATTGATTTTGGGTTAATATGAAATTTTTTTGCATTTACAAGTTTTATTACGTCGCATAAAAATTAAAAAAAGATTGAACCTTTATTTTCTTCAAAATTAAAGAGATCTAAACCTTTCCTTTTTTTTGTCAAAAAAGCAGCGATGTCAGTTTAAAACGAAGTTGTCATATTTGAAAGCCCATACAAGGTAAAAAAAGAGCCTTTTCAGTTCTAAAAAACTGAAATTAAGCTCACAACATACATGCAACTTATAAATTATCCATTCAATGTACACATTTAAAAACATACATAGGTTTACATTTTTATTTAAATTATTAAATCGACATTCAATAGAATTAAGAAAATTTATATTTAAATTTTTACTAATGTGTTACCTGCGCGTTTATGATTGATGAGAAATGATAACACGGTAGTGTGAGACGATTACGTTTATTGTAGTTGAGTATGGAGTCCAGCGGGCATCCGCGGCGTCCGATACTCTTCGAATAAGCGCGTATTAATGAAAACAAAACGTATGCGGTGTGAGTGTGTTGACCATCGAATGATCATAACCTTATGTAGTACTTCGCACACCAGTTTATCTGCGAGAAGCAGTTGAGAACCGAAGTACTACAGATGATTAAATTTATTAGGATAAAAATAGAATTCAAAATTAGTATAATTATAAGAAATAAAAATTATATATAAAATTATTTCATATTTAAATAAACTGAAAATAGAAAAAAATAATTTCGAGAAAGAATAGGGTGAGTACGTAAAATTTTTTTCAGCGTTTATCCCAACGAAATAAGCTCATAAATGTAAAAAATTTAAAATCAGCTATAACGTTTTTTCATGAATCAACACGTATTTTGAGGATGTTTTGATAAGTTTGAAGCATGAAATTTATTATATACCTTATTTTGGGACATTTGGCTTCTGCTAAATGCCTCGATATTTTTCAATAATAAAACTACATTAAGCCTACTTTAATAACCACCTACTCAAGTAGTACTCGATATTGTACATGAAATATGTATTTAATTACATGAAAAAAATATAATCATCTAATATTTATAACTGTTTGGAAATCGATAAATTCTATTATTCTCACCCCCCACCCCCCACCCCGTCTACCTTGAAGAAAATTCATTAAAACCATGCTTGACAACTAATTTTCAGAATACTTTTTCGATTCTCAAATCCACTGAAAATTTTGAAAAATGAATGAAAAAAATTCTAATTAAAATTTAGCATGAAAAGTTTCAAAATTTAAAATTTGAATCAGATGGCCCCCTCAGAAACTTGGGTCAGAGGGCAATCTGCCATCTCTGCCTTGTGTTATATAATGACTTTGTAGAGGTTGCAGAAAAAAAGGAAACCGTGCTAAATCACGTAGTACAATATCTTATCAGTCACATTCACCCTTGCTGCCCAAAAAGGGCGAAATGCCTAAAAAATCGAGGTTTGGCATTTATTTCAGTAAATATTGCATAAAAAATTAGCTGCATTAGGTTTTTTTTTTTTAAATGGTATCAAAATTCTTCGCTCAGCGAAAAACGCACTTCCAACAAAATGAAATGAAACTCATTCTTCATAACGGTCCTACCAACATATCACACCTACTTACACCTACTTCGCTTCCTACGTTTAACATTCCTTTACCCACTTATTTTAAAAAAATTAATAAAAAAAAAATAATAAATAATAATAATAATAATAATAATGAAATAAAATAAAATAAATTCGACTCTAACCCAGAACTGTACACGGCGTATGATAAAAAAAATCACATTTTTACATAAAACAAATTACAATAACATATTTCCGAGATAAATGCAGAAAACGTTGTGAATCATGGGAACTAATGTTGATAATATGTACGCTATGAACTGATGAAGTAGGAACTTTTTTAGATTTCGATGAATTAAGCCTTTTATATAACAAATTGTGAGTGAAATAATTTTATTTATAATCGATTTTTTCGTAAGCTTCATATTATTTTCTCGAGATGAATGAGCAAAACTTCAAAAATAAGTTGACGAGGGATGGGTAGTATTTAATCCGAAAATAGATGGAAAAATTTTCTGTTTGGAATTAAAAGCAGATCAATTATTTATACTATGTTATTTACTCTCAGCGTGATATTTACTGAAAACCCATGTTTACGGGCGTTTTGGCTCCGTCATATTATAAAATGCGACTCACGAAAAATCTTATTACGTTATTTAACATCGTACTCTTAACAACTACCAAAAACTGAATTACTTGGCTCGATTTTTGGTGATAAATTTTATGTGGAAATTTCGAAATAGACTGGCGCAAATATTTGAGAGAAATTCTGAAAATATTCGAATATTTCTGATATAATATATGAGCATAATTTGAAAATCTAAGTTTTTACGCATTCTTCTTGAAAAATTCTCCAGCACCCCTCAACCACTCCCAACTCGAAAGAATGGGAGTGAAGTATGGAATTTATACTGAGTGAAAAATTTATTACTCACCTCAGCCGCATTCATACTTGAACGATATTCGTTCCAAGAATTTAGACTATAAGTTAATCGCAAAACTCAAATAGAAGTAAATTTAAAAAAAAAATTAATTTTCCAAAGCTACATCTCTTCTTCTACTTCACTTTAATCTACCAAGCTTAACGTCTCGAGCCAAAAATTTTCCATAGCTTTCACTGAGGTAATATTTACCCAAACAAAACGATTTTATTAATTTCTCAAACTTTCAAAGAATCCACCCCAGCTTCTTCTAAGCGTAAAATCCACCAGTCATGGCGTGGCAAAATATCTCGTACTAGTGAAGCAGGAATTAACATAAATGTTCCAAATATTTCCACAAAAGGAGGGAGTATATAATATAGGTAGCCTATTTGACCCGAGCCAAGATATACTTCCTTTTGAAACATTTCTCTTTGAATTTTCAACGTTAATGTAAAGACCTTTACATGAATACATTATTTTTTTAAATCCAAAATTGAAATTTTCCCAACTTACCTCGTATTTTTTAACAAAAATTACGAAATTTCTTATTAATTTTAAAAGTTTCCTGTCATTCATTTTACTACCCTTCTTTTCATTTGGTAATTAACTATAGCAGATATCCTGAAGCATGGAATGAAACCAGTGATCTTTTTAATACGAAAAAGCTCAATTATTAAGATGATAACTTTAATGAAGAAAAAAATGTCTATGGAATTTTAAATGTATTTTACCTATCTTTGAAATATCTTTCATTACAAACTGAATGGAATCTTTTTAGAATACAAGTATCCGTATCTATTTAAATATGAAATTTTACAAACGTACCAAAACCATCGCATAAGCTCTTCCATATTCGAAAAAGTTGAAAATAAAATCGTAATCATAAAAGATATAAATCTGAATGATGAGCCATTGAAAACCCAATGCTTCGAGATTATGTTGAGCCCCGAAAAAAGCTCTTTTAGACACTCGCTCAAATGACATTTCATCCCAACAGAAAGAATTTCTTATCTTGTATTCCGTATTTTATATGTTTCTTCGAAAGAGCACATTTCAACACGAAAAAGATTAATTCGAGCGAAAAAAGCGAACATATATATTTTTAAATTTTCAAGTTCGAGAATAAGTTATATATGTGTTTTTTGACCCGAAAAAAGAAGCAAAAATGATGGATACGGATGGAAAGTTAATGAAATACCGAGGCAAAGTTTTCTCTAAATCTTCGTGTTAGATTGATTTTGACAGTTTCTTAATAAAAAGAAACATTTGAAGCATGTTATCGAATTTCAAGTCGCTAAAACAAAATGAACACCGGCACCTCTTTTATCGAACAAATACCATGTACAATAAGTACACAGGACTTTTAGAACAAATACCATGTCATATTGAAGTTTTTTCGTAGTCGTAATCAATTTTGTAACTTTTGAAATCAAGCATTTCATTCGTGACTCGACGTAACAATTAAATTTAATTTCACGAAAGTGAAGAAATTCGAGAGCTAAACTTGATATTTAATTGGAGTTTAAATCTTCGAGTTTGAAATTATTTAAATTTTTTGAATACGATGTGAGATGAATTAATTTTTTTTTTTTTGGAATGCATAGATGAAGAAACAAGTTGCCAGATTCAGATAATGTAAAAGGGCTCGGAGATTCTGCTTTCTGGCCCACGAAAAATATAAAATTACTCTTCAAATACTCAAAAGCTCACTGATTCAAAAATAAGAAAATACCAGAATATAAAAAGGCGAAAGCAAATTTTTTTCAATTTTCGAAATTCGCAATTTTAGCCCATAGAACTTATTTCCTTACCAAAAAAAAAAAATAAAATAAATATTCCACTAAATGGCTAAAAAACCTAATAACTGTCGAGAGTGAAGTCCTAACCTTCAGAAAGAAAGTCGATTTAATTTCTCTCGATATTTTTTATTATTCCAGGGAGGGGGTAGAGACAGTCTCAAAATTGGTTTTTCATCGATAACTCGCTTTTGGTATGTAATACGAAAAAATTTCTATTATATAAAAATATTGTATTTCCAATTTTGTGTAATAAAGGTTCTTAAATTTTTTTTCATAAAAATAATAGAAAGCTGAGAAAGTTCATGGTCAGCTAAGCTCTCTCATACAGTTTCTAAAAATTTAATAGTTTATACTTGTACAAGATTACTATTTTTTTTCATCATTTTACTCTCTTCAGAAATGGGTTTTATGAAAAAAATTCCACATTTAAAAGCTGTAAGTATCTCATAAGCATTTCAACGACCTTTTTGTTTTCACACCTCATCACAGTCATCACCAGTAATCCGAGTAAATCGACTCAAAGGTAAAAAAACAACGATTTCACAAAATGTCGTTTTCGATATGAATATAATATAGAAGTTGGTAACGGAGACCAAAATGAGTCGCAGTAAAGTGAGTAAACCTTACAGTCACTTTTGCTGCTATATATGAAAGTTCAAATCTCCCGAACGCATCGTTTCCCTTTTTTAAGGTTCAATGGTTCCAAAACAACCAAAATTTTACATTACCTTACTAGTTACCATTGTTTATCGTATATACAGCGTTTATGAGGCGAATACATCACTTGGTATGCCGATTATCTACTTTGCAAACTTTTCAAACTATCTGAGGGCTTCTCAAAATGATATTAATGCATTAAATGTTTTGTGATGGGTGATGAAAATGATTAAAAATCTTAGTCATTCAGTATTACGTTGCACCATCTTTGCAGCTCTCTCTATTTATTTTTTGTATTTATTTCTAGATGAATATTTAAATATAATTTACATTTTTTTTTCGCTTTTTTTTATTTATTAATTGTAATTTATTTGAATTCCAAGCATTATTTGCTTATAATTAGATTGTTATAAATCTTATTACGTATTTATTCAGGACGGGGAATGAGGGTAGCTAGAATTTAAGCACGCACTAATTATTAAATACGTATCTTTCGAGGGAAGAATGATAGGCGTTTGTAACTGCCTACGTTATTACGCCGAGCAAGAATTTATATTCGAGAAAACAGTCTAGAAATTTTAAGGAAGGAGATAAATTTTATACGTTTTCCAAGTTATTACTATTTCTGCGCTCTTTAAAAAAAAATTGCTTCAAAGTCGAGATTCTAATGTACTCATAAAAAAGTGTAAAATATGAAGCGAACTTTTTAGACCTTTCACTAGAAGCAGATTAAAACAATAAGAAGCCCACACTATCCTTCCCTTCACATTTTTACTAATCATTTTCTATGATTAATAGTATATGTAATTCAAGGTTCAAACTTAATGTAAAAAATTTTATTTAAATTACAAACAAAATGAAAAGTATTAGTGGCATAGTCAGGAATTCCTCAAGGTGGGGTGAGGGGTCTAAATTGGAATTAATTTTTTTTTTATTTTAAATATAGCATCAATTTCAATTTTTTGTATAATGATGGAGTTTAATTTTTTGTGGACTATGCAACCTCCACTCAACCGTCTCATACCCACCTCCTGTAAACCTACTTAAGCACGCCTCCAGCCCAGTGCTGTACATGGCTTCAATTTATTAAAAAAAAAAAAAAAAAAAAATTACATAAATGTGGAATTGAAATTTTGATATACATATGTAAAAAATTCATTTAATTTTTATTGTAAAGTCAAGAAGTTGACATTTTCTCACAGTAATAGCCTGCGACATGGGGGAACTTTACACTAATGAAAAGTATAAAATATAAAATAAAAAAACAAAACAAACTAATTATTATAACTGAAATTCGTTAAAATCAACATTTATTGCAAATGTTACTATTTCGTTGAAGGCTAAATTTCTCATTTCATAAGACTCCTCGCACACATTGTAGCATTATATTTTTTAGCTTATTTTTTCCAACCATTCGAAATAATGTTCTTTTATTTTCAAATTTAATTCCTATTCTAATATCAATTAAGTCTCTATTCAAGAGGTCCTGAAACTGCAGCCATTCAGCAAAGTCTTTTAAATTGTCCCCGCCTCTTAAAAAAAAAACTATTTTTTTTTTTAATGCAAAATATGGAGAATAATATTTTTGTAAAGCATCAGATTTTTTATATGAGCCAATCTTCTCAAATTATTTATGAAAAACCTATTTCGGAGAGATTCTACTTCCTTAAGAGGCTCCGGCGACTTATTTCTTGAAGGTTAGAACACCATGCTTGAGAGTTCAAAATAATTTTCAACTTGTTGGATAAAATTTTTATTTTATTTTTTATTCTATTATAGTCTGAAAGTAATTTCAGCAAAAACCATTCCACGTATTTCAGAGTCCTCAAAACAATTTCTGTTCTCAGCGCAATGTCGAATCGTAGAAAAAGATTAAAAACGAAAAATACGGAATACAAAATAAGACAAAATATATTTAATTCATCCCTCTCCTCTAGTCATCTACTATTTCCCTCCGTTTTTTTTTAATCCTACCAACCAACTAGATCTAGGAGCTCAAGTCGAGGCACACGATAAAGCGTTGGAAAGCGAATTTACATTTTTCGAGGCATTAAAATTCACACTTCGACGCTCTCGCAGTTCTACGAATTAACCCAAAATGTACACAGATCGATGCCAAAATGTACACTTCAAAGCAAAGACGCCATCATCCACTTACGTATACCAAAACAAATACCTAAATAGGCACCTACAGCTACACGCTTTCGCTCCAATTGTAAACTGCGAGTCGAAAGCCATCTACTTGATATTCCAAACGGCTAAATAACCGTCGCTTCATTTTCTAAACTTATGAACGTAATGGTTCGTTGCTTCCAAATGCGATATGCTGGCACACAGAAACAATGCTTAAACGACTTTTACGACGAGTAATTTCAGCGTAAATATGAAATACAGTACTTGCGGTTTCAATTTCTGAACTCATTTTGAATGAATTACACAACAGCACAACAGACTGTGACAATAATTTGATTTATGATAGCGTCCTGTCGCGCCCTCTTATAAGTATTTTATTTCCAACTTACGAGCGAATGAAAAAAGAACTCGTCAACGTATTCGCAACGTTATAGTTAATCGTAAAACTTCTTCGATAGAGTTAGCGAAGAAAATAATTTTACTAACGCCGCGAATATAGCAATGAAGTAAAAACGCTAGAAGGGAAATTGAGAATATTACCAAGTTTCATTTGAAGAAGAGGCGAAAAACAACAACGAAAACAAAAAACACCAGTTTTACAGACAACTTCGTCGAGTTTTATTTAAGTTTATCAAGGGACGAAAATACTCGAGAAAAGTTATATGAAAAATTAAGTAGTTAATACTTATATCGTTTTTTTTTTTTTTTTTTTTTTTTTTTTCTAAACAAAGGGTCTAAAAAGTAATAGCGAATTAATTTAATTGTTTAGAAAAAACAAATTTTTACCACGAGGACTACACGTTATATAATTTAAGGAAGGAATTCCCTTTAAGTGGGATAATTTATTTGAATTAAAAGTGAAGAAACGTAAGCAGCCACGTCGCATTATTAGAGCGGAGTTTTTGATTAGGGCTTGCTTACATTTGCAAGTAATACTATCAAGTTGACTTTTTAAGTTCATAAGCTACATCCACTAAGTCGAAAACTCCCATCTTATTCCTTTCAAAAACATCGAAAAAGTTTAATTTGAAATTTGTAGCATCTTTTTATCCACAAAAATTATGCTCATATTTTTCAAATTTTAGTAATTTGAGGCTTCTCAAGTCCACCACAAATGTTGGCCATTCGCCATTTTGGATCCAGTTTTGATAGATTTTGACCCAAATTCAAATGGTCATATTCTGGTCTCGAACTAACTCCACGCACACCTTTCTACCGATATTCGATTATCGATATTTCGATTATTCGATCATTCGATTATCGATATTTCGACCATTCGATTATCGATATTTTGATCGATTGTCGATGTTCAAATGTTTTGATTATCGATTTTCTCAATCCTCAGCAATAATCAATTTTCGGTTTTTGACAATCAATTTTTCTTGAGCTAAAAATTGAAATATTTCATTCACATTGGCTTACTTCATCACAAGACACCACAATGAAATATTTTCGACTTCATTTACCTTCATTACATTTAGAGGACAATAACCCTTCTTCCTCCTCCTCTCCATGAAACAGTATTTTACTCAACTCATACATGTAAACTGTAACATAACATTACTATTGACAAAGAGTAAAGTATGCTTTTACCCGTGACTTTTACCGGCGACTTTTACCTCCTTCGTTGAGTAAAACGTCGTACGCAACATGGGTGTTAGGAGTGATAACAAACTCGTGCGATTACAGCACTTACCTACGGCTCGTGCTACAAATTGCAGTCGTTTGTTATCCTCACCTAACACCATTGTTGCATAATGTACTATTACGTAACTGAGGGAGATAAAGTAACTTTATGCCCATTTCGATGGTTCAAATGCTAATTTATCTCCCACGATTACGTAAAATATATTATTCAACAAGGAAGATAAAGTGATTTTCAACAATTTTGAGTTATTTCCCTCGCTTAACTCGGGCAATAAACCTAAAACTTCGTCGAAAATCACTTTATCTCCCTAGTTCAATATTGTACTATTTTTTTTCATCCAAAATAATTATGAAAGTCCATATACTTGAGAATTTTTGCACTTCTCATTTCTAAATATCATATGAGTCCACATTTAACACAATCTCTCCTTCCTAAATTAAGTAATTGTTTTAATTAAAATTCAGCTAATAATAATACAATTTCATATGCACCAGAAGAAGCGATATGAATTTCTCAAACGTAGATCTCAACACTTGAAAGACACATCGAAAAATCGAAAATGAAATAAATAAATCGAAAAAATTAACGCAACAAACAATTACGAAATTTGGCATTCAGCCGAAACCAAAAAAATTCAAAACCTACAAAAGCCCTCGAGTCCAAATAGAACCGCGAAAATCAATTAATCCTCTGTAAACGGTCACTTCCAAAAACCGATGTCTTATGGTGAACCATTCGCGAATATAAATCCAACCAACCAAGCTAAACAGTTCTAGGCGTTTCTAGCTTTCGAGAAAACATTACGAAATCGTAGTAGCGTAAAATGTAACCGAAGCGTCCATTCGCAAACTACCAAACGTCGGCTGAACATAATTTCGCAATCGCAAACGCGAACCTCAGTGCTCGTATTTCAGCCACCGAATCTGTATTCGAAGTGGCTCGCCGAAAGGGCATTGTACAAAAGCGGAAACATCGTACCTTTAGGTTCAAAGGGCGGGAAAAATAGAACACCGCAAAAGCCACGACAGCGGGAGAAAAATAACCGGCGCCAAGAAATACTGCTAATGAATTACACGAAATTAGAAACGTTTAGGTACACAATGAGCGAAATAAATTTAATCGCGAATTCTCTCATGGTATTCGTGGCAACGCTAAATGCAGCGCGGACGTGAATACGAAATTTCCAATTGGTAAGAAAAAACAAGAGGCCAATCATTTTCGAGGAGGAAAATTCTGTCAGACAGTTTTAAATTTATAGCGTTTATTTTTCACTCGTCCGAATAATTCGATATTAAAAACGTTTCGGTATCGAAGCGCACTGTCATTTTCCATCGTTCGTTTGCTATTTTTGATGGAACTTCCAATTACCGAACGGAACGACCATTGAATGCGAATTTCCAATTAAACGAATTCCGTTGTAATTGTGCAAATGTGCATGTATAATGTACATACGGGATGCTTTGTTGGTAATATGGTAAGTCTGAGTGGTAATTAGGCAACTTATATTACGTCATTTTGAATGGTGTTGTAAATCGATATCGTTGTAGGGGTACGAAGTATCATATGTCAATGGAGCTACGTTTAAATAAATTATTTACAGGGTTGCCGAAAGAGGAAGCAAGGGATGAGTTACTTGAGCTAAGTTACTGCGAGCCAGGATTTTTAAGTAAGCATGAAAAGTAACAATACTTAAAATTTTACCACAAGGAAAAAATTGATAAAAAATTACCAAAAAGTGAAACATTAAGAAATATCAAAACAATACCCACAAATGACTAAATGTGTAATTTTCAAAAATAAAAAAATACTAAAAAAATGAAAAAAAAAATACACAAAATAAACATTGACATCAAACAATAGGAAAAACGGAAAATCAATTAAAGACGTCGCTACATATGAAAAATGAAGAAATTAAAAAATCCCCGCTACCCCCCCCCCCAACATAAAAAATACTAATCTAAAAAAAAAAAAAAATTATTTATTAAATTTATAATAATTATTCCCCCCCCCCCCAACATAAAAAAATACCCATAAATGAGTTATTTTCAAGAATTAAAGAAGCGACGAAAAAAAAATCCAAAATTAAACTATAACATGAGGGAATAAGAAAAAACAAAATATAAAAAATGACCAAAAAAAAAAAAGGAAAATTAAAACAAAAAATCCCCTTAATCCCCCTTCCTTGACAATAAACAGATAAAAAACAAAAAATACCAAAAGATGAAGGAATAGCTGATATTAAAAAAAACTCAAAGAAAAAAAAATGAAAAATTGCGAGACTAAAAAAATTTTTAAAAATGGAAAAATATAAAAATGTGCCAAAAAAGCGAACAAATGTCCGAAAATAAAACAAACTGTTATTTAAAGAATATTCAAACATGAGAAAATCAAAAAGTAAAGAAATTCAAGAAAATAAAAAAATCCAGAAAGAATGCAGAAAAATACAGTAATATTTAATAAATAGAAACAACCGAATAAAATGAAAAAAAAAATCAAAAACTAAAAAAATTCAAAAAATGATATCGAAAAACGGAAAATATTAAAAAATTAAATAATGTCAAAAAATGAAAACATCCGAACAATGTTTTGAAAAAAAGTGCTATCTAAACATACAGATATTAATCAAGAATGAAAAAATTGTCAAAAATGAGAATAAAATGTGAAACAAATTTTGAAACCTGAAAAATTTTAGAGAATGAGAAAATAATATAAAAAATAGCAAAGTAATAATGTAATGTCAATAAATTAAAAAAATCTAAAAAAATATTAAAAAATGAAATAATCGTGTCCCCAGATTAAATATTTATCATAAAAAATCATAAACAAAAAAATCGAAAGGTTTGTAATCAAAATTTATTTTTCAGCATTAATAAAGATTTAATATCGAAAAATGTCAGAATGTGAAGAAAAAAATATTTAAAAACAAAATTATCCAAAAAATGAAAAATTTCGAGAATTTAAAAAACGTTTAAAAATTCACATAGAAGTAACTTAAATTCTCAACATTGTTTCTCTGATTTTTATCGTGAATATTATTTTCATTATTTATAGGTATGAATAGGATTCCGCCTAAAAAAATTAGAAATTTTTTCCATTCTTGGACTCAATTCATTGTAAGCTTACAGAGGCTCTACTCAGTACTCACTGAATGGAAATAAAAATATATTCAATGATACACATATTTTTGTAAATGAAAATAATATCGATTTCAAACTCATAATGAAACTATTTCGCTTAATTTTTCGTTAACTCGTGAACTTCATCAAACATCTTCAACCCCTTTTCTTCAAGTGCTCATCTCTGCACTAGGCTTACTTCTCATCCAGTGTCAGTCTTAATCTCAAACATCCTCGATGAAATAATCTGAACAAATTAATTTAATTCTGAATAATCACGTATATAAAAAAATTGTGAAAATACTCCCATAAATATCACGTCAACTCTTCAATACAGCATTTACCGAAGCTCAATGAAAAACGTTGAGAAGCATTCGATACGATTTTTCAAACGAATATAAACCGTCGCCGAGTATTTAAATTCGTATCACGTTACCCTCGTATTAACGAGCTTCACCTTTTTCTGTCTGCCTGGCTCGGCGTTCCATTTCCTTTATTAAACATTGTATCCGTCGATGTAAAATTGCATCCTTTGTCACCTATAAAACACATTCCATCTACGTTGCTCACGAAACATACCATTGTCGAGGGTTTAAACCCGACGAACAAAAAAACTACGATACGTAGCGCGAAAAGACAGAAAAAAAAGCATCGTAGAATAAAACAGCTTAAATTGCTCACTCGGAAGGTAAACATCAAAGTATCTTTGCCAACATGTTTCTAATGATAGCATCATTTTACCTTCGACGAAATTGAATTCAAGAAGCGTTAACGTATCCGCGAGTATAACGGGTTAAATCTTGTAAAGTGGCGTTTGTAAACAACGTTAAAAATCCATTAGAAATTACACGCTTTTCGATGGTTGCGTAAATTTTCATCGTTGCAGAAATGTTAGCGGCTTATGAAAAAAAAAATAACGCCGACGGAAAAAGCCCCCACCGTAAACCGAGTTCAACCGGATGTTAAAATACGGTAAAAAGTCATTTTTACCGAGATAACCGGCGGCTTTTCTTTGGCGGAAACATCCCTCATGTTGTTTAAATAAGGGAAACACTTTCATTACTAACGACGACAATCGGACGATATATTATTTTTATCTGGAGCGAACGCGAAAGCGCAGCACAACGTACGCCTCTGGTGCCCGTCAAAATAAACTTCAAGGTAATCAAAGTAACGATAAGGTCGCTAGGTCGAAAAAAGAGCACGTAAAATTCGTAAGATTAATCGATAAAACTTAAACAACACTCTCGGCGTCATAAACAACATAAAAGTGTTGAACAACCCTTATTTATCACATCACCGGTGAGTCTACAAGCCCTTCAAGTCATCCGCACACCTTATTCTGCGTGTTAAAAATAGCAAAAGTCATCCACTAGACATTTAATTTCGCTTCAATATCGCACACATTCGAGTAATTCGAAGCATTCGGGTAACTCGACCAGAATTCGCTTTTCAATCAACATTTTACGTCATCTCGCGTCATTTTAACTTTTCATCGTCGATGATGTAGCGTGAAGAGAGTTCTATTCATCAGTTTGCCAAGTTGAAACTTTAAGCACCAGTTAAGCGAATAATTTGTCAATTAAACTCAGCCAAGACAGATTTCATCGTTGAAAATGAAATATTCAATTTTAAACGCAGCTTCGATCCGAGTCGACGTCGCAATTGCGGAATAAAATTAATATCCACGATATTGCATCCAGAATGATTGTATCGTATTTCGTAATCCCTTTCGACTCGTCCTCGCTGTCGAGTTTTATTGCCTGTGCTGAGTGGAATGAAAAAAAAAATGCTACAGGTAGTTGAGGTAAGGCTCGTATATTATCCGAATTGTAGTATATATAACGAGATTTGATTCATAAATGTTAATCCAAAAATCACCCAAGTATGACGAATTCAACTAAAATACGTGAATATTTACAATAATGATATTGCCCGCCATCATTCTATCATCCCTACGTTATGGTGGTCATACTCTTACGTTGCATATGTATAACGTTATTTTCGTACTATATCATTTATTACGTATTTCAGGCTCTATCCATAATATGCGCTCTCTTATTAGCTGGAATACTTCCATCAGATACGGTGTTTCAAATTGAACTCACCCACGCAGCAATTTACGGATTCATTTTATTAAACTTGGTCGTCATAATTGCGTATATTTTTGAAGAACCATTAAGCAGCAGATTGGTAAGTTTTATAAATTCAAACAAGCGTTGATAATCGCTAAATTCCTCCTCAAGTGAGCTTCTACAACCGCACATGTTTAACGTGACATTTGATCGTATTCTGGTTTCTGTGATGTATCTAAATTCGAATAGGGGTATTTTATACAAGTCTATATTCTCTCTGATAAGATAACCGAAAACCCACATCTTTGAAATGTTATCGGTCACTTCAACACAGAATATCCAACTTGGCCAGATTTCATGCTCGGCGGTACTTTGACAACGGGTACATTTTCTAACAAGCTTTGAACTTTGAATGAATAGCTTCATTTGCATGATAACGTGGGTTTACAACTATGTAATTTAGAGAGTTTTAATGAAAAGTATCGGTTGTCCAGTTTCGTCAATTTGCCACATTTTGCGAGTAATTGGAAAGACCGGCGTAGGTGAATTAGTTCAAGGTCACGTATATTTATTCGAGGTAACCGCAAAATGCTATAAGTTACGCAGTTGTGCTCGAATAAAGTTATCGACCCCTGTTCCTCAATCGTAAATGATCAAATTCATAAAAAAAATTTTAAAGAATACATTTATTATATGCAAACTTGAACATATTTTGGGGTTTTTCATTATATCATTATTTTCTTATTCCTAAAATTTTTTCAATTTTCAAAATTTTTTAGCACTTTATTTTTGTTCGAACAGACAGACACTTGATAGAGATTTTTTGTACAGGGAGAATAGGGAAGAGGGTCGATTTTTTCTAATTGAAGACAGCTCATGAAATGAATAACAAAACGAAACATCAATGGCAAAACAAATTATTCATTTTTTGGTTTATGCTTATGAAATTGTGGGTTAAAATGGAGCGTAAAATTAATTACAAATTTTACCAATTTCGAGAAATTTAATTAATTTAAATCGTTTTTCTTTAAATGAGGATTTGATTTTTTTTTAATTAAAAAAAATTGTAATTAATTAATTTTTTTTTTATTATTCTGAATAATAATTATGATAATTTTAATGAAATAAATAATAACTCCTAATCGTAATTAATCTGAATGGGAGGGTGCGGACTCCCTGAACCACACCCTTAGACACATCATTGTCACAAGAAGCCGAATCCGCAGACGAATCCAACTTATCAAGCAAAATTATTGATGCACTAAAAGAGTCTAGACTGATGAACCAAATCGAAAGTGAAAATTGGCGTGATAATCTCTTTAATTAAATAAGCCGATATAAAGAAATGAAACAAAAACAAACGAGAAAAAAAAGATTCGCTTCCAAAAACTTTCAATTAATTCGGCTCAGTGATTTACTTCGAGTTTCAAATTCTTTTTATAGTATTTTTTTGCCCTGTACAGTTGCTGACTCGATTTAGCTTAAAATTTCACATTTAAATTTTTTCAATTTATTTACTCTTTATAAAAAGTTCGTACCTTTCTCCTTTACCTTTAAAAATTTTAACCATTTCGTTGGGTGAAATGAAAGGCCGTAAAGTTAATCAAATTAGGCTTGACCTTTTTTTTTCTGAATCGAACAAAGCCGAATCTAAAACCTAAAGAAACAAATTTTTTTCGGCTGCGACACTAGTTTCTTTAATTGTAAACTCTTTGTAATTGAATTGACTTTTTCACAGAAAACAGCAGACGTTGGGAACTTATAAAATTGATAAGTCAGAGAAAAGGTAGAGGGGAATTTGTTCTATGTCATGATATTATATTTTATCTACTTTTTTTTTTTTTTTTTTTTTGATAGGTTATTATGTGCAATTTTAGTATAACCCAGGCCTGTCGCCAGCCTGTCATTTTAGGGGAGCTAACCATTTTTTTTTTGTTGGTTGATACTTCTGTATTAATACAAGATATTACTAGAGGGAGCTGATACAAAATTTTCTAAAAGTGACTGAGCCTTATAATTCCTCTGGTTATGAGCCTGGTAGGACCTTTTCGATTTCATAGCGTTAAATTTTTTTTCAAGAAGAAACTTATATTTTATTAAGGGTATATTAGTATAAGTAAACTTCGCAGGCACTGTATATTATCTATATGGGAACCAAAATTGATAACGCTAAAAAGTGGCATTTTTGAGAATAAAATTCTTCGTTTCTTATGAAAACTTTTGAAATTTGAAAATGAAGAAGATAAGATACTTCTCTTTAATTTGTTCAGAACGAAAAATTCAAATTCCAATTTATAAGGAAGTTATAAGCAGTGAAATATGGCCTCCTCAAAAGCCAATTTACGTATTTTTGTGTTTTTCTTGACAAATATCATTTGGCAGGCAACCCAGTATGCAATCGTGTATGTAGGATAGACCCTTAAGAAGTCAGTTATTTAACTTTGAGTCTATGAATTTTGTCATGATCGGTATGTGTTTTTTTTTGTTTTTTTTGGTAAAAAAAAAATGAAGGTGTAATATTTAAAATTTTTTTTACACCTTTTTTTTTTAGCCTAGTTTTCAACTTAAAAACGATAGCTAATACAGCCTACCTGATTTGGGAAGGGGAGTCGGGGAGGGTGAAGTCTTCAAATCTTGGCATTTCAGAACATTTTTGATCAATTGATCATCTAACAAATGTCCAACTTTTTTGTATATACATTTTCCACCACGCGGAGCGCTAACAAGTATTCATGAAATTCACAGAAAACTTGGAGAGACTCTTCTTAGACAAGCGACAAAACTATTTTTTTGTTTTCTCGATACACCTCAAAATGGCGGATTACTGAAATTGTGAGGGGGCAGAAAAAAGAGCTAATATCACAAATTTTTCGTTTTTGATTTCATATGAAAGAAAGAGTGACGGACACCAACATAACCAAATTTTAGCTTCCTAAGTGAATTTTGAGGAGAGTTAGAGCAAAAAATGGTTTTTGAAGAAGTTTTGAGTCATGAAATTTCTAGAATCTTCCTTATCTCCTCATCAAATCAATCTAGAAAAGTCAAACTTTATATTTGGGGTTAGTTAATGACCAGAATACGAGCTCCTAAATTTTGGACAAAATGGATACAAAATGGCGGATTATCAAAATTTGAGTACAGCTTGATGAATCTCAAATTGGCAAAAATGTAAATAATATGAACGCATATGATTATTGAAAAAAAAGAGATTTTCAAACTTGGTATTGGGTGTGGCCTGTAGTCATGAAGGGGTTAACAACGTTATTTCCATACCTGAACAAGCCTAGTGAAAAACTCAGCTCCAGTAATGCGGCATGGCTGCTTACGTTTTTTTAAATATTTGTTCTGGCACATTTCCACGATGTTTATCAATAAGTGTAATTTTTTGTATTTTTTCTAGAATTATTTTTTGGTTTCTTTTATTAGCAAATGTAATATTAAATAATAAATGATTAAAATTTAATTCTTAAATTTTTTTTTTATCGATTAAGTTAATTTTTTTCTCTTTCAAAAAAATCAAATGAAATCTTTTAATTTTATCAAGAAAGTTTTTCTCATTTCTTGATTAAAAAAGAGTTCATTTATACAAAAAAAAATCAATCTGTGGCTAAAAAATAATATTGTTCAGGATCCAATTAAAGCACTCCGAGCTTTCTTACACATAAACGCGATAACAGACATTATAATTATTTTATCAAAGTTTAAGTTACGATAAACCACGTAACGTGTAAAGTTTTCAACATCTTGCGCTAGAAATTGAAAAATTTTCGGCGAACCGACTTGACTCATGAAATCGATTAATTGACATTGAAACTTCAACAAGCGCCCTAACAGTGGCGAGCAAAATTACCTTTCATCATGCAACAGTTACCAAATAATATTTACGAAATTTTAAAACTATACTTCATACGTATTTTTTGATACAATATATAATCACGCTTTGTTTATGCTTCCATTTCTAATTTCCACACGGCACAAATTGAATTTTTAGGCTGGCTGTTTACC
This sequence comes from Phenacoccus solenopsis, assembly GCA_009761765.1. Taxonomy (NCBI): domain Eukaryota; kingdom Metazoa; phylum Arthropoda; class Insecta; order Hemiptera; family Pseudococcidae; genus Phenacoccus; species Phenacoccus solenopsis. The sequence continues at coordinate 12,822,260 of CM019753.1, forward strand.
ATTTCATACTTATTGAAAATATGGGCGAAAATAGAGGGGAAAATTATTATGTAGGTAATTGTTATTTACCCAATATTCATTTCAACCCAAACCTTTACTCAATTCCGAAAATTACTCGACACAGGTAACCAGTTAGCTAGTTAGGAATTACAGCGAAACTTGTAATTTCATGCGAGACCTAACCATCGACCTAAATTCGACGAAAATTACCCTTTCGAGATGATTCAAAGTAAACGCCTCCGACTATACTGACGGGTTCATTGATTTCGCAGATATTGCGAGTAAATTACTCGAGAGAGGGAGTATATCTGATGAAATAAAATCGAGTAAAGCGAGCGTACTCGAGGGGGATCACTGAAGTGTAATAATTTTTAAATATTTTTTCTCGATTGCTTAACGAAGCACGAAACGATAAAAGTTTCCTTCACGTACGTTTCAATTTTACCCGTTAAGAGACAAAATGCAGAACAGGTGCTCGCTACCAAAGGGTTTACTGTTTCAATTATTTGTTTACGTGTACATTTCGACTGGGAATTGAAATTGGGGAAAAAAATTACCCGTAGCGAAAGAAGAAAAATGAAGGGCGCGCCGTGAGTAGCAATTAGTTGCAAACAATGAGACTATAGAATGTTGTAATTAAAGAAGTGCGTAAGTTGTATTTCGAGGGCCAAGTTAAGAGTTGAAAGTATAGCCAAGTGCACCGTGCTGCTATTTTAATACTAGTACAACTCAGATGAAAAAGCTCGTCGAGTGAATGGAGTAATTTTTTTCTTCTTTTAATTAAAGCCGTTTTTCCCGCCGACGAATGTACAACGTAACAGTGTATAAATCTGATTCGCCTTTTTCCGATGCGCGGGGCAGGTTCAATTTGAAAATGAGGAAAATGTTGGTTTGTTTTTCCTTTATTTGGTTAGCTCTTTAAACCGTTACGGATCAAGTGGCGAGCTTTGAAAAGCTTCGTAATATCCAACATCTCCTATGAACTAAGATCACTTCTTGACTGTTGGGTAAATAAAGGATAATTCATAAATCAATTTTTAGCTGAATTTTGAACTTGGAAACGACAGCTATTACAGCTTACCTGATTTGAGGAGCAGCCGGAGGGGAGGGCGAAATCTTCAAGTTTCAAATAATTTGTAGTTATACGGAAAATGTTCAACTCTCTGGTGTATATAATTATGAACACGTAAAATATGTTTTATATATGTTTAGTTGTTTTACAAGTTACAATACTTTGTTACACCCAATTATAAATAACGGAAATTGTTCCAACTACGTAGGGGTACATAAAAGCCTACATTATTGCACTCCATGTATCTTAAAAACCAAATTGGCTGCAACAATGTATGAATTTAATATGTACTCGAATAAGTCACTTAACTTTTTGAATTACAATGTTATCGAAGGTTTGCGTAATATCCCATAAGGGCAACACTTTTCAATCACCAGAATATTCTAGAAAGAAATAATCATAAATGCTACTAAAGTCCAGCGAAATATCTACATTATTGTATCCGATGTAAAATTCGCCAACGGACTATATACACTATACAGTGTTACCGACCATTGTAGCACACTCTTAAGAAAACGTTATAACCCCTGGAAGGCCGGAATGGATGCAAGAACGTCCATTTTAGGTGCAGTAATGTACTTCAAGACTAGTTTGAATGAAAGAATATACTAAACTATATCTGTTTGCATATTTATTTATTTGTTTATTCATACATAAATACATTTTTGTACATTATTGCACAAGAGATGGTCTTTGAAGTACATTGTCGCACCAAACTTGACGTTGTTGCATCCGTTGTGGATGCTATAACGTTTTCTTATGGGAGTACGCAAGAATGGTTGGTAACAGTGAGCAGAGTACGGAGGCGCAATAATGCATACATTTCAATGAACTTGGACATCGTAAATAGTTTTTCCTACGTAGAAAGCATTAATGATCGAAAAAATGTTGCTTATGATACTGCACATATACTTTGATAAAATATTGTTATTTGAGCCTTTCAACAACTTTTACGACATGCATATAAATTCGTACATTGTTGCATCCAAACTGGTCTTTTATATATATTACTGCGCCCCTTTGCGCGTGTAATAATGGATTTATATATTGGATGCAACAAGGTATTGTAATTAGGTATATGTATATAAATTTTCTCTCGTGGATAGCACTGGCGAGTATGGATGAAAATCGCTCAAAATTTGGTAAAAGAGCCTTCATGGGGATGCGCGAAAGTACCTTTTTTGGATTTTTGATAAAATTCAAAATGGCGTGTCACTCACATTTTAAGAAGGGCTGGAGAAGAGAAAATACCTCAAATTTTTCGTTTTTGATTTCATATGAAAGAGCGAGTCACGGACACCAACATACCCCAATTTTAGCTTCCTAAGTGCATTTTGAGGGAATTAGATCAGAAAACAGTTTTTTGAGGAACTTTTAAGTCATGAAATTTCTTGAATCTTTCATATCTTTTCACCAAATCAACCTAGAAAAGTCGAACGTTGTATGTGGAGATAGTTGGTGACCAGAATATGACCTCCTGAATTTGGATCAAAATGGATCCAAAATGGCGGATTATCAAAATTTGAGTACAACTTGAGGAGCCTCAAATTAGTAAAAATATAAATAATATGAACTCATAAGGTTATTGAGGATAAGAAGCATACTATATCCCCAATTCACTTCTATACATGATGTTGGAGAGGAGAAGGGGGTTATCTACCTAAGAATGTGGTGGGGGGGTACACGAAAGGTCGGAAATTTTTTACTGCGCGGTCATATGATAAAATAAGCCCAAGTGATTACATTATTCTGATTTTAGCTTTCCAAATGAATTAGAAGTGGAGCTAAAGTAAAAAACGGTTTTTGGAGGGGAAACTGCAGCAAGGAATTCCATGTATCTCACATATCTCGTCACCAAATCTCCCTAGAAAGGTCAAACGTCGTGTGTAGGCTTAGTTGATAACCAGAATATGACCTTTTTAATTTGGGTAAAAATGGATCCAAAATAGCGGATCGTAAAAATTTAAAGATAATTTGAGTAGCCTTGAGTAACTATAATTTGAGAAATATGTGTTCATAATGATTACTGCATGGCAAGAAATACTACATTTTTGTTCTAAATTTACCTTCTTAAGTGGTTTTGGAAGGAATATGGTAGAGATTTCAAACTTGGTATTGGGTGTGGCCTGTAGTCATAAAAGGGTTAGCAACGTTCTTTACAGACCTAAACAAGCCCCGATTAAAAATTCAGCTCCAATAGTACGGCGTGACTGCTTACGTTTTCTTCGCACGGAAATTCGAATTCATTTTAATTTACTTCTATATTAAAATCATAATTCCTTCAAACGTTATTGATACGACAATTTTTGAATCTACGTCAAGCGGCATTTTGAATTGAGAAAAAGAAATTACCCATCTCGACGATATTCGTTGGGCGAAATAAATTGAAGTATTTCTCGTAACCTAAAGAACTGCTGGAAGCGATGAAAAAAAATCCATAAGGGTAGGTAAGAATTGAACGTCGATTCGAAAACCACATCAGCAAACCATTACAAAATACCTAAGACATTTTACTATATTAAATGAAACGAGGAAAACGGCGAGAGGAAATTCGCTCCGCACACGAGATATGGAAATATGTAATTACGCGATAAAACTCCATCTAAATATGCGGCACGCCGAAAAATATAAAATCGACCGAGGGAGATAAAAAGACGAGCAAAATTGAGCAATACAACTAGCGAGCAGTTGCGGAAATCATAACGTCGAATGTTCGAATAAAAAAGAAAGAAAAAAAGAAACATCTAGAATTCCGTAAGGCGCGAGAACAAAAACGCGAATTTTACACGCGTACGGTCTTTTCATTAAATTTCAATTGTAAGTAAGCGATTTTTTGTTCGGTCTTTTGTTTAAATTGAATGGTTGAAATTTTTCCCCTTCGCCGCTTTTTAAATGGGGTACTCTTTATGTATGTAAATTGAAGTCGATGTTGCGTTTCGTAGCAGGTTAGAGATGGCCTTCTGTTGGGATTTAAATCAAAGGCCCGTTCTGGTTTAATTATTCAGCCGATTTTCACAGCTGGGGCGTTTAAAATTTTATACCTATCTTGTAAAAGCTGACTTCATCCTTATTATACGAATAAAGGCGGTCGCTGGGCGCTGATTAGGCATCCACGCGTACATCTTTTGTTTACGTTCGTCCTCATCGCTGCGCTTCGAATACGAGTCATCATATTTCACATGGGTAGTGCATGGCAACCATGGTTTCGAGAAATTTTTTATACATGGAAAAATAAATGGGTTTTTTATCCACAAGGGCATTGAGGAAGAGGGAAAATTACACATTTTGATGTAATATTTCAAATACCTATTACCCAGATACCTACTAATGGAAATTCAACGAAAAAGTGCCGTCAAGCGATGATTAATACGGACAGACGCTTTTTAAGCCTAAATAAATACAAGATTCGAGTGAAGTTGGGAGAAACTCGAATGTATGAATGAACAAACATGGATTAACTGATAAGACAATGTGAATGTCGTAGAATATACCAATACATCATTTGTAGTACGAATATTACGATGATAAATCTAATAATGTATTTTTTATGGGCTAAATGTGCTCAAGAGAACGAAATTTTCCAGTTCAAAAGGGGACTAAAAAGTAGTGTTCACAACCCAAAGTATGTTGAATAAGAAATGGGGGGGGGGGTTCTTGAAGGGTCAAAATTTAGTCCCGTAAGTACACTGCGATGGCCGGGGAGATACTGACTTTTTCGATAGAGATCATTTCAAAGATGAAAAATATACAATGGCGCCAACCCTATCATTGATACATGAGGCATCAGCTCCCTTCAAAGATGTGAACAGGTAGAACCACTTTCAAAATGAGTTTTCGGCATATATCTCATTGATTATGGCACCAGCAGAATTAATGATTACGATAAAAATTGTTCTATTTCGAATTTAGAACTAAAAAAGAATGCTTTGATGAGGGGCAAAAGGGAAAGCTTTTGCAATCATAATGCTATGAGAAATATCACTATTTTTTTTTTCTTCATAATAGTATATATTTTCCCTACTTCAAAACGCAAACTCAAAATTTGGACAAAGGTTATTCTTGTTAACATTTATAAGAATTTTTTCATATTTTCGAACATGAAATGGCGCTTTACTCAAATTATGAGAGAAACTGGAGGGATTTTTTAAGCCTCAAAATTTTTGATCTTGAAGTCATAAGAAAGAAAAAGATGAGGAAACGAACATACTCCAAACTTCAACTTCCCTAGTGCATTTGGAAGGAAGTTGAAGCAGCTTTTTAATAATTTTAAGCTTCTAACTTATGAATTGATATCAACTATTTTATCTTATTTATATTGTTTTGATTACTACCTTTGATAATTTCATCATCTGATTTAATATTTCCACGATTAAATAATTTCAGATTTTGACTTCTTTTACCTTCTTTAATATTAATAATTTCAAAAATAATATTAAACAATAATATTGATACAGGTTGAATTTTTTAGCTGAGTTTTTAACTTGAAAAACGATAGCTATTACAGCCTACCTGATTTAGGAAGGGGTGGTCGCGGGAGGGTGGAATCTTCAAATCTTTGCGTTTCAGATCATTTGTAATCATCCGGCAAATGTCCAACTTTTTGGTATGTATATATTTTTTTTCCCTACGCGTAGCGCGGACGGGAATTTACGAAATTTGCTCAAAACTTGGTGAGAGACTTGACTTGGAAATCTAACAAAACGATACTTTTTATTTTTTCGAAAAAATTCAAAATGGCGGATCACTCAAATTTTGAGGGGATCTGGAGAAGGGGCAAATACCTCAATTTTTTTGTTTTTGATCTCATATGAAAACGTGAGTCACAGACACCAACATATCCAAATTTCAGCTTCCAAAGTGCATTTGAAGGGGAGTTATGGCAAAAAACGGATTTTTGAGAAAGTTTTGAGTTATGAAATTTCTCGAATCTTCCATATCTCCTCACCAAATCAACCTAGAAAGGTCAAACTTCGAGGGTAGAGTTAGTTGGTGACCAGAATACGACTCCTTGAATTTGGGTCAAAATGGATCCAAAATGGCGGATTATTGAAATTTGAGTAGAGCTTGAAGAGACTCAAATTAATGAAAATGTAATAAATATGAACTCATGTGATTATTGGGGATGAGAAGTATACAATACCCCAATTAACTTCCATACATGATGTTGGAGCGGATAAGGAGGGGTTATTGACCTTAAAATGTGGCGGGGGTATAAGAGAGATCGAAAATTTTTTGTTGGAATGCCATATGATAAAATGAGCCTAAGTGACTAACTTATACTGATTTTAGCTTCCCAAGTGAATTTGAAGGGGGGTAGAGTAAAAAACCTCTTTTGGAGGAGAAATTGCTGTAGGAAATTTCATTACTCATCCATATCTCCTCAACAAATCAGCCTAGAAAGGTCAAATTTCGTGTGTAAGATTAGCTATGGCCATATTATGACCTCTTCAATTTGAGTCAAAATGGATCCAAAATGGCGGATCATAAGGATTTGAAGATAATTTGAGGAGCCTCAAATTGTTCTAATTTGAGAAATATGTATTCAAATGATTATTTCATGGCAAGAAATGCTACGTTTGTACCAAATTCAACTTCTTAAGTGGTTTTAGAAGGGATAAAATACTGGTTTTTAGACTTGGTATAGGGTGTGGCCTATAGTTATGAAGGGTTTAGCAACGTTATCATTACCAAACCTGAACAAGCCCCAATTAAGAACTCAACTCCAGTAATACGGCATGGCTGCTTACTTTTTTTTTTTAATATAAGAATCATGAAATTTTTTGAATCATTCGTTGGGAAACCAGAATATGACCACTTAAATTCGAATCAAAATGGATCCAAAATGGCGATTGACTAAAATTTGAGGAAGGTTAAAGGAGACTCAAAAAATTCAAATATGATAAAAATATACACTCCGATAATTACTGAAGACGTAATCACGAGAAGTATTCTATTAGCATAAACATTTTTCTCGCTTCATTATGAAGGTGGAAAGTTTAAATTTTTTTTCTAGTATTTTGACAATGAAAGGGTTTTTTAATAATTTTTTTTATTTTTTCGGATTATTTTTTGAAGAGTTGTACGATTTTTAAACTTTCACACTGCATTTCTATAGGAAGTTTTCGAGGTGTAATTGTGAAAAAATTACATAAAATGTATTTCTTATGCCCAAACATACCATGAAAATTTCAGAATTTCCGATTATCCAACAAAATTGAAAAAATTATTGAAAAACCTTTCATTGTCAAAATATTAGGAAAAAAAAATTCAACTTTCCACCTTCATAATGAGGCGAGAAAACAATTTTTGATTGAAAAACTTGTTTTTGCCTATCTATGTCTCCAAAATTGGGCGCAAGTGGAGTCTAAAATTTTAGTCAAAATGTTATCTCCATGTAGTCCACATTTTGCCCAATAAACTGTTCAAAAAGCTCTCGGGAGCATTTTTCACTCCCTTATCTCCCCACCACACCCTTTCATAAATCATACTTATCACTTCACCAAATATACATAGATGATTCAACCTTTTTACTTAGTATGTAAGGGACTAGAATAATTATGATCCCATAAATTTCGGTCAAATTGAATACAAAATGACAGACCCTTTAAATTTGAGGAAGGCTTGGTAAGCCTTAAATAAGTAAAATTAGGTGAATACGTACTCATATGATTCTCAAGGCGAGAGATACAACATACTGTTCTAAATTCAGCTGCTTAAATTTTTTGAAGGGGATGGATGGGGGTTTTCAACCTCACTTTTATATGCGAATGCAAACAGAACTCTGTCCTTCACTCAGCTCAAGTAATGTGGCAACTAGCACGCTATTCGTTTTTTTATTAACATTAAGAGATTTAAATTCCTACGTCTTATACATCATCTTATTCATCTGGGATATCTGATGCTGATATCTGAAAGACATAGAGATTCACGAGAGGTACCGACGAATTCTTCACCATCTATATGACCGTAATTCATCGAAAAAATTCTGACTAAAACCCAAACCCTTACTCTCTGGAATGACTGAAGAGCTGTTGTAGCAGCATCGCTTCTTGGACAATCGAGCGTTCTATTTTTTTCAAACCATTTTATAACGATGACGCAACCCCTTAATTTTTTGTAACATGAATATATTTCGTTATACAAAAAAATACGTTACTTTTTTCCCCATCAAAGTTGCCTCATCATTTTAAAATCACCACTGCAAAATTTACAATTCACAAGCAAGCACTTTTTCGAGTTTTAAACTCGAGGGGCTTATTTATGAAGGAAAAAAAACGTATAGAAAATTTCGACGGAAGTTTCGTAAAACGTCAAAATTCCATAATAACCGTTAACTCATTTTATACCTATTCACGAGCGAAGTTTTAGGTGGCTCTTTTCTTTATAATCGTAACCTTTAATGTCTACCAATAAAAAAACTTCTAGCAAAGAAATCCAGTAAGTAATTAGGTTTCGCTGAAATCTTTAATACCTAAATCAAACTTTTAAAACTTTAAAAAAATATTAAAAATCCTATTCTCCGCGTCGAAGTTTTTTTAATACGTCGTTTACTTAATTATTTAGTGGTTATTCATAAAAAAAAAAAAAAACGAATTTAATTAAAGAAGTTTTTCTCGTTCGTAATTTTTCGATAAGATTTCAACATTATCGACGTAAAATTTTCATAAATACTTCACTGAGCCAAAAATTCTTATCTATAATATCGAAAAATTAATGTGAAATAAAAAAATTCCATCGGTAGTTGTTTTTCTTATTTCCTTCGCTTCTTCTTCTGAAAAATGAATATTGAATTTAAACCATCTATTCGTGCTTTTGGAGTTTCAAATAGTCCTAAGAAAGTTCAAATTGAAACTGAAAAGGCTCTATAATATATAAAATGATCTTTATTTCTTATTTTTCGTAAAAAAAAAAAATCGATGGGAATACTGAATTTCTCATTTCTCATATACTTCATACGCACTTTTCCAACATAGCATTTATTTTTAATTCACCAAAAGAGCTTTACGGGCGGCAAAATTGATGCGAAAATTTTGCGAAACTTCGATACAGTATAGGACCGATTTGAAAATTTATGAATCGTCGAGTTAGGCGCGGAAATGTTAAACTTTTTGGAAAACTGTTTTCCAATACATATCGTAAAGTTTGCGAATAATTCGTATAGTTTCTGTTTAGAATTCGTAATCGCGTTACTATAATAATATTCAACGACTATAAATTTAAAGTGATTAAATTTCACGAGCGAGTGAATTAAGAAAAATACGAGTACAGAGGGGAAAGCACCGTAAGGCAAGATAGCGAGTAAATAACAACTTTGAAATTTGATTGTTAATTAATTTACGCAGAATAATTGTGGGTGTTGGATTTCTGACAACGTGAAGATATTTCCATGGGAAGGGAAAATAGGAAGGTGGGGGGGATTTTATACTAGATGAATACTTATTGGTTGACTGGAAGAAAAGTTGAAATGTTTGCAAATATTACGAAGGAAATATAAAAAACATTATTTCATTTGTGGCTCATCTCTGTATTGACTCATTTGCTTTACTACGTTACGTCGGTCACCTTCTGTATGCAGAGTTTTTCCTTGATTTCTTCGAGTGAGCAGTGACTTGAACCTTGAAAAAAATTCAAGTCCCTACACTCAGTCTAATACGAATAGGATCGTAAACAAAAAAAATCCCTATCAAAGATACTCGTATATTCGGTATCAGTAGTACCATTTTCTTCTACATACTCAAGGTACCCAAGAATCCGAGGGGAAGTGTTTTGGGAGGTGGGGCCCGGGTTATTCACCTTCTCTTAAAATCAGCTTTAAGCGTTCATCTTGGCAAATAAATATTAAAAATGAACGATAGGTTTCTCATTTCACCTGAAGTGTTCGGGAGCAACTGATGGTTGTTTTCTTATCTCTTAGATAAAAATATATTCACTGTAAATTGTTCCTATTTTGAAATTTGGCCCCTTGACATTCAAAATAAAATATTTCCCTTTAAAATTACACGAGGGTTTTACTATTACTTCTAATTCATTTCTGAGGATTTCTCATAAGAAATAAGCAGTCGACCGATTTGTTGGCCACCAAGTTCCTTCCCTCGCGTGTTATTATATCTCGAGATAGTTTTAATTTTTAATGTGTATCACTAAATTTTTAAATCTTTGAGCCTTTGGAAAATTTGTGGAATTGAAATATCTTATTGACTTTTGCTCACTTCATCATAACACATCAAAATCAGAAATTTTACTCCTACTAAATTTTGAGGAGAAGAACCCCTCCCCTCTCTATGAGTACGTATGAGCTTAGAATTGACATATAACATATTTCTCATCACCAGTAACCTTATGAGTTTACATTTATCAAATCTGAGACATTTGATTAAGCCTTCCTCAAATTTTGGTCATCAGCCATTTTGGATCCATTTTGACTGAATTTTGAAGGATCATATCATGGTTTCCAAATAACTCCACATACAAAGTTTGATCTTTAGAGATCGATTTGGTGAGGAGATATGGAAGATTTAAGAAATTTCATAACTCAAGGCTTTCTCAAAAAGCCATTTTCTGCTCTACCTCACTTCCAAATAAATTTGAGAAGCTGAAATTTGGATGAGTTGTTCTTCTTGATTTATTTTTTCATGTGGGATCAAAAACGAAAATTCTGAGTCATTTGACTTGCCTCCAGCTTTCCTCAAAATTTGAGTGAAAGGTCATTTTGAGGCGAATCAAAAAACCATGAAAGTACTTTTTTTGCATTTGTACAAAGAGTCTCTCACAAAATTTTGAGTAATTTTCATCCATTCCTGCCGGTGCTACGTGTGGAGGAAAATATACATATAAATTTATCTATGGATAAAGTGGCATCATTTTTCGTCGTCTACAGGTAAAGTGGCATCTTTTTTACAAAGTGGCATCTTTTTTTTGATGCCACTTTACCATCACATTGCTCATCGATTCAGCTTTGTGTCATGATGTCACTGGTGTGGTTATTTGGGTGATGCCACTTTACCACTAATATTCTATTTTTCATACAAAAAAATTTTTTTCGGTCTACGGTCGTAGTAGCCTCATTTTTTTGATGTTTACAGGTAAAGTGGCATCATTTTAAAAATTTGTTTCTAAGAAAACCTATGATATTATACATTCCGTTCGCCATTGTGGTGTCGTTAATGTGACATTAGATGCACTTCTGAGGAATGTGCAAACTGATGCCACTTTGACCATAGATCACTATATATATAGGTACCGAAAAGGGAGCGTTTATCATAGTTTACAAATGGTCTGAAATACAAAAATTTAAAGACTCTACCCTCTTCTATACAGTCCTTCACAGATCAGGTAGTCTGTAATTGCTATAGTTTTAAATTAAAAATTCAGCTAAAATATTGTCGCAAAATAAACGTCTTGTAAATAATAAATTAAAATTCTCGTCGAGTGCCCAAAATACAGCTCCCATAGACGACAGCTCCTTTTACCCGAATCCCTCTCTGATCTCCTCGGAGACTCAGAATCCACCATTCGATCACTTCTCAGCTTTCTAATCTCAACTGGCCTCTCCAAACAGGTCTAACTCTCTAAGCTCGTGCCTCTAGCCTCAGTGGCTGTACACGGCACGTATAAAAAAAAAAAAAAAATTTCTCAAGGAACATGTGCTGTTTCACACTTTGAATACGCACGACGAAAGCAACGTAAAAATTATAATCAATTTCAATTTTCAAAACCCGGAGTCAACGAATGGATATTTCATCATCTCATGACGCAATTCTTATTGACATATCTTTCAATGTTTGACAGTGAAAATTCTAATTTAAAAACTTTCGCCGAACAGCATTCGTGGAAATTCCGAAAAAGGAAAAATTTCACGCCACAGAGGAACGAAATTACAACTACGAAGTGTGCGATCTCGTTAAAGCGCGTCAATATTTATTCGTATCGTATAACCCACGCATAACCTAAAACCTATATCTAACATATTAATCGCATTCTTGTAGAGCGAACCGTTCGAGGTATTTTAATGAGAAATATATTTTCAATAAAATGCAATATGATATTAACACGTGAAAACGATTGTATGTCCTAACAGAGCATTGTAATCACCGCAGCCGCGACGATCTTCTACGTAATCGCCACAGTGATCATGTTCAGCCACTACTTGGCCGAAAATGTATCCAGAAGAATATTAGCTGCCGCTTTTATCGCACTCCTGAATGCAGTGATTTTCGCCGCAGATTGTTTCTTTACTTGTAAATACGTTCCGGAATGAAAACTTGAACGAGTATTGGCGCGGAATCCACTTCACGTCGAATGAAAAGCAATTAATTGTCGACTTGATCGTTGAATTGTATAATGAGCGTGAAATGATGATTCATTTTTTCCTACTAGTTTATCCTTTCAGCTTAATTTTACGATAAGAGTGTAATTTTATAATATTTAATCGATGATTTTTTTTCTATTAAAATCGATGACATATCGAATGAATGTAATTTTAATCGTCCAGGTTCAACCTATAATATTACGATAAGGAGTAAAGTAACGAGTTAAAGGAAACTTACGGATGTTCTTAGTCTAAATATCTTGAATCCCAACTTCAAGTGTGGTTGGTGAGGGGTGAGGGGCTCTTAATGTGTCAAATAATCCGTAAGTATTCTTTAGTGACGGTTTGGACATTGCTTTTCTTTTATGGAGGGGGTTAAGGAGAAAAATTTTGCAATGTTCGCAAATTCAGCCCTGATCCATGAAGTACCAGATGTTATGTACCTAGTTCAGTAAATCTAGACTTTCTTAAAATTTTACAATAAAAATTTTTTTCATAAATATGTAGAGGCTACCTCCACTAAGAGCATATTATAAGTTCCAATTCCTAGGCGGTGTGCGTAGCTCACGACGTCACGAGAGATGGGGTTTGGAACCATCCTCCAAAAAAAGGGGTTTTTACAATATATCTTCAGAGTTTGACTGTTTGGGCAAAAATAGCCCAGAGTAATTTTCTTCTACACTGAAAATTCCCAACAATTTTCATATGAAAACTTTTTTGCTACGACCCATAGGGAAAAATTCGATGCGTTTAAAATTTAGGTAGTTGAAAGGTGTTATACATAATTACGCAGGACATTAAATATATTTTACTACATGAAAATACTCACACAAGCAGGTATGAAGGGGCTGAAACCTTCATATAGACATGAATGGACTAATATGTAGCTTCAAGCCGTCATAATATGAATTTTTTATTCGCATATATACTGTCGCATAATATAGTTGAATCAATTATCATAGAGCCCCTAAAATACCAAATTTCAAACATCCCTAACTCTCCACCTATGAATCGCAGCAAAAATGTTATCATGTGAAAGTTGTAGGAAATTTAGTGTGGAATAAAATTGCACTGAGCTATTTTTGCCCAATGATCAAATCCTGAGAAGATATAGCGATAAACCTGTTTTTGGGGGTTTTAGTCACCCTCTCCCACCCCTGTGGATTACGCTAAGCATCTACGAAAGGGGACTTTAGGACTTTCAGTATTCTGTTAGTGAAGCTAGCCCCGACTTAGTCATGAATGGATTTTTACGTAAAAATCTTTAGGCATATTGTGTACATTAAACAAATATAAAGTTGACATTATTATTAATCATCAAAAATGATTGGAAGAATTCTGTTTTCGACAAATCTATCAAAATCAGGACTCTAAATAACGTATTAAATTTTCTCACCAGTCAAATTCTACAATATGATTTTCAAGAAAGAGCAAACCACTTGTAAAACATTGCTTTTTGGTACTTATCTCATTCCATATGGCACTTACGAGAGAAATGAACAGGAACAAAATTAATCCTCTTTTAATTCTAAACAAAATACATTATATTCGTTTTCCGAATAAAAAGCTTTTCAAGACAACAAAACGTCATTTATAACCTTGTTTTGAGAAAAATTGTTTCAGTATCTTAATTTTGGTAATTTTTTCCCATTTACCTTCATCACATTCTGAGAACGATAAGCCTCGCCTTCCCCTCCAACATCGCAGATAAAATTCTGAGGTAAGCATGAGAAGCTTCAGACAGTTAAAATCTGAAAGATGCAGATTTTTTCGATTATTATGAACCGAAGTAAACATCTTCAAATGAAAACAATGCCCGAATAAAAACTCAGCTCTAGTAATGCGGCATGGCTGCTTACATTTATTTTCGATTATTACAGCTGGAATTTGAATGAAATATTTTATGTGAGCGGATGAAATGAATTTTGAATATTGATCATACCTGGTATAATCAAATATGCTCGTATGCATCAAGTTTGAGATATTTGAGGCTCCTCAAGTCTGGCTGAAATCCTGACCATCTACCATTGCATAAATTTTGAATGAAATTCCAGGCATCATATTCTGCTTTCCAATTATTCACAAATACAAAGTTGGACCTTTTTAGACCGGTTTGGTAAAGAAGTATGGAAAATTTAAGAAATTCTACAACTCAAAACCTCCTTAAAAAGCCATTTTTTGCTCTAACTCTCTTCCAAATTCATTTAGGAAGTTAAAATTTGGATATGTTGATATCCTTAACTCACTCTTTCTTGCGAAATCATGAACAATTATTATGAGGTATTCGTACCTCCTCCAGCTCTTCTCCAAATTTAAACGAGCCGCCATTTTGAAGTGAATAAAAAAAACAAATGAGGTACTTTTTTGTATTCACACGAAGTTCCTTTCAGAGAAATTTGAGCAATTTTCATTTACACCACTCAACGCTACGAACGAAGAAAAAATCATATTTATATCGGTATAATTATCATAATCAGCGTAGCCAACTGACACTAACTAAAAATCATGAGTTTCCGGATCAGAAAATTGTGAGAAATCATGAGCCGAAAATTGGCTAAAAAATACCTCTGCTACGGAGAAATCATTTGAAAAACAAAATAATTCAATAAATTATGTTTATATTCAGAAAAATCCAAACCTTTTTATTTTTGAAAAAAAAAAAAACGAAAAAACAAAGAAACAAATAAATCACGTATTTCATAAAGATGGGCATTGACTGTGCAAAAAAAGTAAAAACCAAAAGATACCCGTACAATAATTATATAAACAGATAAAAGAGCAAGGAGCAAAACTCACCAAAT
This sequence comes from Phenacoccus solenopsis, assembly GCA_009761765.1. Classification (NCBI taxonomy): domain Eukaryota; kingdom Metazoa; phylum Arthropoda; class Insecta; order Hemiptera; family Pseudococcidae; genus Phenacoccus; species Phenacoccus solenopsis. The sequence continues at coordinate 12,837,441 of CM019753.1, forward strand.
TCGCAAAAAACGGAAATACTACAATTCATTTCTCAAGAAAATGTGATAAGAAAAAATATTTTACATAATTTTTTGCATAATATTGGGAAAAAAATTTAAAAAATCACGAACTTCTGGTAAAAATTATGATATTTCTGAAAAAATCATGAGATCTTGAGAGAGCAATGAGGAATTTTTCTCTGGAACGAATTATCCTGAAACACACAGATATGAAAACATGCTCCTTCCTCGACCTCTCCTACCAAATCAGTTAGATTGTAATATCTTTCATTCACATGGAGACCCCATTTAGGCACTTTTCCTAGTGGGGCAAATGCATTGAGGAATATTCCATCGATTTCAATTAAACCTCGGCTAAAAAAATATGATTTTGAATGAAGCTATTCAATAGATTAAAAAAATATTCACTTCGTTAGGTAATCCATAGAATGTATTCAAAATAAGCTCCATAAACCTCTACTCCAAACGTGATAATTTCTGCACAAAACGGCCAAAACTTATAATAAAAAGATTATTCCCTCATTTAAGCCATAACAAATATATTTTGGTAAGCAAAATCGACCATGCGTGGCTACGTTACCACATTTATCTTCATAGCTCTTATTATCTCCAAGAACTCTTGAAACTGTACTTTTGGCAATTTCATCAAAAATTCTTTCATATTTTTTTTTTGATCATTATTGCTTTTTGAAAATAATTAAAAGCGAATTGGACCCCTAAATTTAAACAAAAATTGTCGGTTAAAATTTTTTACAGCTTTTTGACAAGAAAATATGATTTTGAAAGACTGAATTATTATTTTATTTATTTATTTTTTTTATGTATTTACGCGCCATGTACAGGTTCTATGGCTAGAGGCGCATCGATATGTTGGGTTTTCGTTTTAATTTTCAAAATTTTTATAACTTTTACTTCATTTTGGGAAGTCTGAAAATTGAGTTGCCAGCTGCAATTGCATTCATTTTGAATTTAAGCATGAATTTCTTTTATCAATATACGAAGAAAACACCTAATCTTTACTTTACACGTTTCATAGAAACTTGTACCTCACTGACTAGAGATGGCACTGAAGACATCACATAATTTTCATCTCTGCGAAACCTTTCATCGAAAAAAAAACTAATGTCCCAACGATCAAGAACTGTTTTTTGAACTCTAAAAGCCCCCTCGCCCATTCTTATCGATCACATTTTGAATTACGACCATAGCATATTTCAATTTAGGACATCCGCGGGTTTATTTTTAGAACATTACTTTCAGTAACTGTGGATTGAAAAAGTTCATTTTCTAGAGCACTTCTCATACACGATAATAATGACAATATCGATTATTCTTCCACTCCCTAAACCCGTAATCGGCTTATGGAGAAAAAATTCCAACTTGGAAGCCAATTTTTATTTTAACAGCTTGGCAAAAATAATACCTAGAGACTTAAAGATCAGATGTTGCGGGATTTCTATTTACCCAAGCTACGAGGCGAAGAAAACCCACGTATTTTCTTACGAACACGATAAAACCTCCACATAAACAGATAAGGGCGATCGTCTTTCGAGTAAAGTTGAAAAACCTCGTAACACCGTATTCGTCAACATAACAACACCACACATTATACACCATCGTCTCAAATTATGAGCGAGCACTGGAGCGTAAACTAAGCGATGGGGGAAAGCTAGCACGGAATGTATAAAAAGGGTAATACACCTTTGCAAATGTCTACTCGGCCGTCTAAACAGCTAGAACCAAATAAATAAAAACGGCACCACGTTTAATTTATTTTTCTCGTATAATCTGACATTATCCTTTAGACGAGCCGACCTTAATTCCCCGAACGAAGGTAATTGAAAAATTAAAATTAAATTTAATTAAATTTACCGCTAGTTTTTCACTTCCACGAACAACAGCCAAAACTTTGGCCTAGTCCAACCAGCCTATTGCTGGGTCCGAATTAAACGTCGTTTCATTTACTTAAATTGCCTGCTTCTACGTGCACGCTAACAGATTCGACATGCAGCTACGATATCGCCATTTTGGTTAATTTTTCATGAAACTAATAGCGTAAGAGTTGCAACGGGGTATTAACCTGGTACACAGCGACGTCGGAAGCCATAAAGGGAAATTTAAATTCAAGTAAGAACTCGTCGAATACAATAAGTAAACGGTGGCACTTTCGCTGTTTACAAATTTCAGCCAATTTACTTAACAAAAGATGACGTAGATGGTAACAACTCACAACTTGAAGGTAAATTTTTTTCGTCGTTCAATAAACCGTCGTCTATTTTTTACCTACCACTGATGATGAGAATATACTCTCAGAGATATAAATAAAAAATGTCAATTCCGTACCAACCACTCGAAAAGTAAATTCAAACAAATAAACCAAGTTTTCCGCATATTTCGATGATGAAAAAAAAAACGAAACGTTGTCTCAAGAGGGTTACTCGTCTGGGTGTCTACGAAATTGAAATTAGGTCATTTAACCGTTATAACGGCATTAAAAGCCTCTCTGGCTAAAGATATTTTCCATTTGAAAGAAAACTCCATCGTATAAAATTTCCTACAGAAATCTACGTGACTTAAGAGAACATTCGAGTCGTAAATGATACCTGCGAATGGGGGCGATTTGTGTACGTAATTTTAAACCGTATCAAGCTTCAATCTGCGGTAATTTCCGAATGTAGTTACCAGAGAATTCACTTACCACTTTAGTTACCGTTAACCATATAGGCGAACCGAATGTGGTCGAAAGTTGCGCTTTGTGGGTTTTATTAAAGTTATATTTGACGCAAAACGCTCTCGGTGGGATGCTATAGAGGCCGATTTAGCAAACTCGCCGTTTGTGTGTACGAGAAATAGAAATACTAAAAATCGTAACGCCATTACCTCCGGTAATATCAATAAGAATACAACAAATATTCGTTCGAATACAACGTCGTGCTCGGAGTACGAGTGGTTTTAGTGTGTTTTTTTTTTATTCGAGATTTCGTTTTTCTTTTAACCTGGTTGAATAAATTTCCACTTTTTGGCAAGTTGAAATTTCCATGTTGTTATTATTGTTCATTTCAGGCATTTAATGGCAATTTTTATTTAGCGTGAATATTTTATAATTTTATTCCTTTATGGACAATATGAAAAAAATCCGACTTACTGTACTAATGACGATTTTTTCTTTTTTATTATGTATTAGAAAGTATCTCCATGTTGATGAAATTAATTTTTTCATTTATTTACTCATTATTCGTGAATGGAAATTTTTCCAATAATAAATAAATATTTACTTATTTGAGCGCTGCTTTTCATAAGTTAGATGAGACAATTACGAAAAGAGCACTAAGAACAAATATTATTTTTAATGCATATTAATAATATTAGAATGTTCAAGATCAACTTTTCTTCAATTTCAAGTTCATAATCTCTAATATTTTTCACCTTCATTTAAAAGCTTTGTACTTCAAAAATTAGGTTAAAAAAAGAAAATTTAAAGGTATTACAGCTATGCTGAAATTTTGGCATGGCATTCAATATAAAAAAAGGCTTCAAAACGGAAAGTTGGCTTAATCATGAAAAAATCAGTTTATTAAAAAAAAGAAAAACAATTTTCGGATACGTGTACATTTGATAAACTATGCCCATTAACAAAAGTGAAAAAAAAACAAAAAAAAACAGACAAAAATTCTTAGAAAATTTACAAAAGACTGCATCCCCTTGAGACTATGTTTCTGTTATGAAAATTTGCATTGTGTTTTTTTCAATTTGAAAGAAACATTGATTCAAGATATTGTGATATCGAAAAAAAATGAATTAAGCGTATTTTTAAAGCATAGTAATATAATAATATACATTCTTATATCTATCTAATATTAATTACTTCAATTTAAAATTTAGTTATCAAAACGTTTCAATCTCTCCCTCACACCTGCAAGTATGTATTTGCATAACACACCAAGGTGAGCCGAATTTTGTTTTTTCTTAACAAAAAATGGACTGCAAAGTCAAGTTGTTAAATGACATGAAAAGAACATATTTCAGCCTAACTCAATTTTTTAATTTTCAAAAAAAAAAAAATTTCGAAGAATTAAAAAATTTTCACCTCTCAAAGTCATATTCCGTCCTTCATAGATCGAAAAAAAAATTTGGTCACCAATTTTTTTTTCTCTTTTTTTTTTTAATCTAGAAGGTCTAAATAATTTTTTTCAAGTTTTTTTTTTTTTTTTTTTTTCAAAAAGCAACCATTTCAATTCTTTTAAAGTGAACAATCCTGTAGATATACTTAGACTAATAAGTTCGATACGGCTTATCAAATATCGGGAAACATTCTTATCGATAACTATCGATACTTCGGTCATTATTATCAACAAGTTTAGTATCATATTATATATAGTTACCGATACTTTTATACCATTTTTCACTTCAAGTGAATAATAAAACAATAAAAAATATTGATTTTTTGTTTTATTCAAATAAATGGAATAATGAAAAAGAAAAAATGAAAATTACAACCGTCAAATCTGCAACCTATGCCACCAAGAACATACCACTGTCAACCACCTTCTCTTTCTGTGTCAAAAATTGAACGATATTCGAAAATCGCTAAAAATTAAACAAGAAATAACTGACAACCAACAAAATATCAACAATATCTTGACTCTTCCACAACGATGCGGCCTCCTCTTTAAAATCTGACCATCCTAGAGGTGGCGTAATAACCAAAGCAATTAAAAACACCACAAAAAAAATTCTATTCAAATTTCAAATATTCCCGAATTTTGAGTAATTCTATTATTTTCAATTATTCCATATATGCGCGTTAAACGACAACTCAAACAAATGTAATTCCAAATCCAAATTTGAAATTTCTAAAACTGACCTTTGCATTTGGCAAAGGCAAAATATATATAATTTCTGTGTGAGATTTACACCAATCAAGTCAAGAAAAAAAAACATCGTAATATCGATACTTCTGAATTTATTATCGATATATCCGCTTATCGATAAGTGTAAATAAATTAATGATATTTTGGCTAGCTATTACCTCACAAAGCTTCTTTTACTTAAAAATAACTTATCTTTAGGAACCCCTGTGGAAGAAATATCAAGCCTATTTTGTCTACTGAGTTCCCAAAAGCCGACATTGAGTTTGTACTGTACACATAACCAATAAATTACCCATTGTCGTTAAATTTTGAAAATTACCGCGAAATTGGCGCTTTTTGAAAAAAAAGTAAAAATGGTAAATTCGAAAAAAATTTGTGGTTAAAATTTTTTTTAGTATTTAAATCACATAATTTTACTTAAGAACATAGAAAAATGTTGACTGTCCGAAAATTCATTTTTTTAAAAACTTCAATTTTTTTAAAACTTTGATTTCATGTTATAAGAGGGGGGGGGGAGATTGTCCAAAAATTGAGTAAGAAAGCTGAAATTTTTAAATATATTTTTGAGGTCTTTAGCAACTACTGTGACTAGCCTTACACTTTAAAAAAAAAACTGACTGTCGGCCTATCTTAGTAACATCCTTTGGTTCCCTTATTGATAGTTCCTTCTTTACGGAAGACATGAATTTCCTCGCCTTTCGCTATAATTCCATTAGTTGATGATACAAATGAAAACAATATAAATTAAACAAAAGAATGACAATTTTTTTATTCAACTTAATTGATTTTATACTTTCATACCTGCTATTCAAAACAAGGATGAGCGCGCATCTCAAAACCGATTTCATTTAGATTTTAATGTATAGAGAGATATTCAACCATGAATTTAAATAAAACTTCAAAGAAATATCATTATAGCCCACCCAACTTCTTAAACTTTCTGCTGTCACGAATAAGAAATTTCAGAAAAAACATTTTTATCAATAATTCCTTTTCCTTCCTGCAACCTCTGATGTTTGTGCCTTGTTACAGTCCAACACTTTCTATGTACTAAATTCACACCCCAACGTTCCCTTCTACCTCTACCGTCTACTCTGCAGCAACTTTTCGCAGATAATGAGTCATCCCTGACAAATCCCATGAAGTTCCTCAGACTCACAGGCATCTTTCCTCAAATCTAATCAGAAATTACGTTACCGTGTCTCTAGCCATAGCAGTAGTACAGGGCACGTTCATTAAACAAGTAAACATTTGTAATTTCTTTTTTATAGGGATTGATTCCCCTCTCCCCCTACTTATACCTCTATTACACCCTTATAACAAATATAATGTAATTTTTTAAATTTAAAAAACATATACTTTATATAGAAAAATCTGAGTAAAAGACAAGATGGTTCAACTGACACAAAGATTTTGAATCATATTTTCCTTGCTCATATCGAAGTAATTCAATATATAAACATGGGGTGACGTCAATATGAGAAACATGAATTTTCAAACATTTTGATGGCCAAGGCGAAATGGTATAACCTGCTTCAGTAAGTTTATACACTTTTGGGCAAAACATACTCTTTGTCTTAGTAATCCTGACTCAATAGAGGAGTGGGTAAAACATTACAAGTTGAAAATGCCATATACTATTCATATCAATGATAAATTTTCTGTTCATCAATAATTTCAAGAATACATAAAATATTGTAATTTTCTAGTGAATTAGAAAGAATTTCAAGCTCCTCGTAAGTATAAACACGAAAATTTTTGAACTATGAATAATACAAAACATGCCCGAGTGAATATTTAATAAATAGAAAAAAATGTCGACACGGAATGGTCTAAGAAAATAAACCTTGACAAATTAGAGAAATAACTGGAAAATGTCTAAAAAATTAAGTATCTAAAAAAAGCTAAATTTCTGTAAATTCCCCTCCCCCCCCAAAAAAAACTCGAAACTTTCAAACTTGGAACCTCAGTGGAAGTAAATACTGACCCCGAGGGTCTGAACATTCTCATGTTGTTACCTAACCATTATCGATATCGAAAAAAAACATCTTTCTCCTGTTGATAGATTCTCAAATGAAAACGAAACAAAAAAATTACTGCAATTCAATTCGTACTCGGTAAAAATATAATTAATTCTTTCATCGAAGTTTTCGTAAAAATTATACCATAACTGTATCGTTATTTATAATACGTCTACGTATACTCGAAACCAGGTTAATTAACTACATAAATCAATACGTTGATTTCATTCGTTGAATTTTTTATTTTCAATTGTTCGCTTGGACTTCCTAGCTCGATAAGGTAAATCCCGCATCATACCGAATTCATAGATATACTTGGTAATATTTCTTCGAGAAAATTATATTTTTATGAAAAATAATTTTCCCTTCATTCTGTCACGTTTAATGCCTTTTCACACGTCATTCACCGAGTTACGTACATAGTGTTCAGTTCAAATCCTTTAGGTAAACGTCTTCGCATAGTTAATGAAAACGGACAAGGTAAGTAAGCGGAAGCAAATCAAATTTTACGCTACACCTTTGACATGTTCACGTTTGACAAAAGTTTCGCAGCGAAAAGAGCACATATTAGATTTTCTACTTCGTATGTAGTTTCGTACAAAAGATTACCATTACTTCGCAAACAAAATACCGAATTTTTCGTTTACACGTTCGATTTACGATATAAAATGTATGTCGTTTCTCGTACAAAAATACGCAAAAATATGTCCCCCAATCCCATAATATTACGTTTGGTATTTGCATAGCTGAAACAGGAAGCTTAAGGGAGAGACGAATTCGAATGAGAAAAATTACCTCGATGTTTCGACGATATAGCTAACTTTGTAATGGAATTAAATAGGTACCCAAGAGTAACTTGGGAACACGACGATTTAAAAAATTACCCCATAATAGAGCCAGGTAAGGGTGATTTTTCATTTTAAATTGCTCCATTTGGGGCAATTTTTCATAGCGATGGCACACGTTTGATTATCTCTTTTGGGGTCTTTATTTTCCACTTTCTCACACGTCGTTGTGCTAACGTTGGAAAAATTCGCCTTACAGTGGAGCCTATGAAATAATTTCCAACATCGATAAATAAATGTCGAGCTTCGAGGTGTCATGTATAATTCGGACATATGAGAATGAAATTTAAAAGATAAATTATTCCATTTTAACGTCGAATAATAATACTTCGCCACCCACTAATACATTATCTTGAGAGAATATAAAAAATCGAATAGACTTAAAAGCTCAGCTTTATATTTTAATCGTTCGAAAATATCAGCAATGAATCATTCATGAAAACATACACGACTCGAGTGCAAGCGAAGAATCCCATCAAAAACAGACACAGCGTGCAATTTATTAACGTCGTCAGTTCAAAAATTCCTTCACTTTAATCTCATACGTTAGAAACGTGGCACACGCTGCGATGCAATTTTTTCGTACATGTGTACTTAAATGATTAAGCTTGATGAATTGAATGCGGATGTCTAACAATGAGCTATTTAAGAAGAATGAATAGAATTTTCGAAAAAAATAAATCACCGAGCTTCAACGGGCGAATCTCATTTCGAAATTATTTTCGAAATAAGAGCGAAATAAACAGCCATTTTTGCCTTCTATAGATCATGATTCTACTTCGTTATAATTTCGATAATTTATTTGGATATTTAAATATACCACAAACTTCATTATTTCGAATAATAATAGAACTGGTAAATAAAAACTATTCGTAGAAAAAGAACCGAAAATTTTCACCAAAAATTTAATTTTTCCTGAAATGCTAAAAAAATGTGGAAAAATTACGAAACAGAAAAAAATCGCTAAAAAAAATAAAATAAATGAAAAAATTTACCTGTTTTATCTTTTTGTTTCGGTCCGGCGGATACATAATAAAATAAGAATGCGGAAAGTACGAAAAAAAAGTTGTAAAGTTTCATATTATTTCAAACCTCCAGGCTCTTTGTTCGCGACTTTTACTCAACGAAAAATATATTACGTACAAATCGTAATACTTGTAGGATCCATAGATGCAACTGATCTCTACGGATACGACTCGTTCTCGTTGCGTGATGAATGAAGACTAAAGCCGGAGGTGTAGGTTTAAAGGAGTAATCGGCGACGCTAGGTTCGCGTTGGGTTGGCGAATGGCGACCGACTAAATGTCGCCCTTGCCGACGTTCGTTCGATAAACTATCCCCCAATGATGGGGTAAACCTCGAGGAAATTTAGCCCCTCGTATTGGGGGAATGTCATACACATTAGAGATATTTCAATTTACCCTTACTCCCGGGCTCCCTTTTTATTTATGACATATTTACGTACAAGTAATAAAATTTGTGCCGGCAATTTTTAAACCAAGATAGCCGGTGCGCTTTTAACAAGTTTTTTTTTTACATCGGTGTACGAGTATTTTTTTTGAACATGTTCCAATTTTCAAAGGGTAATAGCAGAGAACATTTTTTATCTGCGACGAATCGGTTTAAAATGTTTTAACATCCTTTATTTACAAAATTTTACAATAGTAATCTTACGATATATGACAAGAAAAGAAAAGGAAACTTAATATTTTAATTAAGATTAAAATATTTTATCATATTTATTAGGCTCACAGATGATGAAAGCGACGAAGTGCGGAGTAGTTTTGAATGAATTAAAAAATATATGTGTATAACTGTATATATAGGTGAAATTCGATAACAATTATTTTTTTTAATAATTTTTGCGGAATAGTTGTTTAGAAAAATGAAGTAACCCAAATTTCAATCATCAAATATTTTCTGGAACCAAGAATGATCATTTTTTTTTTTTTTTTAATTCAAGTCAACGAGAAAAATCACTCGAAAACACAATGTTAAGAGAGTTGTATTAAAGTGGTTTCAAAATTACGTCAAGAAATGAATGAGCAAAGAGCCGAGAGATGTTGAAATTTAGAGTACTGGCCGGCAAAAATAAGGTTATCTAGATACAGGATGTTCCACCTCAACAAGACCTCCTTCATACCACAGATAGAACAACTCATGTAACAGTCATGCATGTTAGTTTGCCTACTTAAGATACTGAAGGAGCTAAGATAAGAAGACTATCTCAACAGGACTTTTTTGAAGAGTTTTTAAATTTTTTTTTCTACATTGTTCATAAATACGTATGGTGCGAGTTATGTAGTTCGTGTGCTTGAACATCTCTTTCAATTCAAAGAGACTTGTCCGGAGCAAAAATGAGTGAAAAAAATTTGTTAAAAATTAATGACCCTCAACACCAAAATCCTACGCTCGTCTTTTAGCCATAATGGATTAAACTGAGGTGTTAATCAAAGGAAAACAATAATCACTAATCAGTGCTTCCAATAACTGTTAAAAAAATGTAAATTTTTGAAATAAAATTGCCCAATCGAGAAATTTGCTTTACGCAAGGAGTTTCCTTGAAAGTTTATTGGTATGTTTCACAGTAAAAAAGAATAATGAATAAAATTTTTCGTTCAAAAATAAAAATCGAAATTTATAGTATATTTTCACACATCTCCCCCCCCCCCCACAAAGAAAAAATAGTGCTATCTGACGCAGGAACGTTTGAGCTTGAAGGTATTTATATGTATATTGCCTACTCTGCATAAAAAGGCGCATGATGGGCGATTTCACCTATAAATTCGAAACTCGCGAATTATAAAATAATATACTATTTGCGTTGGAGCTCAAATATTTAATGGCGGAGAATATACGTGTCATTTTACAAGTTTTTTTTTTCTAATTAATATTAGGTGCTCGTTTCGTAACTAGCTGAGAAAGCTGAATAAGGGGGCACTCAAATATACATTTATTTATTTATTATTCATAATCCGAGATGGAAAAAATATACACCAACATGGAGAAAAAACGATATAATATTACTGGCGAAAAATTGACAGCGGATGGTGGAGGGGTGCAAGGAAATAGTGAGAAATAACGAAAAAGTGTAAAAAATGAATGAATAAGGTAAAAACACGATATTTCATATTTTTTGCAGATAACATGGAAAAGAGCTTCATTAAACGAGTTTTTGAAACTTTTTTATACAGTTTCAATCTAACCTCCACCATATACACCGAGTGGAAATCACCTAAAGAACTTAAAAAACTAAAAACTTTCTAAAAAATTCTACTAAACTGAAAAAAATAATTTCTTTGAACTCCGTCGATGCCACTCAAGGATGTCTAGAGAGCATTCATCCAATGCATGCGGTAGGGGCAGACCCGTAGCCAATCTCCCATTTAGAAGGAAGGGCTAAGCAAAACTAGAGGGGCTTTGATTTATTTCTTTTTTTCTATTGGTTGGTACCTCTACATTTGGTATAAAATTTTACAAAGGGGAGCTTAGACCCTCTAGCTTCCAGCCCCGCGCATGGGTAGGAGAGTGAAGTAGGGAATCTAGAAACAATTTTCAAATTTTAAATTATGTATCTACATAAGTAAAAATACACTACTTTTTCTCATGATTTTCAACATTTTTTTTCCTCCCACTTACCTCTATCATAGACATAAATTTTTTCGTCAGTAATACATCACTGCCTAATTATTCCACGTTTTGACGGAAACAGCATGTTTTTATCTATCTTACAAGATGAAATGAAATTTTTCATAGTTTATCTTCAATTCACGTCTTTCATATTTCAATTCCTTCAGTAACTGGGTTAGGCAAATTATCATACATGAATCTCACATGAGTAGCCTTATATGTAGTATGAAGGAGGTCTCCTTGAAGTGAGAAATCCTGTATGTTACAAGCTCAAAGATCTAGTAAGTGGTGAAAAAAGATTCTTTCAGAAAGTTATTTTTATAAGTTGAGCTATATGTAACTAGGATACCGACGTAATACGAAAATAAGTACAAATACAAGTAAGAAAAAATATGAAATAAAATATTAAAATGTAATATTTCGTCCCAAAAATAATATTAAAAGTATTACAACTTGTATAATATATAGACGTGATAATGGTATATAAGAGACATACTGTTTTCCCTTCAGTACGTCTAATTGAAATTTTTCATCTTTATCAATATCAACAATTGCATTTTAATTCAGTGGAAAAATCCTAGTACTTGAACAGTTGATGAGTGTTACATGGTGTTACGCAACTAAATATTAAAATTTCATTTCGAAGTTTTCAACAATTCAGCATAACATTCGTAAGTTCACGATGAATGACAAGAAAAAAGAGGACTATTAAAATTAATTACCTGGGAAAACATGGTTGACTATCGATATTATGTACTGTTGCGCTTGAATTCGAAACTTATAAATATAGCTCAAAATCAACTCTTTTGGAAGAATAAAACTCATGATTAGATCCATATTTTCGCACCCACACTTGTTCTTTGAAGTGGTTTTCGTGTATCCATTTATTCATTTGTTGGGTCGAAAAAGGACCTTCAATAGCTTCGGCTTCTAAGCTTCTTTTAATTTCCCATTTCAAATCATTACCTGAGAATGGAAATTGAGAGTAATTGTCGGGTAAAGGATAATGTGAGAATAAAAATTTGATTATCATTTTTTACCTTCATCACCATCATTTGTGCTTGACTGAGTATCTGTTTTACTGGTAGAGGCACTGTTTAATCCGGCTTTTTCTTTTTCATCGAAATCATCAGCGTACATATCGAGTTCGGGTTGTTTGGTTTTATTTTGGTGCCTATTTATCTGCAATAAGAGATACATTTAGCAAAATATTAATTATTATGAAGTATAAATTTAGTAGTGATGTTACTTTTTCGGAAATTTGTTCATATGTTTCTTGATATATGTTCATATTTCCGGTACGCGATAGAATAGCATCAGCCAATTCGGTGACTTTAGTGACTGCTTCTTTGTTTCCTTTTTCTTCATCCGTTAAAGCTAAACCGGCTTTTTTTCTTCTTAATCTTTCGGAAGCTGAAAGCGATTTGGAACCACCTAGAAGAAGATGATTATTTAAATGCAGTTACATGAGCGAAGAATACGTTAGATTTTCATGTTATATATTCTATACCTAATCGTCGTAATGTTGCTGCTACATTTTCTTTTTCTCGCATATATTTCAGTATTTGTTTATAATTTTCAATCTCATCGAATGGAACTTCTTCTTCATCCTCTGATTCTTTTTTTTGCGCTTGACCGGCCTCGTTCGGTTTGATCTGAAAGTTGTAAGTGAATATGAGACTTAGGTACGAGGTAAGTTTGTAGTAATTAACGACACATCACGTATTCAAATATACCTTAAAATATTAAGTAACATTCTGAATATTTCGAACACTAACTTTAATCCAATCAATATTCTCTAGCCAATTATCTCTGACGGTTGCTTCTTTATTCCAGTGATACATTCCTTCAGAATCGAAGTGTCCTTCTTCCATTTCTTCTTTCATGTTGAAAGGGGTGATTTGTACATCTCCCTCGGTCGTGACGATACCAGCTTCTTGTCCTGAGAATGTAAATATTGATAAATGTAAGAAATGAGAGAAATTTTTGGTTTTTTCAAGCAGTAATTTCATCACTCTGAATGATTTTAAAATTTACCTTCGATATCGTCTTCTTTCAAAATCTCGTACTTTTTTCCATCATCTTCATCGTCGTCATCTTCATCATCTGATGCACCTTCGTAAACTACTTTTCTTCGCGAACGTTCAATTTCTAATCCATCGTCGCTGTGATCACTATCGTCTTCGGCTTTTCTTTTCGACATGGTCAAAAAGAGCTATGCTATTTTTGGTTAATGCTTTGAACCACTTTTGGAGATCCAAAACACAAGGATATGTCGCACAAAAAAAAACTGACACACAGTTGATGAATTTTTTAAAATCAGAAAAATTTTGTGAAATTTCAATGCGCAAAATTAGGAAAATTGTTTTTCTATATGTAGCTTGCTTGTGATGTAGGGAACAGCGAGGAAAAGAGGAAATTCAAAGTTGAAATTTGGAAAACTCCCATAAAAATTATGGGCCAAGTTTAACCATCATTTGTCTGTTTATTGCGCATTCTATACACTATTCTCGAAAGCTTATCCAGTTTTGTCTTTTTCTACACAAATCCTTCAAAAATGTACAAAAGACTATTTTTTAATGTTTCATGGTAACACTGTTCGTGTATTATCGTTAAAATTTCAAATTAGCGCCTAGCGGCGAATTATTCTATTTATCCTTTGTGTTGTGAATTTCCATATTTTTTTAGTATTATCAAATTAAATGATCAAAACATATTAATATTTTTGATATATGTTGATGTAAAATTCCATAATGCCGCGTACGAAAGTCGTAAGAAAGCGTAGAGTTACCAATAGCTCCATGTGCAGTGATGGTTCGGATATCAACGATGTTAAAAAGAAGGATATCAGCATGCAGATTGAAGAGGTGAACTCCATGATCGAAGATAAAATAATTCAACTTAACCATCTTCACAAAAACCAACTTCGAAACCTCAAGAGTATGTATGGCGTATTGAAATTACGTATGATGACTAGTGGCTTGGGAAACAAGAAACCCAGCGAAATCGGTAACATGGATGAAACGGATAACAGCGAAACATCTAGTAAAGAGAGTAAAAAAAGTAGCGATACAAATCCACGAACCAAATCACAACGTTCGGTTCGTAAAAGGTCTAATTCTTGTAATTCGAGATCAACGCAAAAGAAGCCTAATGTTTTGAGATCAGCGTCGAGTGATAGAAATGTCATGCATTCTGCGTCCAAATTCAAAACGCCAGTCAATCGTAACATACCGTCAATGCCTTTTGTTACGCCTAAAGTGAATCCTAATATACCCTTATCAGTATTGCGACGTCCTCGGCAAGGCGAATTTGCGATGTCCATTTCCGGTAGTCCTTTAATGGTCTCCAGTGTAACCTATGACGAAATGGCAAGTGTCAGTGTACCTTTACCCGATGGCAGAGTTCTCTCTATTTTACCAACAGAAGGTATCGCAGCAGCAAATTTGAATTTGGACGAGACGACTAGAAAACAATTGAGAAAATTACATTCTAATATATCTAAATGTTTGGGAAAATAATCTACGTACTGCGGACTTTATTTTAAATACTTTTAAGTTTTAAGTCTATTTTTGTATAAATTATGTTATTTTTCATTATTGTTTTAAGAACTGCCTTCCTGTAATTATGATATTTTAATGAATTACCGTATTTTGTATAAATGCGATACTTTGATAAAATTTTTAAAAAAAGTGAATTATATTTTATTTAGTAAATTACATTCATCGTAAGAATAAAAAAGTGATAAAACTTATTTAGAACTTCTATAATTGAAAAAATACAATTCTGTTATTATTTATTTACAATAGGTTGTTATTTCGTGATGAAATTCAACCAAATGTTGTTTTATTTTTCTTCATAATACGCTGAAAAATGAATAAAAAAATTAAATTCAAAATTGTGACTTGGATTTTTCCTCATCTTCCTGCATGAAATCTTTACCTCTTTGAACATTTTGAAAGCTGCATTTTTAGCTTCTAAAGCAGATTCTGGCTTCTTTACATCATTGTTTTCAAATAAATCGGAAAATTTTTGGTCACTTTTCTTGTGCTTAGCATCTGATTCAAATTTCTAAATCAAAAAATTCAATAGATTATTATAAATGGCTGAACGAATAAATTACATTCGTAGTCAACAATGTATACAGATGTCACCGATGATTTATTGCGTTTCTCTTCGAGCATTAATCGTTGATTCTTGACTCGGTCGTATTCAACTCTGTGTTTCTCAAAATTCTGTATCCATTCCGGGGGAATATGATTTCTCGAATATGTATTCTTTTCCAGGTCTTGCAATAGATTGATTTTGCTCTATTTTTATTAAAAAACCAAAAAAAAATGAAAATTTTCACACCACTGAAATTATCCATACATAAGCATTACGAATAAAGCCACCAGGTTTAGATGCCAGTGTGGAAGTTCGCCAATTATATCTCCTTGTATTTGATTGTTTTAAAATCATGAAGTAAGAAAATTTTCAAGGAAATGCTAAAAATTTATAATATGGTTTTTTTGTTTTCAATATTGGAAATTTCTGAAATTTATTATTCAGTTACAATTATGTCAGAGGGAAAGCACTAATGAGATGAATTTCCCAAATACCTCATTATTCTCAGATTTTACGTAAGAAGTACAGTTGTAACTGAATGAAAATTAAACCAAAGGTCGTCCGATAAACTGATACGTGCACGAAACTTGTAATACGAATTTTTGTCGGTATTTCTCAATTGAAAATTAATTCGTATAATGGGTAACAAACGAAAAGTATGAACCAAACCTGCAAATTTTTTTCTTCGTTTATAACTGATTCCTTTATTCGGTCAAGCTTAGTGGACTTATTTTCATTTTCTTTCGTTTGCGCCAGTATTTTGAATTGGAATGATGAAATCAAATCACGACATTTTTCAACATCACTCTTAAGGGCATCCAACATCAAATTTTTTTCGATTAAAACATTACCAAGCTCATTCACATTTTCTATGCATTCTTCAATTTTTTTATAAGCCTGCATTGTGAGAAAATCAAAATAAAAAATAATATACGAAAATCGACATTACACCTAAGATTTACAAACTTCTATTTCCGTTTTTCTGTGTTTGTCAAGTAACTGAGTCGAAAGAACACCTAGAAATTCATGTTCAGCATTGTACACGGTAATTTCATTTTTTAATTCTGTTTTTAAACATTGAAGATCTGTCATTTCTTTTCTTAAATAATTATGCTCCTTTTCTAGCGGACCGTTTTCGGCGAGAACACTTTCAAGTTTGTCTTTTATTTTGTCCCTGAAATAAGATGAATTTATCTCTTGTGTTGGTAGGAACCTACTTGATGTATTCATAAGTTTTTAATAAAATACTAAGATACGAAATTATGTAATTTTACTCTTTTAGAGGAAGTGGCTCATTTTTTTCGTTTATCAGTACCATTCGTTCCATCATGGAAGTATTATCATTCTTTAATTTACTTAGTTCATTAGTTAAATTTTTTAACTGAATTTGGTATTCTATTAATGATCTTTCCACTGCATTGGAATGAAGTTGGGTTGTGTTCAACGTATTTTGCGCTAATTCTTGTTGTTCTTTCATCATTTCATTCGACTAAAAAAAAAGAAATAAAAAAAATATGATTTGAAAATTTTGTTTTCTGAAAAAATCATTTCTTTGCAGTTACCATTTTTAATGTTGAGAGATTTTCTGTTAGTTTATCAATATTCAATTTAATTTCAAGTTTTTCGTATTTTAATGAATTTTCTTGTTTTCCTAGGTCATTTATTACGCTCATTTTTTCCTCAATAGCACTATTGTATTTTTCAAGCCTATGAGCAGAAAATTTCAATATGAAAAATGAATTTGAAAAAATAATGAGGCAGATCATATGCTAAGATCTTTTTAAAACATATATATATATTATTCCGGACTTACCCTTCCTCCACTAGTTTTATCAAATTTTGCACTTCTAGAAAAGAGTTACGAGCACTTTGGTAGACTTCGGTTATTTCGGTTTGCAGGGAAAATGTCTTTTCAGAGTACAACTGATTCAACTCTAAGAAATGTTCAAATTCTTTCTGCCACTCCTCTCTCATTTTCTGAAATTCCAAGCTTTGTTGCTGTTTCCATTCTTCCAAGTTACTATGTTTCTGAGTGAAGATATCTGTCAATAGGGTCCTTGTGTTTTGATATTCCTGATAATTTTTTTGTAGTTCTTGCATACATTGAGTAATATTCTCAAGTGGTCGTTCGATGCTTTGATTTTTTCTTTCATTAACTACAAACGAATAGATAAGTGTGAAATATTGAAGAAGCACCAAAATACACTTAATTATGATAAAGTAATAAAATAGAAATACATTAAAAAATGCATATTATCAGGCGGCTATTAGCCAGCGAATAAATTTGTTAGTATTAGGCACCTTTTTCGCGTAGCTTATTTATAACCATTTGCTGTTCAGATATACGACGGAGGCACTCTTTTGATTGAATTTTCCAGTGATCAACTTCAACATTACGTTGGATACATTCATCGATATCATTTTGTAGAATGACTTTGAAATTTCTAATATGATCAATCATTTTTTGAACGAGATTGACCATCTCTGAATGATAAGTCAAGCTGAAATCAAGAAAGAATGATAGACGCGTAGTCCATTACTCTTTTCATAGATAGATATAGATTACTGTTACTCACCCTTCTTCAGGATTTCCTATTTTAAGGGACTCCGTTTGTTCAAAAATTGCTGCGCTGATTTCTTCCAGTTCCATTTGTTTTTCGAAGATACATTTACGTTGTTCATTTGAAATTCTCTCAGAATCAGCTTGTTGTTTTTTGAGATTTTCGACAGTATTTTTTAAAAACGTACATTTTTTATCTTCTTTCTCCAACTGTTTTTCTATATCGGTTTCGATTTTCAAATTTTCATTCATAATTTCATTGAATTTCTGAAAGTCATCTTCTATCATTTCCATGGTTTTAGCGAGTGCAATTCCGTTCATCTTTGTTAATGCAATGTTTTTCGAAGAAAATTCGATCAACAATTCGCCAAATTTTGGTGTTGTTCGATTGAACACAAATTATGCGAATTTAAATGAAATGAATATGCATAAACACCAATCTTTAACAAGGTATTTAACAATCGATTAATATCTGCTGATACGATGCTGGGTATGGTATTACGAAAATAGGTAGATCGTTAAAATACAATTCTTAGTTTTAACTTGTCACCAGAGCTTATTATTTCAAGAAAATTAAAACATCAGTAGCAATTTTCCAATGGCGGTGCTGTCTTTTGATTGGTAGAAAGTTGTGCGACTAATGATGATTTGAGCAGTATTTCGCCAAAGAAGTATAATAGTAATGCTCGACGTTGCCAGATGTAACAGGTAGGCTAAAAAAATTGTTATTTTTGTTGGTAATGATGGTGGCAGTTAGACAAATTTGATTACAGAATGATATCAAAATGCTGTAATATTTTCTATCAGATATGTTGCACACGACATACGCCCTACAATACAATCGCGTAATTCGTTCTTATCGTTTCACACGATATAAAAGTCACCACAATTCGTGCTTAGGGCAGGGCAGAGGGAGGAGCAGAAGGGACACATTCCTCTTAGGCCTGGGTTTCTAAGAGGTTTACCCGGTCATCAAAATTTTAGGTTTTAAATTTCAAATATTTTTGTTGGATTCAAAAAATAAAAATGAAAGAGTGGCTCGAAAATTATTTTTGTCCCAGGAGAACCTCTTGATAAAAAATAATATGTCTTCGCTACTTAACATAATTATTCATTACAGTAGAAAACTGCGTGTTATAATTTGAATGAATCATACAAAATCACAAGGAAAATATAGTATTCTCTCTTTTCCTCATCAGTCAGGGACTTATTGAGCTTTGAGCCCTCCTCCAGAGAACAAGATATTCTGAGGCTGGATGCTTTAGGAATATAAAAAACATATATTTTTAATAGTTTGAATAAAGATTTATTTTCATTAATAAATATAAATTATTAAAGTTTAAAAGGTTTAAAAAAAATTAAATTTTGTTAATGATGCAGTTGATAGGTGAGATATACTACATTAATGTTAGTATGGTTGCATACCTCATCAAGGTCTTAAAGTAGAGAAGAGACAAAAATTATTTTCACTTTGCCCTATTTTCTTTGAAAGAAGGCGAACATTATTTCTTGGTCTAGAACTATAGAAAAAATCTTGGCGCGAACGCTGATACGAAGAATATAATTGGTAATTATGAACGGAGAAAATTAAAGACAAATGTAAAAAATAATATCAATAGGAGTAAATTTTTTGTTTTTCCAAATTCTCTAAAAAATAATGGTTACATCGTAATTTTTAATTTTTTAGGAAATTATTGGCGAGAATTCCCTTTTTCAGAAAATTCCTATTCATTGATGCTGTACCTGCAGATGGTCATTGAAGAAAAAGGGTGTACATACTTTGCAGTCACTATTTATTTTTTCATTGATCTCTCTTTCTCTCTCGAAAATTTTTTTCAGTGCATTCTTACAAGATGAATAGGGCAATTATGAGACCATGTAGTGCAGCATTTGTCTTAAATTCGTTACCGAGTACATTTCAGCAAAATTTCAACAGTCGTCAACAAATTTTACCAAAGCATTTTTACCCCCTCGCTCACCTCCTAAATATGATATAAATGAAACTAGCTTTGATTCTAACATTATCGCGAGCTCCTCTCAATATTATTTATCATTAGAATTCGCCGAAAAGAGAAAAAACATTTGGAAATACCTATTATTCATGCTCTTAATAATTTTTTCCAACAAAATATAGGTAATAACAGCGTGCAATAGGTATTTTTTATTTTGATTGATTTAATTTATCAGCGATGGTGAGGGATATCTTTTGAAGAAATATATATATATATACATCCAATTTTCCAGTCATTAATAAAATCTTCGATAAAATTTTAATCAGTCGATTTAACGGTAGAGTAAGTATACACAATATTTACTTAATTATGATTATGTGTTGGTAAGTAGGTATTACACATATGTTCGGAAATGGCAAGGACATTCTAAGTTCAATTTTATAATTCTCGTGTCTCTGTATAGGGTTATCAACTGCAATCTTACAATAAATAACAAAGTAGCAATATTTTTTTCAGCGCGGTGTTGTTTGATAAGCAAATTACGATAAATGTTCATGATAAATTCGAATTCCGCAAAACATGAATTTTAATACTCTAATATGTTTGGAAAGTAAGGTTTCAAACATGTCACTGCTAATAGTTGTGCTTTTTACGGTATTTGGCCTGAATTTTGCGGATGAAATTGGAGTTATGCAATGCTTGAAAGCAAAATCTGTCGATGCAGGTATGTTTTATAATTTTATAGTGGTTATGATTGCTCACACACCATACTCAATTTATATTTTTTATGGTAATTCATTAAACGTATCTATCATTCATTTTAGGTCTTGGTTTTCTATTCAAAAACCTATTTTATAAATCCATGACATAAATTTCATCCGTGTATTGATACCTATATAGGCTTTACTGAATACATAATTAAGTATTATACCGACTGCATGCTGCATAGGCCAAAAGCCAGTCATGTTATCCATTATTTTATCTTTGAACCAGTATTTTTTTCTTTCGATTGATTTGAAATGCGAAGTTTATATACCACAACATTCAAGGAAACTTTAAATTCGTAACAAAAATATAATACGTATAAGTATCCCCTATGAAGATAATTTAGAATTCATTATATTTTCAAGTCTTTATTATCAGATGTATTATTACGTAGGTATGAGAAAATTTGTAAAGAACACGAGTACATACTTACCTATTACACTTGCGATAATGTTTGTATTGTCTATAATAATTTATAACTTAATATATTTTCCGTATGTTCAATAGAAACTATATCAAATTTCCTTAATCATGAAGACTTGCGGGAAATAAATAATAGATCTCAAAAGGTAATAACTGTTTGTAGTCCATACTTTTGATTTAATTTATTATTAATTTTAATCTCATCAGTAATATCCGTAGTTGTTAGTGAGCATCCCATATCACATTCTATAGCAATATGATATCATATGATGCATGTCAATATCAATAGTAAGTAAATACCTATATTAGAATCATAGCTTGACCGAGTTTTAGAATATAATCTATCCTTTCATTTCATTAAAATCAAATTTAAACATCATACCTACTGATATTTTCATTCCTAAAACATAGTTTGACATCAAAATGTGAGGAAATTTGACGATACCTCTTAAGAATATCAAATAGACTACATGATATAGTACACGTTTTTCACTGGGGGGCGTACTATTATATATACCTTGCGTCCAAGTAATTCGGGTACAATCAGCGCAAAAATCTCAGTTTGTAGATAGCATAATAATTAAGACTTAAACTACAATTCTAAATCAGAAATTATTTTTAAAATTATTTTAATGAATTTTAAGTGTGATGAATTAATTTCATCTGTATTACAATTTCTTTGCATTTGAAAAAATCAATTAAGTACAAAATGTGTATAGGATTACAAATAAATCATCGATAGAAAAATGAAAATATGCATCTTACGAGTAATAAAGTATTAAATATCCGTAAACTAATTTTCCATTTATATCAAACAATATCTATATACTTATGCATTTACTTTAAGTAGAATTGATATGGATATTTTTTATATACCAAAATACGGAAAATCAGTTTGAAAATATGTACCTATGGCAATTTTACCTGAATTTTTCAAGGTTTAATATTGTAGTAAAGTTGTGGTGTCATTTTTCAGTTTCTAATACTTACATGTTTTGTTTTAGTGTCTTATGTTCTGTATTTTGAAAGAATCTGTGGAACCACCATTTGTAAGTACTCATCTATTAAGCTATGCATATATATTTATAATAATATTTAATATGTATTAAGTACTTATGGGTAATTCTCTGAAAATGTCCATATTTCTGTAATCGATGTTTTTTTTGAAGAATTACGCTACAATTGAATTTTTTTTTTTTTTCTATATTTATATGAGTAACTTGCATACTAAAATGGCAAAGAAAAACGAATTATAAAATCATTGCCGCAGGAGAAGCAAACAAAAAACGCCACGGCCTAGGAGTGTATAAACCATTTACAGGTCTTTGAACCTTCCTGGAGGTCAAGCAGGGAAACTTTGGACATCATTTTGAGCGTTAACATACACACTCAACTATCCTGAGCAACTTTGCTAAGTTTTTCCTCAAAAAAATATTAATTTAATATCATTTATGTGACATTGAAAATTCAAAACGTGACCATTTACATGCCACGGCCTAAGAACTTTTGACCTTTGGGTTGAAAAAAACCCCATTTAGGGGGGGTGGAGGACAATTTCAATCGATGGGAAAGTTAGAGGAGATACTCATATAAATATAGAAAAAAAAAAAAAATTCAATTGTAGCGTAATTCTTCAAAAAAAATATCGATTACAGAAATATGGACATTTTCAGAGAATTACCCATGTACCTATGGCAATTTTACCTGAATTTTTCAAGGTTTAATATTGTAGTAAAGTTGTGGTGTCATTTTTCAGTTTCTAATACTTACATGTTTTGTTTTAGTGTCTTATGTTCTGTATTTTGAAAGAATCTGTGGAACCACCATTTGTAAGTACTCATCTAAGCTATGCATATATATTTATAATAATATTTAATATGTATTAAGTTCTTATTTATGCATTTCAACTAAGTATTCGAAAAAAAATATGCACGAACTTGCATACTAAAATGGTAAAAAAATGGTAAAATAATATGACTATAATTTCAGTTTTTAATGAGCATATCCAAATAATATTTCTTCTTTAATATTACAGATGTCCGAAAATGGAAATATCGACATAGTTGGATTGAAACAACATTTATTATCAATGGCAGAATTTAAATATGAGAAAAACGAAATTATTATGTTAGCTCAGATTTGCGCATCCATGCAAAGTATAGATCAGTTTGCTAATTTACCGAATATTTTGAACTTTTATAAATTATCTACAACACAAATATGAAAACTGATATTTTCAGATGAAGGAACTGACGACGAATGTGAAAAAGCTCAGAATTTTGTGACATGTTTTCAAAATGTGAAACGTATATATTGTCATAACCTATTTCCGTGCAGTGATGAGGAAGATGATGACAACTGCCATACTAAATGGTCAGACACAGGTCTGAAAATCATACAGAGTGAAAATCTTTCAACTTATAGTCAAGTAATTATATATTTTAAATGCAATTTTAACTTTCAGCATTGACCAAGCAGAATTTTATTAAAAGTAATTACACCGCTGCAACTGATTGGCTAAGGGACAGAGAAGAGGTATCCAAAGTAAGTGGGGTGAATCCAGTTCATTAATTATTTTTATTGAGTATGTTTCGTTATGGATTTCTTGGGAAAATCTGTTTGTTATTTCTCTCAATTATATGCGTTTCTGTGAAATACTACGCTTAATGAAAATTAAAAGTTTACCTCATCATCTATTGTATCCTTGAATTTGATTAAGAATTGATAAAACGAACTGAAATGATTCTTCGAAAATAATAATACTTAGTAGACTATGATTTTAGAGAAAACCTATCTACATGTTTTTTCTACATAGATAGTTCGTGGTAGAAAATCTATGAAGCGTAATCATTTGAGTATTACATGTCTTTGTTCTTTTGAAAGTTCATTCATTTGTTTGAGAGGTCAACATATTCTTATCGCTCACAATTAATTTGAATTCTCTTCAACGATATAACAATGCTTCTATTTCAGATCAGTACCTAGGCATAACGATAACAATTAAATAATAATTATTTTGTTTAAGAGGTACGAATTATCATTATGTTCTCCTTGTTGGTAGCTATGGTGTACTTTTCCACTTTTATGCTACAAAAATTGCCTATTCTTACACTTTACTTCTTCGCTTATTTATTTTTCGAAACTTTTTTCATTCTTTGTCATTTATTTCTGTTATAGTGTCGATTTATTTGTATGTCAAGAGTATTAAATTTTGTAAGTAAAATATTATTCGTAAAATATGCACATGAATTCTAGATACAGTGATTATACATGACTAAATGATTCGAACGTCATTTTACTTTCAGGTTAACGCAGCTGTGATAATGAACCAGCAAATAATGTCTCGCATTGCTAAACCTTACCCTTTATTGGTGAAGAAAAAAATTGAAAAAGCGATTCGAGCTTGTGCGGAAAGAAGTAATTATTTTCTTGACATGATATATACTTCAGCAAAGATGATTTTTTATTATACAAAACAAAACTAAAATTTTATTTTTCAATAGATGAACGTGATCCATGCGAAAAATGGTATCAGTTCGCTAGATGCCAAGTTAAACTAGTAAGTGACAACAATATTGGATAATCTGCGTAATTTATTTTCAAACAGTAGGTACCTACTGATTTTATTAAAATATTTCATTTTATAGATTCAAGATCTGTTATGATTTTAGAGAAAAAATGGGTATTCCACTCCAGATAATTAAATGGATGTAGGAGATACACAATAAAAAAATACTTAGAGAGCACTCTGAATATCTTCAACACCACTATTAAATTATACAGATTAAATAAATAACCCTCATATTTTATAAAACATTTAATATTAAATAAAACAATAAAACTGTAACAAAACAAAAGCGTTTGAATTTATCAATAAAAACTTTTACATACAACTTATATCATAAAAAAAAAATTAATCAAACTGTACATTGTACAATATTAAGCTGGAACTTATTTATGGTTTAATCTTCATAGGAAATTTTTTGATCAAGGGTTACTGAAGTGATGGATATTGTTATAACGATGAAGTACACAATACTTGAGAACATTTAGAGGAAAATTTTTGGAAGCAATTTTACAATTGAGCGATTTTGATGCATAAAAAATCACATTTAGAGGTTATCTTAGAAAAAAAAAATGAATTTTATAGAAGGTGCACACAAAATTAAAAAAAAAACTTCATGGCAAAAAAAAGAATTTATAAAAACAAACGAAGATCATTTCCTCACAATTTTCTGAATTTTCTGGAATCTACCATTACATCGAAATAACATTACATCCTCGAGCACCGTTTAACAAATAAATTCGTGTCTGTTATCAGGAGTGAATTTTCTTCAAGCTGGAGTTCACATATAAGTTCGGAAATTATCTTCATTGTTCTTCTTTAATTACACCGAGATCCTCTAAGAAAGATTGAAAACCTTCTGGCACTCTTCCTTCATCTAATTCATGATACCAATTTTTTAACTATAGTAAATAAATAGGTAGTGAATTGTCACACTAGAGTATATTTTCCAAAATTCTACAAACGGAGTGATTCCGTTTTTCATTTACACGTTGTACCTATGGTGTGAGTAAAAACCAAAATTCATAAATATAAGCTCACTTTTTCCAATTCTTGTCGTAATGAAAATACTGCTTTTTCTCTATCAGCGACCAACTCTTCAAGATACTGATAACGTAATTTTTTTCTAGCTCTACATTCTCTGGCACTTTGTCTACTTCTTTCTGTTAGCATTTAGAAATAATAACAAATGTATATGCGATGCCATTTTATTATACATAATATTTCAGTCTAAAACTCACCCAGTTTGGCTCGTACATCCAACTTCTCGGATGACTTTTTTCCTGGTTTTCGACCTCTTCTTGAACTTTCTTTAACTTCGACAGCTAATTCCTGCATTTTTTTTATAAAAAAAAATGATGAAATAAATAGCATAAATGAAAGGAACAGTGAAACAAAGAGAATACTAACCACAGAACCCATATTTGAATCCTCGAAATCCTGATTCATCATGAACATTTCATCTAAATCCATTGGATAAGATTGTGATGACAATATATACAGAAATTTAAACCAAAATTTAATTATGCACGCGAATGCGAAAAAATCAAAGAGTACAAATATTATCAGAAATTGCGTCGTAATTTTAGATAATACACAGTGTGATATCGCTTTATTTACCAACAAAGGATTTCATGTTTATTTTGTTTCAGGAAACACCGGAAACACTCTTTATGATGATAAACACTTGAGAACAAAAGCAAAATAGAATTTTTGATTTTATCCCGCAATGAAAATTAAGTATAGTAATGCTATAACATTTTAATAGCATTGTTAAGTACGCTGTAATTCATAAAATGAATATCAATGGCGTAAATCTATGAGAGAAAGGAAATTTATCATTCTTTCAAGTCTCTACTGTGATAGAAATGTTTCCATCACCTTTGAGTTGGAATTATAAGTATAATAGAAATTGAAAGTGAAAAATTGACATCGAAATTTTTCAATGTTTTCGCATTTTTAGCAAAATTCAAGAAAATTGAAGCATTTTAAAAATTTTCATACCACCCAACTTGCATAAAACTTTCGCTTTTTTTGTTCATCGCTGTTCGCTGATGAGTGATGAATTATCTCCTTTTTTACAAAAAATGCATAATTTTTACTCTTATTACTTACCGCATTGATTACGCTTACAGGTGTACTACTTTCATATTTTTCTGCTTAAGTTCCATATAATTATGTCTCCTATGTATTTGCTTTCGTAATGTATTATTTATCTTCCTTATCTCCTTATGTTAGTATTGCTATTGAATAGTACTATTATACATTTGATGATTTCGCGTAGAATCCCCAACCATGGATGACTTAATACGGATACCAAAGGTTAGTTACTCAAACGTTCTGGGTAAGATTGCGTTGAGGAATACAAAATCATTACAAACAATTTTCGTACTCGTTGCATGCACACAGGTGGAAAACGTTCGTATGGTTGATCGTTATAATGCCAAGAAACCATTCATAGGAAATCTATTTCTAACTTCTTCTCATCTGGTATTCAAAGATCCAGAATACAGAAAAGAAGTATGGGTACGTTTGATGACTTAAACAAGGGATTGGAAAATGTTCAGTTATTTAATTATCGTTTTGTTTAGCTTTTTTATTCACATATATCAAGCATAGAAAAATTATCGCTAACAACTACAGGATCTCCTTTGCTAATTCGCTCGAAAACATTTTTATGCATTACATTTATTATTTCCAAAGACAGAGATTGCCACGATGTATATACTTCATTGCAACAGCTGTCTTCACCGAGTAAGATTTTTTTTCAATTCATCTTGCAACTTGTATATTTGTTGAAATAATAATGACGAATTTTTATTTTTTATTCAGGTAATATTGAAAAATTGTATTGCTTTCATTGCAAATCGATGCCTGAAAACATTCCACAATCCGCTGGATGGAATTTTTTCGATTTACAATCGGAATACCAACGAATGCAAGTACCCAACGATGAATGGTGCCTTACTTTATTGAATAAAGATTATGAGGTAATGATGAAAATTATTTCTCATAAATTAACAAGAGTGGATTATTTGAATGTAGTGTTCTTATTACAGCTTTGTGATACGTATCCAAAATATTTATATGTTCCTAGTTCAGCTTCCACGAATATTTTACTCGGAAGTTCAAAGTTTAGGAGTAAAGGAAGATTACCTGTTCTTTCGTACCTTCACAAAAATAAGGTTATACTCGTAGCATAATTTTATGTATACTTTTTTTTATTGAATTTAAGTTTTTGATGTTGAAATTTTTCAGGCTGTGATATGTCGTTGTAGTCAACCCTTATCTGGATTTAGCGCTCGTTGCGAGGAAGATGAGCAATTGCTTAACTGCATTTTGCAAACCAAGCCCGATAGTAACTTCATGTATGTCGTGGATACCAGACCTAGAGTGAGTGAAACAGGAAGTCATTTAATTCCTATAATAGTGATTACTATTGTACGAATATAATTTTCAGATTAACGCTATGGCTAATCGAGCCACGGGAAAAGGTTACGAGAATGAGAATTTCTATGAAAACATAAAATTTCAATTTTTCGGCATAGAAAATATCCACGTGATGAGAAGTAGCTTGATCAAATTGATAGAATGTATGTATAGGGAATTAATCATCTGTCGCGTGTAATCATTTTCGATTATTCATATGAACTTTAATTTCTCAGCTTGCGACTTGAAATCATCCTCAGTTAGTAATTTCCTCGGTGGTATCGATGCTAGTGGTTGGTTGCGTCATATTAAAGCATTACTGGATGCCTCTTGGTTCATAACTCAAGCGGTACAAAACGGAATATCAGTAGTTGTCCATTGCTCTGACGGATGGGATAGAACAGCTCAAGTGTGCTCTTTGTCGTCTCTCATGCTCGATCCTTATTACAGAACTATTCAAGGATATCAGGTTGAAATTCACTACTTGTTTCGCATTTTATGCGCATTTTAAAATTTCTGTTAACATGCATTCGTCATTTCAGGCTTTGATTGAAAAAGATTGGTTGGCATTTGGACATAAATTTACCGATAGGTATGGTTTCATTGCTGGAGACCAACGTGAAATATCGCCAATTTTCACTCAATTTATCGAAGCCACTTGGCAACTCACATGCCAATTTCCTAGTGCTTTCCAGTTTAATGAAAAGTACCTACTATGTTTACACGATAGTTTCACTTCGTGCCAGTTCGGCACATTTATTGGGAATTGTGAAAGGGAAAGAGTAGAATTAAAGTGAGAGACCAAATTTTCTACCATGGTTTTGCCAAGTAGCAAAAACTTCATTTTTTGCATTTTTTTGTCATCACTTTTTGTAGACTGAGCAGCAGAACGTTTTCGTTTTGGGGTAAAGTGGCCAACCATATGAATGAATTTATCAATCCTTTGTATTCAACGGACTCGTCTTCAGAAATTTTGAAACCGGAATTATGTTCTCAAAATTTTAGGTAACTTGTATTTTTTTTCGAATTGACGGTTAGAAATTTTATTTCATTGAAACTGAAAAATGATGTGATTATTTCTTATTGTAGATTTTGGAGAGGGTTGTATTGTCGCTTCGAACCTGGTGTTCATCCTAGAGAAAATGTGGAAGATGTAGTTCTAGCTGCGGCTGAACACAGTAGTTCTTTAGAGGATCATATCAATTTTTTGCAAAAAGTAAACTTCCTCTTTAACTCTACTAGACTCCTTTCTGTGGCCGATTTCCGTTCATCGTTTTGAAAAAGTGGCAAAAAAAATAATGCATGAAAAATAAACTCAAACTAAAGTACATGTATTTTCTGCAAATAACCTATCCAAACTTGCCAAAAATTTTTTGTTTTTCGTTGATAACAAATTTTTTTAAATCTGAACTGGTACCTTTGTGAATAAGGGCAGCGTGTAGCAAAAAAATAAAATTATCATCTCTGATACCTTGGTTTCACTAAAGTATATGGAATTTGCATTTTATTTTTTATATATATATGTCCCGATGTTGAATCTTTGAAGGAAGCTGATACCTCATTAATCAAGGATGGGTTGGGAACATTGCACAGTTTTCACCTCCGAGATACTCTTTATCGAAATAATGATATCCTATCTGCCACCAGAAAGAACTTATTGGGTCAAATTTTAACCCTTCAAAAGCCTCCCTCCCCCTTATTGATCACGTTCGACATTAGAGACGTTGGCATTTTAGTTTAGAGCTTCCGTGAGTTTATTTTTTATGTTTTATTTTTGGGCACCTGTTGCATTGGAAAAGTTCGTTTTTTGGAGCACTTTTCGACTCACAGAAAGTACACTATTCGTTCATATTTTTATTCTGACACAAAAAATAATTGATTTTTTTACTTATGGTTCGAATAGAAAATCGGTGAAGTAAAACAAATGGTTTCGAATTCTAAAGAAAAATTCAAAGGTTTATTGGAAGATCAGTTGGAAAAAATGAATTTAAACGATAAAACGCATCAAGAAAAGGTAATTTCAAAATTACTTTTTTTTTTTGCTACATAATTTTTTTTTGATTCACATTTTCATATCGTCTTAGAAGAAAGAGGTGAATAATGAGACGTCGAAATCGAATTCAGTTAATGATTGTTTGCCAGCTATTGAATTTCAAAGAGATGTATCAACGGTACTATTAATTACCTCGCTGGTATTGTGTAATTTTATTTTTATTTTTTAAAACCCATGTATAAAAAATAATTTTGTTTTTATTGCCGTGAAATCGTAGATGAAGTAGAAATAAAAGATTCTTCGGTAGAAGTGAATACCGTCGCTACGGAATGGAAATCGTTATGCAACGTTAAACATTGTGTTTGCCTCACACCTTTTGAATATTCCACTAAAAAAGTAATTTGAATTTCGAATACATCAATTTAGTTTTATCGAATTAATTTATCGATTATAATGATTTCGTTTTTAGCTACATTGTTGGAAATGCGGTGACGTATTTTGTATACGCTGTATGCACAATCAACACGTATCGTTACCAGGCCACTTGAGTAAAAAAGCTGTGCCAATTTGTAAAACGTGTTTTTTTAAAATGACTGGTTCCTCTTTCGAAGAACACATTCCATAAATAAAGGATTAGCTCTTTCAAACTCTATGCTGCAAGTATAAGCTGCAATTTTAATCATTGTATTATTTGTGACTTTTATAGTCATACTTATTGTATGAAAGATCTCTTAAACTAGCGATCAACGTAATAAGTAATGAATTATATTTGTGAAAATGAGAATTGTAATTCAAGGCCATTATAGCTTTTGAATTTTTAAGGAAATGTGACGATACGCTATCAATGAATAATTTTGATTGGCAGTATTAAGGAAACATATTTCTCAGTGAAATTGTGATTTTGCTGTAAATATTGATTCAAAAAAATTGAAAATTATTTTTCTATTCTAAATGCCTAACGTATGGCTTTTTTTCGTACTACAAAATATATTGATCACCAAGCACGCTGAGAACCAAAATTGGCACCGAGACATTGAAGAAAAAAATTAATTTAAAACCTAAACTTTGGATTTCCAGGCTTTTTCAGGAACTTGGGCTCGGGCAATCTGCCCCCCTGTCCCTTCTTCTCCCTAATCGTGTCGATTATTTTGAATTGGATGATTGTAATAATAGTTGAGTCGTGGTATTGAAGGCAATGACGTATTCTAGATGTTTCTACGCTGTGCGACAATATTGCCAAAAGGCACAGGCAAAAGGGATGTATTATCCCAAACTAAATATTTTAAAAAGCCCACCGATATTGTATTTACACTTTATGAAGCGATGGAAAAATTGTTTGAAAATACAAAACATAAAAAATTGAGAGAATAAATAGTGTTCAAAAACTTAAAATGAAAAAGAAAAAAAAATATGCTTAAAAAATTCCTCATTATAAGATGAAAAAAAAAAAAAAAATTAATAATTTTCTATAGTGAAAAAGTTCTAAAATATATAAAAGTGAAAAAAAAGAAAAGGATCAAAAAGAAAATGTTAACAAATCAAAGTAGTAAAATCAATGAAAAAGTTTAACAATAAAAAACCCTCTAATAATGGAAAATTCTTCCAAAATTAAAAAACTGTAGAAGATGGAAAAATTTTCAATAAAAGTAAAAATGTTTTTAAAAGTAGAAATTCAGACAAGATTGAAAGTTGTTCAAAAATCAAAGAAAAAAATTTAAAAAAATATAATTATATATGTTTTTTAAACATAAAAGTAGGCAAAAAATAATGAAAACACTCTAAAAATGCAAAATTGTCCCAAGAACTGTCTAAAATGGAAAAATGTCAAAAAAGATGAAAGTTTCCGATATAAAAAATTTGCGAAATTAAATGAAATAAAAAATAAGTTCAGAAATGTTCTTAAAAAAAAAAATCATTATAAATTCATTGTAATTTTACCGTGAACCCTGCTTACAACTTTCGTTGTTCTGTCGTGCTGACCTTGAAAAAAAAAATTTTCAAGTTATTGAACCAAAGTAGTTATTTAATTGACTATTCAAATCTTGGTAAATAAAAGAATTCAGCATTTAAAAAAAGGAAATAATTATACCTCCTAGTATAATACAATGAAAAAAAAAATGTTGAAAATGCTGCAGGAAGTAATGACTGCAACTTCTTTGGCTATTTCCTTGATTATTCTCCTTATTGAAGGAATTCTTGCTTTTACTCAAAATAACAATGTGCTATAACCAAAACGTTCCTATGTGTATACGCAAATGCAGTGTCAAATTTAAGTTATTTTTAATAGACCAGTGGTGACATCGAAGATTCCTT
Source organism: Phenacoccus solenopsis (assembly GCA_009761765.1). Classification (NCBI taxonomy): domain Eukaryota; kingdom Metazoa; phylum Arthropoda; class Insecta; order Hemiptera; family Pseudococcidae; genus Phenacoccus; species Phenacoccus solenopsis. The sequence continues at coordinate 12,869,915 of CM019753.1, forward strand.
ATCAATATAAATTGATTTCTCTATCGTAATAATTTATTAAGTTATGAGAGAAATGATTCATGGCTATTATTATTTTAAATTTAAAATTTTCATGTGAAAAATTACCAATAATCAGCATTTTCTAGTTAAAACATTCCATATTTTTTGAAGATATTATGCTTCTCTACGTAAGGTTTGTAGAAATTTCTACTGTGTTAGTACTGATGTTAAAGGGTGTATTATGATACAACGAAGAAAATGCATATTTTAAACTTCTTATTATTGTGAAGATACTTAATTATTCCATTTCTATGTATTGTATCAAATACATATACAATAAAACATTTAGAACCTATTCTACCTTCACATTGAATAGTTGAAATTGGAAAAAAATAATTTTGAATCGACATCTAGTCAAAAATATTATTTGAATACATCTTTCATAACAAATATTTATTTTTTGTAAAATAACATTTACGCAGAAAATCGATCGCAGATAAATGAAAGTAATTGCAAGTTACCATTTTAATCATTTTATAGAATTTCGAAAAATAATTATTCATATTGTGTTTTGCTATTGAAGAAAATTTGTGTTATAGCGAGTATTGCAGTGATTAGGTTTTCCGAGATGATTTAATTATTATGGTTTTTATTCGCAAATTTTACTTAATCGAATCATATTGTACCTATTACCTATATTCTATTCGATTTTTATATGTTGTTTTATTTTAGTATACTATAGTTCAAATATAATGATGAATCATATAAATGTTGTTATTTCAATTCTAATCAATTATTTAAGGATGGTTACATGCTATACGAATATGTTATAATCGAAAGAAAATGAATCCCCGTTTCCCAATCGTTACTGGAAATGTAAGTATTTAATTTTTCGGAGAAAATGATCGACGTAATGAAACTACGTATACGGTCTTTCAAATAGGTCTCGTTCGAATAGATTTTCACTGTGTAAACGCATCACCCTCACCCCTTTATTGGAACGGCGATGCGAAATTCGCGTTAAAGAACGAAATATATAAACTTAGCTCCGAATGCGGACAATTGACTATGGTGTAACCAGAAGGGAGGTAATAAAAAGCTTATACCTGCCAAAGTCGTGCCATCACGTTAACTGGTACGAATATTTCAGGTGCTCTGTTTTCGGTTTAACGGCATACACGACGGTGGTAGAAGAGAAATCATCGGTCCGGAAAATAATACACCCCCGGTCCAGGCTTAGTTATTTGGTGTATAACGTTGAGGTGCATTTGGACTAAGTTTTAGTGCATGTTGCCGGAGCACGCGTTTACCAGTCATGCTCCTTATGACGGTTATTTTTGATTATTTTTTAAGCGCCTAATCGCAAATTCCGACTATTCAGGTTGAATTGCAAATACCATGGTTGGCTGTGATTGCGCAATCTGCGTAAAATATTGAGTGAATTTTTTTTCGAATAAGTGGCTTTTTTGAAATTCTAGTGTTATCGTATTGCTTCGAAGCGGATTTTGTAGAGCGTTGAACTTTGGTAAGATTTTTTTTATGTAATTATGACACTGCACATTTGCACATATTGTAGACAAAAGTTATGGGAAGGGAGATGAAAAATTTGGAAAGATGAAATCTATGGTTACTTTGAAAAATTTTTGAGAGCAAATGCTCTTAGATTTCGCACTTTTTACAAACAAAACATTTGTATTTGCTTTGACATTTTATTCAAAATGCGAAGGAAGTACTTTTGAACAATGGGTACTTTTTGCAAGACAAACATAATTTCTCTTAGTATACAAACAAAATAAGAATTTATCTTTAGATTTATTACTTTAGGCTAGTCAAACACCACGTCTTGTATTTACTTGTTTTGATCCAAAGAGAAGTTTTATACTGAATAAAAAAATCTAGATTTTAGGTTTTTTTAATTTAAATAAAAAAAAATGATTAGTAACATTTATTAATTCAGGATATGAAACGTGAAATCGACTAAAAAATTTCAAACTGTGATACCCGAAAACTACCTACGATATGATATTAACGACACCAAAATTCAGCGAAAATTTCGATAAAGAAAACTCCAACAATATGATGAGCTTGGCGCAATCTGATTGCGTGAAACTGTACAATGAAGAATACATCGAGGTTTTTTCTCCTACGGTTTTCGAAACGGTTGAAGTATACACGTCGTCTTCATCGGATAACTCGGAAAATCAAGATTTTCATTCGGATATCACATTTTTAGAAACATCGGACAGTAATTCGGCCGAAATATCGAAAGAATTAATCGATTCGATGGATACAGTGAGCTCTTTAGAAAATCTAGAACCAGGAACATACACGTTCGATGTTCTAGAATCGAATGATTTTGATTTCGACACGGTGCTGGTAAATTCAACTTTCAGTCAAGAGATATCAAAACCTAGTCAAGATCCAGTTATCGAAACGAGCTCTGTAGTTGATGAACAAAAGTCGAGAAATTCCGAAGAAACTAGTAAAAGATATAAATTGCGAAATAATTATAAGAATTCTAGTCGTAAATCTCCGTCTACCAAGTATCCGGTTAAGAATAACGTCACTGCCAGAGAGTTTTTGAATAATTTTTCAAACGATTTACGTAAATCTGAGAAAACACCTTTGAGGAAAGAAGATTCGGAAGAAGGTAAAAGTTTATCGTGGCTGTTGGATTTTAAGATTTCTTCGATATTTCATCCGGTTGAAAAAGAAGCAGGTATGTGCGAGTTGAATTTTTATAATAGGTATTTAGCTATTTGCTTATAGATATTTTTTCATGTATTTTGGGGTAACTGATGAGGTACCTACTATTTTACAAAATACATCACCTGTTCATTTCTTTTGATCAGGTAAATAATTAATGATCGTTCGATGATATTGCATTATGAAGCATTTATTTATATTATTCCTTATTCATCTTTTATTGATTCTAGAAATTATATCCATAATATTTTACATCCATCAGAACTAAATAAATATTATAATTAGCTGAGTTTTAATTTAAAACGATAGCTATCGCAGCCTACTTGATTTTGTAAATACCTGTTAGGCTATTACAATGAACGTACTAGGTAGTCTGATCCTGTAGATGTAGCATTTTTCATAATAGATTAGCTTTTTGAACATTAGGTTTGCATACATTTTACAGAAGCTCCAGAAAAAATGAAAAGAAAACCAAACGATACTCAAAGAAAACCTAGATACACCTACACCGAATTAATTGAACAAGCTCTAAAGGAAAACGGCGAATTAACAGTTTCTGGGATATACAATTGGATCTCGTAAGATTTGTAATAGTTGAAATATTTTAATCGAGTATCTTTTACCTCTCGATGAAATCAAGATTGACAATATTTCCAATAATTCGAACGAAATGAAAAACCTTGATGATTGTACACATCATTCGCGGTTTCTTTCCGTGTCTTCAAAAGCCTATTCAATAAATCTTTAAAAGCCGACGTCATTATTTTCGTAGTATGTTCTCACAGTTTCGAATCTCTTTAACCATTTCCAATGTTTCATGACATAAAGGGCGTGCGCCACCCTTCTTCGGTACCAGGCTTTTTCTTTGTACCAAAGAAGATAACCGTCGATAATGTTATGTCGCATGCGGCCGGTTAAGTTCATTTCCTGAAATCGTTGGGGTAACTCTTGTTTTTCAAAACATTCTTACTTTGGAAGTGAAAAACTCATTAGTTGCCCTTGAATATTTCTTTTACGTTTGCGTAAAAATTATTTTTGATAAATAATACTGGTGGCATTACTTCTAAGAAATTAATGTATTTTATTCTATTTCGAATTAATTTTTTTTTCGAAATGTCGGTAGTAGCTTGATTCTGGAATGACGTTAGAAAAAAATCTGAAGAAAAATAATTATCCATTTTCATGAGGGGAAAAGAGACAAAAGAGTAGTGAGTTCTACCAAAAAAAGTGTTGAATGAGCATTTTATAGAGTTTTTATAATATAAAAAACTACTTTTTCTCTAATTTTTAACTGAGTTTTAAACTTAAAAATAATACTTATTACAGCCTATCTGATTTGGGAGGGGAAGGAGGAGTCGAAAAAGTGTGCGATCTTCAAATTTTTGCGTTTCAGACCATCTATAATCATCTGACAAATGTCTAACTTATGGTATATATTTCATCCTCTCTCCACTCGTAGCGTCGGTGGGTATTAACTAAATTCGCTCAACACTTGGTGAAAAACTCTTCTTGAAAATGTGAAAAAATACTTTTTTTGGATTTTCGATAAAATTCAAAATGGCGTTTCACTCAAATTTTGAGAGGGGCTGGAGAAGAGGCAAATACGTTAAATTTTTCGTTTTTGATTTCATATGAAAGAACAAATCATGGACACCAACATATCCAAACTTGATCTTCCTAAGTGTATTTTGCGGGGAGTTGGAGCGAAAAATGTTTTTTGAGGAAGTTTTGAGTCATGAAATTTCTTGAATCCTCCATATCTCCTCACCAAATCAACTTAGAAAGATCCAACTTTGTGTGTGGGGTTAGTTGGTAACCGAGATATGACCTCTTGAATTTGGACCTAGAGGGATTCAAAATGGCGGATTGTCAAAATTTGAGTAGAGCTTGAAGAGACTTAAATTAGTGAAAATTTAATTGATATGAACTCATATGATTATTGGGAATAAGAAGTACACTACATTCTCAGTTTATCTCCATACATAATGTTGGAGAGGGAAAGAAGGCGTTATCGACCTCAAAATGTGGTGGGGTTACGCGAGATGTCGAAAGCGTTTTTATTGTGGCGTCATATGATGAAATGAGTCCAAGTGACTAACCTATTTTAATTTTAGTTTCCTATGTGGATTTGGAGGAAGTTAGAGCAAAAAACAGCTTTTGGAGAGGAAATGGCTACAGGAAATTTCAGGAATCTTCCATATCTCTTCATCAAATCCACCTAGAAAAATCGAACTTCGTGTGTAGAGTTAGATGATGGGTTAAAATTGACACAAAATGTCGGATCTTAACGATTTGAAGATAATTTAAATAAACAACATCTTCTTGCGGACTGTACACATAATTGTTAGATGTTAATGATTAGCAGCGTATCTCTCAATCCCTTATCACATGCCATTATCTGTAGCTTTTATGATGAAAAAAGTATAAATTTTAATCTAGGAAAAAAAAACAGAAAAGTGATAATGATAATTATGCCAAAATGCATATGTATGTAACGTAGCATGATGCAAGCGCTAATAAAAGAATGCGGACACCCTTTGAACGTGATGAATCAACTTCAAATCATTTAAAACCTAAAGTTATCAGATACATCCTTAAACTAAAATTTTTTTCACCAAGGAGTATTTGTTTCACTCATACCCATTCTACGTTCTAACAGCCTGCTCCAATTTTAGAAACCATTATCCATATTACCAGCAGCACGACGACAGATGGAAGAACTCCGTACGACATAATTTATCGATAAACCCGCAATTTAGGAAAGGAAAAAAAGCGTCCCAAGGAGCCGGACATTTTTGGAATATCAGCGAAGCGGTTTCCCAGAATACGGAACGCGCTCACCATAATCTCGGTTATAAGGTAAAATGAGCTTTAACGTAATTAACTTATTTATCATTTCATGCGAAATACTATTTATTCGGATGAAAAATTATTAATCAATCGATTGTGGTTATTCAGTCGTAAAAAATTGAATAGGTACCCAATTATTTCGTACCAATTAGCCAATTAATAGGTAACTGCTATTTCCTTCTAGGAAGCAATAAATAAAGCAACCAATAAATCCGTATCAGATTTAATGAATCAAATCGACGAAGAAGTGTTAGCAGCGACTAAAAGTATACAAGAAAGCGAAAATATGGATTTTACTGATGTCAGTTTAAACGACGCTGCCGAACAAATCCATATAGATGGAAAACATATCGAATCGACATTTGTAAACATTACCAGGAACGATATCGAACAACTTTGGGAATCTGCTAATGAAGGCGATTCGCGATTTAGTAAGTTTTTCTGAATACCAATTATGTGCAACGTCTCAAATTGAACTGTATTCGTTGAACAATGAATTCATTTTTTAATTTTCAGGTTCATTTTCTCCCCTCATAAGAGAAATCTCCGAAGAATCGGCGAACTCGATTGAGGAGGAGAATTTTTTAATACAGGATATTCACAATTCAATTTGTTTGGGAGATGAATTATTCACCAATGGACTGAATAGCTCGCCTTATTATGGCTTAACTACAATTTAAGCCTTTCCTTGTAATATTTTACGAGTAAATTATTAGAATTTCATTGAAATTTAAATTTTTATCGTCGGTTTTTGCTGTTTTTTTTCTTTTATTATATTTTTTTAATGATTAATTGTATCAAAATTTTTTCATTTTCGAAAAATACATATTTTTGTTATGTTAGTCATTCATAAATCTAGGTATTAATGATCTGATATTTATATTTCATGTAACTTAGATTTTTAGATGTTTACTAGTCTTCAGTTTCTTTAAAGGTTCGCGAATTTAGGTATGTTGATGCTGACGAGCAGTGCTTTGAAATACGCGTGATTTGTTTTTTTGTGTGTTTTATTTATTTTTTTTTTTTTATCAACTAATTTTTTTGTTCGATACTCAGTAATATAATTTTTCTCTAAATCATTGCATTTATATAATTTTAGATAATTTATCTACTTAAGAATATTGTATGGCTATATATTTACTTAATTATTTGTACTATATTTAAGTGTAATATAAAGTCAGGTTTCGATGAAAAACTTTCTTTTTTCTAGTACCTTCTTTCGGGTATTCTGGACATGTTTTTGGTCGTTTTGGGAACTATTCAGTTATTGTTATTGTACTGATTTTTTTGTATAGTCGGAAGTAATCGCCCAAAATACAAATGATGTAATGAAATATGTGACATGAAGCCATCAGAAATGGCTTCCTTCAGGGTTTTCAATTCTCCACAGACCGGTTTTTTAATTTTTCTCGCTTGTAATAACGGGTTTAAAAAATTATCTCTTTAATAAATTAATCTACATGAAATTATCTGCAAATTCTATATGTTACTTTTTTCCAACCGCCAATCGTTCATTTTTAAAATGATTTTGAAAATGACTCAATTAGCCAAGTACTTGTCAAATTTTCTTTTTTTTGATTATCTATAGTTGTTTGAGTTTTATTTGCTTGTAGGGATACATATAAAAAAATAATCTACATTAAATTCTTACAAGAACTTTTCCCTGATCATTGAACATTGAGATATGAACAGCATAATAAAGATACTGACAAATCTAAGCTAAGCGTCACTCCCTTAAGGGAGTTGGAACCGCCCAAAAATAAGTCATTACCCTTTCTTTCTCGCTTGTAATGATGATTACCAGCGAAGTAGCTCAGTGCCCAACTAGTGAATAACAGGTTGAACTATTGAACTATAGCTATACTTACTATTGGCTTTGACTATAGTTAAAGACTATTGGGTAATCTTGTAATAGTTTGATAGTTACTCATGCTTCTAAAATCAGCCAATCAAATTACGTTTTTGATAAAACACACATGGAATAATGTTGGAGACGGAAAAAGTAATAATAACTACGTGGGCCCGTTCGGACTATAATTCGAGTTCGCCTTGATTGGCACCTTGAAAAATGAAAAAACTTTGAATATACTGTGCGTGCGATGGAACCTTATACAGACAAAACGCCAAATTTCTTTCTAATGAATAACCGCAAACAGATATAACTTGTTGGTTACCCCATATTAGATGTTCATTGTTATTTTCAGAACCAATAATTACCAATAACAATTAACAACGCATTTATATAGCTAGTGATGTAACATAAAGTACTTCGACTATGTGGTTTAATCGGACACACAGTATAGCTTCTATATGAAATTTATTCATTCATATAAATATATTTCCAAAAAAAAAAAAAAAAACACATAAATAACAACACACATCCAACTCCTTCATTAAAAAATTATCATATATCTATCTATTAACATTGATATCAATCTTATCAAATCAGTTTTCAAAATTTACTTCATCCTTGAATATCAGAATGAAAATCATCAAAAAATTAAAGTAAGAATTCTTATTTAAATCTTCCACAACAATAATGACAACGTCTTTCACAAGCAACATTTGAAGATAAAATAGTATCTGTACATCTCATACTTTCGTCTATTGGTCATTTTGGTGAAGGCATTTAACTCCCAATAAATTACAGAAACATATCTCTCAATGACATTTGATTATCAATCATTTCTTGCACAAAAGAAGATTTACTTTTATTGAAAATAACGTTGTTTATACTGGATAGATTGAATCCGATTACGGCCATGTTGCTCAATTTACAAATCTCTTCGGGAATGTATTTGTTGGCTAATTTCAAATGGAGTAAACTGTTACGATTTGCTGTTGAGTTAGAATTGCTGTTATATTCCTGATTAAGTTTTGTTTCCAGTAATGATGAATTACTTAAACTTCTAATTGAGCTAGTTTTTATAATTGACGAAGTTGCGCAATTAGGTATCATCTGGATGACTTCGCGATGTCTACTCGTTATGAAACATTCCGAAGCTCCTTTAGAATAAACGAGTACCTGCGTGAAAGAAGCAAAGAATGATAATTTTAGAATTTTCGGCGTAAGTATATCGACTTAATTTAATTTTTATTCTATATGTACCTGAAACACGACATCTCCTTCAGAAAACGATTTCACAAAATGAGTGCCAAAAGGAACAAAAGCTTTGTAAGTACTCAGAGGATCTTCAACAGAGATTTTATCAACCTGTTGCTGAAATGTGCTATTCAGCAATGTTTCATTGTTAGGCAATTCTTTCAAGATATAATTTTTTATGCATTTTTCCTGCCTTATCAATAAAAATAGATAATCCTTCGTTAAATAAAAATGTGGAAGTCCAAAAAGAGTTTCTAATTTTTTATACGTCCATGTCGAATAAAATAATTTCTCCGGTTTTTGCACCATTTCAACTTCGTAAGCGTCAAAAAAAGAGGCGAGAAGTTGCTGAGCATCATGGCATAAATTCAGTTTCCAAATTCCTTCGGATAATTGGTTTTTGTTTATTAATCTGGAACTGGAAAAAAATGCGTATATGAGATGTGCTACATCCTATATACAAAATGCAGCAGCGCAAAAGCAGATATTTATCACACTTTTTATTGAAAGGAAGACTCTTATTCAACACGTTGCTGGAAAATGATTTTTCCAAGAATGAATCATAACTGTCATCTGCAACCGGTAACATTTTGCCCACTATTCCGTAATGTTGGAGTAAGTCGATGGCGTTTCCTAAATCGAGATCTGTACATTTCACTGGTAGGAACATTAATACCCAAGGTACCAAGAAGATCATCTTTTGCAAGTTCTTGCTTTCTAAATAAAACCAAAATATCAATAACGATTAAAATATTCAACATACATGTTAGTAGCCTAGTATCAGGTACATAATTATGCAGGGTGTTTCATCTCAATACGAGCTCGTTCTCACCACAAGTAAGTTAGTCTACCTTTACACATATGACACTTATGTATGATAGTTTGTCTACTTTAATTGCTAAAGGGGCCGTGATGTGAAGGTTTGAAAAATATTTTTTTGCCTCGGGAATGACCAATCTCGAAAATTTATATCTTATCATAAGCCATGTAACAATATGCTGTTTGCCAGTAAGTTTGAATTTTGAGAAAAAAAAGTAAAAATTTGAAATGAAAACGAAAAGAATTTTTTCGACCTTTAATGGAACAATCAAGGTCTATTCACCTAAAGTATTTCGAAAAGGATGGAACAGAAATCTATAAAAAAAAAATTATAAAACATAGAGTCAACAAAGCATTTTTTTAAATTACTTATCTGCAAAGAATAAAAAGAATTGTTTTTTCAACTTTTTCCATGCTTTTTCGTTATTTCTCTTTACCCATTTCCTCCACTACTACTATGTATTTTTCATCAGTAATACATACTATATTGCATACTCCACAGTTTAACTTGAACAGCATATTTTTATCTGACTTAGAAGATGAAATAAAAATTTTTGAAGTTGGTTATTAGTTATTAGTATTACTAAGATGATAAAATAATTTCCATATTTCCATATCTCGATCCCTTCACTAATTAGGCTAGGCAAGCTATCCAACACAAATGTTACATGACTAGACCTATACGCGGTATGAAGGGGTTTTCTATATGTACATATACTGCATACTGTGCATAGATATTACCTATCAATTATGATGCTTATACTTTCACGAAGATGTTACTTTCAACAAAAACCTGAAGCGAACCATATTTTGTAAAAATTGAAAAATGTCTTCTCTTTCCACTGAGAGGTCAGAGAAGGAACTGATGATATTTTTTTTACATCTAGGCGAAAACTTACTCGTAAAAAAAAACAAGAAATTGAAGGGCATGAGGTCAAAATCATATTTTTTGGTTGGATTGATATGAAATGACGCATTTCTCTTCAGTTTTCTCCTCTTCTTATCAATAGCGTATAGTGTTCATGATCTCAGTTAACTCATCCAGGTTTTCCTTTTAATTTGAAATTAAGAAATAATTTTTATCAATTTTACTTACTTTTTTCTTTTTTCCATTAACGTGCCATATGCTGCAACATAGGCCAGAGGCACGAATAGTCTGACATAGGAGAGGCGTATATTAAATACCTTATGTGATGTGCCTGATGTAATTGAACCTTCAGTTCATGAATGAGCAGAGTTTAGAGTATCGTCAGTTGTAAGGGAAATTAGCGTTGGTGACATCCTCAGCAAATTCAATTTCATTGTTATTTGGACAGTCCTCAGCCCTATGACCTTTGCTTTTACATGTAAAGCAGGAAAATTCGTCAAAGGTGATGAATATTCGATATACGTTCGATCGTCATACGTCAATTCGAAGGAACCAGCCAAAGTAGAGATATCAAAATCTCCGTTTGTGTATACTTGTCGTCATAAAGTAACAATATGACCGAATAATTGATCAATAGGGTTAACTCGAAGAATGGAGATTCCGGAAAGAAGGTTGATTGTACGTACGCCGACAATGTAACGCTCCAAAACATCGTTAGGAATAGTCGGTGATACGTTTGAGAAAATTATTTCCTTCGTAGGTGATTTTAGTTTTAGACATTTAATAAAATTTGATTCGATAGAAAAACCGCCATGTTCTGATATAAAGGTGTGTACTAGTTCTTCGTTTTTTAAGAAAAGAAAAACGCGATTTCTGCTTACTTTGGATGCCGCTATTATGTTATTTGGGCCGTCGACTCTATCCATGATAGCAACGAGATAATCACGTAATTTGTAATCTAAGATATGCTATTGAATACGATACCTTGACTGTCTTTGGGGTGTTGGAAATCAGTTAGCGGGCTGATTCTTGGTTTGACTTTTTCTGCGTAGGAAATGGAAGACGAATTGAGATTAGAATTGGATGGTGTTTGAGATTGATGGTGTGAGTAATTGGAGGAAGGCATGTGGAAAAAGTAAGTTCGTGACATTTTGCTGGGTGTTAGCTCGCTGAATCTATTTTATGTGGTAATAAGACACAATAAAATGAATAGTGCACCACTTTATCACGTAGAAGGATAATCATGTCGATAAAGCGAACAAATAGAACGAACAGAAATACTTAAGTTAAACGAGCGCGGTAACAAACGTAAACCTTTATCAATTTTCTTAGAAAAGTTATTCAGAAAAATTCGACGAATTTCCTGGTTACAAATTGCAACGAAAATGAAAATTATTTTTTTGGTAGAGGGATATGCTACAATAATAACACTGATACACCATCTCTGTTCTTTCATCCTCCTCATTTAAGTCATTCACTTACAGAAAACTCAGGAGCGTGCAGAGAAATTTCGGGCCCAGGTGAGAAAAAAATTAAAAAAACAAAAAAAAGTTACATATTGAAAACTGAAATAGCTATTAAATCTTTTTTTTCACCACTTGCACGGTTTTAAAAAAACTGTGTAGGTATTTTTACCCACAAAAATTAGTACGATAGGTAAGTAATGTTGATTTTTTGCGTATATCGCAGTTTCTGCTTTCTCACTAATTCCTAGAATTCGTTTTACATAGTATTGGATGAGTAATCGCGATGCACGATTTGAACTGATAACGATTGATACGGTGTAGTAAGAAACATTATCTAGGATAATTTTTGGAATTTTATTCAAAATGTCAGATTCTAATAAATCACCCTAAAAAATTGATATCATCTTGAATGAACGAAATCAGCTCCTTAATTTTTTGCAACTATGCTACGTATTAGCAAAACATTTAGAAAGATACTGCGAAGTAACACAACACATGATATTCGTCTTCAAGCCTCTGAATAATAAATAAAATATAGGTATTTTGAATGTTTTATCAGTATTTACCTTTAACCTTAATTTGTTAAATATTTCTTTTTATATGATTTATACTGATAATTATAAGATATGTAATTTTAATTATGTATTTCATGTAACTAACAATAGATAATACATTTCATATGTTGCTTTCAACAAGGAATAATTTCTTAAATGTAAAATTGTCAATAATACATTTCGTCCTCCCCTCCCCATGAATGTGTTGGTGAAAATTTTACCTATCAATGAGAACCTATATAAATCAAATTATTGACAAAAAAATGAATGTCAATCTACCTAATTACTTATGTAGTACCTAGTACCTACCTACAACTATCGAAAGTTTGATTAATTCGTGAATCCTCAATGCAATAGTCTTTTTTTTTTTCAGTAGTGTTTATAAATGAAATAAGATTAAAATGATGCTGTTTTTTTAATTAAAAATTATTTTTTGAATTTTTTATATTTGGTACATTGATCATTAAATTTATTTCAAAGGCATTATACGTACATAATTATAATTTATTTTCATTTAAAAAAATTTATTTAAAATAATAAAAGAAAAAATTTCAAGTGCTCAATGCTGACTATAATTATTGAACATATTCGTACACTATACCTAATTTTCCATGCATTTACCAATCCATTTCAGCTATTCTTCGTGTGAAATTATTGCTGACCAATTTAAATCGAGCCAGTTATAAAAGGAAAAAGAAATAGCTGAATGAGTTATTTATTTACGATGGATTTAATTAATTGATTCTGAGAAACAAAAAACACATTCGATCAATATAATGCTTAATTATGAGTAAATTCACGTAAATACGCAAAACTAAATCGTCACGGCATGGTGCCATATATATTTAGCTATATACATGATCCATAGGCTTTAGGATAATTTCGGTGAAAAACACCTCGTATCAACTTTTTTTCTAGAACAATTTTCATTGTAAATAAATGGGAGCTATTTTTACTATTATCTTGTAATGAAATTGTACATTTTTCTAACACGTACCTATAATAACAAATATAAATACTTATTGAATAAATTTTTCAATAAATATTATCTAAGTGTTACATGGGTATTAATAGTTCGTACTACGTTTTTATATGATATAGTGATATACTGAAATACAAATTACAACGCTGATAACGTGTTGTGAATGAATAGAAAATTTTACCCTTTTTTTAACTTTTTTTTTTTTTTGAACTGGTTGCTAGATCGAAATTTTTGGTGAGAAATTCAAGAAATAGGAAGCACATTTTTCTAAAATACCATCTTCGTGAACGTATAAGCATCGTAAATTAATAGTCTATTGAATACCTGTAGTAGGTACTACACAATGGTAACATATTTTATTCCTTAGCCCTCATACCTATATAGTATGTAGGAACAATATTCGTCATTTATTATAATAGCAAAAAAAAAAAAATGTAAAATAACTAACACGATAAATTTCATTTCATAAAGAAGTGGACATAGATATGCATAGGATTTTGAATATCATTCTGATCCCAAAGTAAAAAGTACATAATGATATGAACTTATAAGGAAGATAATAACGAATTTCACCAAACACCAAAAATATGTTTAAATAAAAATAAGAATGCTATTTTACTCACTTCTTTTGCAAAATTATGCAGAAATTTTCACTGAGAAAAAATAATCGTTAATCACGTTATCCGATAGATAGAGTCATACCACAATCACTGCCCATAGCGTACGATGTATCGAACAACTAGTGAATTTTATTCATTTTTAACTAGAATACAGGTAAACGATCGAATTCTTTCCGGTTTGCTGATTAGCGACTTTAACGCATACTTCTAATCCCACAATTTACTTTAAATTTCTTCAATATGTAATATGCACTCCAACGATGAGTTCGCTACTTATCATCGTCTTCGATAGTATCAGAAAACGAACTGATTAATCGAGGTCATCGTTAAATTTAATATTTCCATTTCTCATGCCACATAGATTTATACCTGCTACAATAAATCAGTAATAGATAAAACTAATGAAAATTAAGTTTCCTTATAATTCAGCTTTTGGAAAATTTCGACAAATTGTTTATTTTATTTATGGCGTACTTGATGCGGTTCTCAATTAGTAAAGAATTAAGCCCTCGATTACCTTATCGCACCACGAAATTACACCATAGATTGAAATTTGGAAAAGATAAGTTAGAAAACTATAATAAAATACTCAGGTACTGCTGTAATGTACATCAGTAGTTAAGAGAATTTAATTTCTTCGTCCACAACCAGTTTCGAGAAACTTTTTTGAAGGGGGGAGGGGGTGGAGTAGGATTGTAAAATAAGGAATACGAACATATCAGCCTGGTATATCTACAGATACAACTTTTTTCTGTGGTGATTTTTTGAGGGAGGGGTGCGGAGAAGATTGCTTAAAAATGTATCAACATTTCATATTGAATAATTAAATTTCTATTTTTATGATCGTATTGTGATCGAAAAAAAATGGAAAATAAAAACAGTTTCAAAATATCGATAAGAAATAATTGTAAAAACATTACAAACCTGATCATAACCATACTTTTATTTCCCAGAGAGCTATTTCAAGTTTCATGATTTTTTTTTTCAATAAATTAAATAAAAAACAAAATGAATATTTAAAAATCACAATTTTTAAATTGACATAGTATTATCTACGTTTGCTTTTTTTTGGAGTAATCACATTTGTGAGGAAAGCATCATATAAAAGGACAACAGTGGTATAATTCCCTGGTGGGGGGGGGAGTTCAAGATTTAAAACTCCTGTTTTTTTTCTATGTACGTAACACATCTCAAAAGAATGATTACCAAAATTTCATTTTCAAGAGAAAACCTTCACAAAGCACATCGTTAAAAGATTCCTCAAAGGATGTAATAATGAAAACCAACGTAAAATTTATGTTTTATATCGAACAAATTTATCGACAAAAATACTGTACATAATATAGATTTAAAAAAAAAAAACCATAATCTAAAACACGAATAACAACAAAAACTTTTTACAAATGAAATATTGAAAAACTCGTTAAAAAATTTCAAATACAAAGAAAAAAACAAAAATGTTTAAAAACTGGTAAATCTAAAAGTATGCAAGTTTAATAAAAATCTAATTAGGTAAATATTCATAATTTATTAAAAAAGTATAAAAATTAATTTTCATAAAGCAAGTAAAGTACTTTCGAATAACTTGCAAACTTTATTTTTAAATAGCACCTTAAAAAAATATATGCATACTACTCGGCGAAATATTAATTAGCAAAGGTTAATTTAAAATACATATATATTTATATACACTATGTATAATAATGGTAAAAATAATGTATTAAATTGGTAAAAATATTTTCACTAGGAATTTCATTTACCTACTCCCATTTTTCGTAAAATGAAAATATTTAGAGAGTTCTGCGAATGAATACGAGCAGTCAATCATTTTCAAGATCTCAATACACACGTTTTCGGAAGAGATAATGCCTTTTTCTTTTAAAATTTCAATTCTAATTCTATTTCGTTCGACTCATCACAAAAACTATCTCAATTTTTTTTTTAACATAAGTAATTTTTGAGGTGACAGGAGTTGTTTCATCACTTTATATTCCACAAATTTTAGAAACCAATAAAGACTATTCTCTCCCTTCTTTTTCTGCAATTCTTCGTAAAATACGCAAGAGAGTTACAATATTTTAATAAAATTTATCTATTTTCTCCTTTCCACACTCAGGCAACAGCGGTATTTCATCAGAAATTAGAACCTTTAGAGGCATTCATTGACATCATCTGAATTTCAAGTAAAATTGAATTTCTTCTAGAAATATCTAATTTTAAAGATAAGCGAAATAATGAAAATGAGTATTTCGAAACCATGAAATACTAAAAATGAATTTCGAAATTTGGCAAATGTGATATTTCAACTATAAAGAGTAAACTCAAATAAAGTCAAGTTTTACTCAAGAGTGACTTAATACTGGCCTTTTTATCATTGGTAAGGAATACAATTAAAAAAAGAAGCATCGAAATCAAGCCAGTATACAGGATTGGTTAATAATGAAGATACGGAGAAAAAACCCCCAAAGTATTACAGTTCATAGCTGAAATCAATATACATATCATTAATTAAAAAAAAAAAAATCGAAAAAAGTGTGAGTCGAATCTTGACCATAATCAATTACTAATATTCATTTAAAAAATATTCTCACCGATCATTAAATGCGATAAAAATAAAACTCGATTTTCAAAATTCACAGCTCAACTATCAACACTAAATTAAACAAGTAAGCTCCAAGTACGCGGATATACGTAAACCCTGTATCAGAATTAATTTTTCAACATATGTAAATAAATAACGCGGTAAATATTTCGTTAAATAAAAAATTCAATTCGGTGGGAACACGAAGTTTTTTTTTTCTGTTTTCATTTTCGTTATCAAAATATTGCGCTTCGTTCAATTTCAAAGGCAATCAATATCGAAACACAGCCTGTGACCAAACAGATTATCTAACTGGTCTATTTTGTCGTCAAACTTGGAAATTTTTCAGATATTAACAATTACGAACTGTCTATAAGATATGATAAATAAAAAATAATAATAAAAACGACTATCAAGTACTAATACATGAAACGAACTCACGAACAAAAAATTATATGGCAATATTTAGAAAAAATAAGCAATGTTATTTCAAATACATAAATCATATAACTATTAAAACAAAAAAAAAAAAAAATCAAAATAAAATACTGGCTACTCTGAAAGTGTTTTATCTACGGTAATTGCTCCCCGTTATTAACGAAATATAAATTTTCGTAATAAATTACAAAATTACATAATAATAAATATCTTTCTTTCCCATTATATTACAATGTTTGAACACAGTTTTTTAAAATCGTAAACATTTACACACAAAAAAAAAAAAAGAAAAACAAAAAAACACGGATAAATATTACCAGCTACGAAGAATCAACACTTTAAAAATTAATTCGGAGGAAAAATGTTATAACTTTGGCACATACGTCTCTAAATAATACTATATATAGAAATTTGGTTGATTTCTTCTCTCTAATTTCATCGTACAAATAAAGTATACATTAACTACAGGAACTGATTTGAAGATATGTTTTTCCCTTAAACAAACTATTATTTGTTTACCATTGAAAGAGTAATTTTTAAACAGCGAAGCCTATTCATTTAAAATTTTCAAGTTTTACTTACGAAACCGATAACAACCATACGCAAGCAATACAAAGAAAAGTTATAATAGGACAGGTAACTTTCAACACTAAACAATTCCTAATTCATATTGAATCTAAGCTCAGCAAATTACAGAATAAACGACATCGAATCGTAACGCGAATTAAAAAACAAAAGGTACAACAGGTACCAAAAAAATCACTCGAATACCCTGTTTTAAGTAGATAAATATTGACATTTTCATCGATTACAATTAGGCGCGATTTGTGTTCAAGAAACTCATCGTCAAATCCCGACGTGAAAAAAATTATCCACGAAATCCTTCGTTAAACGAATTCAAACTTGTACACCGAATGTTTCAACAGTGTATTCGTATCTTTCGCCGGAATCGTTGGCTTCTTTTTTATCAGCTACAGCGGCTCCGTTGGTAGTGGCATTTAATTCATTGGATTGAGCTTCCATCGGTGGCAGTATAGGTACAGAGATATTAGGTCGAGTAAAGAAAGCCATTTTTTCTCTGCGGAAAAAAAAAATCAATTTCAAATTTAGCGAGATACAAATTTAAACTAGACTGCGAATAGTTTGTAATAAAAGTTCGTACTCACTTAAAAGAAATAATATCGGGTTTCCCGTTACCGGCTTTGCTTTTACGTAATTTGTAAATTTCGCGGGATGTTTTCTTCAATAGTTTTTCTATTTTCTTGTCATCTTCGCTTTTACTATCGGCCTGCGCAACCAATACCAACGACGTTATTAAACGTTATATGACGAAATAAAGGAGGAGTGTAAATAAGACGCGGTTTTGGGACCACCTACTTTACAAACTCGTGACCAGAGGTGGTTGTATTGTATGATGCCACCAATAACGAATACTTTCATTTCGCAGCGAAGCCTTTATTTAATGGGTTAAGGGGGCCTCAGAGTCGCAACTTTAAAATACTTTTGAAAATATTGGATTAACGATTTTTTTTTAATGGCCCAAAATAATCGAGCACGTTAACTCACAACATTACGTTTCTTACACAATGCTCGAATTACACATACGTGTAATTATTTGGCTCATAAAAAAAAAAATGAGTATTCAACAGAGGTTCCAAAAATATTCTTGTAACTTGGAGATCCACTTATCTACGAAATAGGGGTTTCCACACGAAATAAAGAGTCTATTTCCTGTAGGGTGCATCAGATAAATGTATTAAAATGCATGGGCAGATCCCACATCGTGAAGCAAAAATACCAAGTGAACCGCGCCCCTTTCTATCAGCTAATTATCAGTTAAAGAAATGAAAAATATCCGAGCTAAGGTGAAATGAAATGATATATTTTTCTCGTTTAATTGATTTCTTTATTGTGTGCACTTATGCGACAATTTACTTCTCTGCATATCGATGTTTCTCAACTTATTTATTTAATTTTTTTCACATAAGTATTTTAATCCGTGTTTTCATAATATCAATTATGAATTTATAATATTAGTTTCTTTATGTTGATAGCTTTATAATAATTACATCATTGTATTATTCCATTTCGTGTATAATTGCATATTTTTCATAAATATTAAGATTTGTTATTCGAAAGAGTATTCAGAACTAAGGGAAGGGAGGGGTCCGAAACCTCACGAGTTGAATTTTTGAATATTTAAATACTTATTGTTAAATCGTATGAGAACCGTCATAGTGAAATTTATATTAAAATATATTTCTTCAAGTGAAAAAAAATCTCATAATATTGCTATGAATCATTACAAAAAATTTTTCACGTTTTTAAATTATGTCCTGAAGACCTGAAGTACATCCCTCAATTATTTTGAATTAAAAATCCACCTTTGTGTCTTCCTCCCCAATTTACCCTAGCTGTACATCAGCAAAATTTTCAAAACCACTCCCACTGATACATCCCTGGTTATGGCCCTGTCAGTATCAGTTCACCCGACATGAATAATATTATTTTACAAAACATATCATAAATGCCCATATTGTATGTGGTTGTTTCAGCATTCAAGTATCGAATGACAACCAATTCATTTTTAACCAAAATTCAGAATAATAAATTGATGCAGTGATACTGGAGAAATTCGATTAATAATGTAAATGTTATAGTTAATTCTGCTATATCAAAATCGGATGTTTTTGAACTAAGAGGTTGAATGTTGCCTTTTAAAAAAATACAGAGTTGATTTTAATGAAATGCATATTTTGTAATCTTATAGATAATTGCATAGTTGCTTTTTTTGGAGGGGGGAGGGGGAGTTTGGGTGTCTAACTCTCCAAGCCTTTTTTTTAAATGTGCTTTTTTAATTAAAATGTAACGAGCGGAAATAATACCGACATTTTTTTTGTACATATCAACTTTTTGATAATTTTAAATAATTCACTATCTTTCCCACTTGACTTTATGGTACTGACCCCCCCCCCCCTTCTCCAGCAGCGATCCTAAAACCGGCACTTAGATTGTGCATATCTCCTTGATCTTTGTGATTCATAACATTTCGAGTCGAATAAGACACATTTGTTATCGCATATTTTGCATATATTTTTTTGCTAAAAATGAATAATTGTTCATATTTTAGAGCTTGAAGCGCATTTTCGGTATATTTTGATAATTTTCTTTAATTTTTAGTTTATTTGTGAAATTTTAGCCAAAATTTCTTTTTTCCCGTTTTTTAGGTAAGAGAAGCAGCGAAAAAAAATTTCAACTTCATTCGCTATTAATTCGTTATTTTTAATATTTTACGAATTTCAATGTACATTTTCAAAATAAATACCATATACCATGTTATTCTAATTCATTTTTTTTTTTTCAAAGACACCCATATCGATTTACATATTACGCATAATAAATGCATATTTTTGTCACATTTCAACCACCAAAAATGCATATTATATGAATATTCGAAGTTTTTTGTGCATAAGAATGGTAAGTTTTTCAATTTAAACAAATCAATACAATACAAATGACCAATCAATACTATGAAATGCAATTCCACATGATAAATTTCACTTCTCAACTAAACCACGAGTGAACAAAATGTAGGCGTGGCTAAAATTCCACTACGCTCGTTGGCTGCTTTTTTCATTTCATAATTGACGTATACTTCAAATGAAAGATTTCGATCCAGTTCAATAAATTTATAACTACGCTAAAACCTCCAAGCAATATGGTTCTTAGTAGGTGGGTCCAACAACGATCCTTATTCACACCGTATGCGAAACATATCCCCCATCAAGATGCGCTTTCTGTTACCTGCGAGACTAGATTTTGAAATTGAGCATCTTCCAAGACCCAAGCGGCCATTTCGACGTCGCCTTTCTCTTTGGCCGTTTCCAAACGAGTCTTTAGATTTTTCAACCTCGATATTTCGTCTCTGAGAGACTGCAATCTAGTATGTTGCGCTTGCAAATCCAATTCCAAATCAATAGACGTTCTTGGCACTGCGTGAATGAACGAATGTCGGTGATGCTTCAACGAACTAGAACCCAAAGTACGACCCCACCTCAATGATCGCCTTTCCACCGAGTTTCTTCGGAACGGCATACTGGTCGTATTGCTACGCCTGTACAATGGCATCGAGCTATCGCTATCGCTGCGATTAAGCTGTAACGTAATAAACGAGAAAAATCCATTAGCGAGTGAAACTTACACGTACGATGACGAAAATAAATCTCGTTTCGCTTACCCGGCAAATATATTGCGTTCTTGCTACCGGCGAGAATGTCTGCGATCTTTTGATGATAATCGACGGAGTTTCTTTTTGTTCTTTACGTTTAGACAAGCAAACGCCTTTTTCGGGTACGAAAACGCATTCGGTATTTGTTTCCTTATCCTCGGTTTCCAGATTATCCTCGTCCTACCCAACGAAAATTCATTAATAAAACATCGCGGACGACGATTTCATCTATTCGAAAAATTCGCCCAGTCTTACCGGAATTTCCAATACTTGTTCTAGCGGCTCGTCGTCCGGATAGTAAAATACATCGATATCGTCCTCGCTATCATCGTCTTCTTCCTCTTCGGCTCCTTCGACGTCGGTATCTTCGTTATACTCCTCTTCGTCTTCGCTATTGTTGAATTCGTTCAATTGCATATTGATCGGACCCAGAGTATTATGTTCGCATTCTGTAACATCCGACAATCACGTTATAGCGAGTATGTTTTACATAAAAATACAACACGTTTATCTGAATACGCATGTTGTTTTTTTTTTTCGACATTCTATATTTATATCTAACAAAATGATGATACTACAACACGCATTTACATCTATCGAAATAATGGTCGCATTATTATGACGCGAATTCGCCGTCACGTACAAAGGTTGCGATAGTTTACGTAAAAGCTGACGCTACTCGAGTACATTACATCCGCCAAACGGAACACCAATTAGTCAAATTTTTATCAGAAAATGGACGTAATAATAACCTCGCTCGATTTGCGAACAAAGCGTAAAATACAATACCTTGATTTCTGGTTAAGGTTGACGTTTGCGAAGATATGATGGTCGAGTCATCCGAACTCTCTTCCTTGTTATTCTGTACCAATGGTGATGGTGCGGACGTCGATCCCGCATTACAATTTGATTTCGTTCCAGACGGTTGTAAGAATTTAAAACTCAACAAATTGTACCATTTTAAAGACGCCGAGTCGGGATTGTAATCGGCCAAGCTTACTTGAGCACAAGCCTATGAAAGGTATTAGACGTTATTAGAATTTATACAAGATTTAAAAAAAACGATTCGTGGTTCGGATTGATAGCTGAGTTTTTGATAAAGAATTAAATTATAATTTGAAGGGGAGGGGGACGCTATTTTCTAACACGTCGCAAGACTGAAAAAAATTTCAGCCGCCAATTTCATTCAAATTTAGCAAGTCTAAAACATTTTAAAATTTTCTTTCCAAAGCAATGATTTCGGCGATTTTCAAAAATGAATGACAAATCGTAATTGGTCGTGTGCGCGCTATCAGCTCAATTCAAGTAGTTTCGAACTGAATTTTCAAAAAATGGCGGCTAAATTTTTTTCGGTTTTTAGATGATGAAATATGCCTTGGCAAAGTAAAAAATTTTGGATCGTCCAAAAATTCGTTTTTTTGAAATTTAAAAAATTTTCAGAACTTAAGATTTATTTTTTTCGAGAAGGTGTCCAGAGCTAAAATGTTCATGACGTTTTTTTGACGTCGTTTAGCAATTATTGTGACCTCAACTTCGTGTTTTGAAAAAAAGAAGAAAAAAAAAGTCTTCACGTAGACAATTGATGGATATGCATGAAAACTCAAAATTCATCGAAAGCATGTTCATAAAAAATTTCAAAACGTAATTTTTTCAGATTTTTGATTTCACTCAAAATAATGAGTTACTAAAATTCAAAAGAGAGTTGGATTCTCGAACTTTCAAAATTTTCGATTAAGATATGAAATGAAAAAATAGGATGAGGGCACAGACATATTCAAATTATAGCTTTCTGGGTGAATTTGAAGGTAATTTTGAGCAAAAAAAAATGTTATAGGAAATTTTAGGCGACGAAATTTCTAGATTAATATTATATGTATATATACACATAAAAATTTTGATTATTAAATCTTTCAAATAAAAAAAAATCTAATAAAAAATATTCCACATGTTATATTCTTACAAAAGCTTGAATTTTCTACGTAAGGTCAACTAAAGACCACAATATGATCCTTAAATATGACTTGAAATGCCTTGAAATGACATAATGAAAATCTGAGAAAAGCAGCATCAGTCTTCAATGGCACAAATTTGAAAATGAACTCACATAATTACCGGAGGCGAAAAGCATAACACATTGCAAAACAAATTTCAGAGGTGAAGTTTGAAGAGATATGTAATCGATGCTTAGCCCTTACTATAGCATGTGTTGAAAAATAATCACGAATTTAAGGACAAATTCATCAAACATATTTCTTTTTTTTTTTTTTTAATTCATCAATTAATTTTAACATAATAATTTCTACTTGCTAATTCAACTCGTTGTGATCTGAAGCATCATCTAATCCGAAATTTGTTGAAAAATATATTTCAATATTTGCTCAAAATCGTGTAAATTTTTCATCACTTACTCAAATAAGGTGTCAAGTATCGACTATAAATCTGTCCCTTGGATACAATGTGTATAAACAGCGTAATATGATTATGGGGAAAGGGAGCGACAAGGAGTATAATACATCTCAGATCCAACTTTTCACATGTTTATGAAGAGAACGAATGGGCGTTTCTTACTTCAATACCGTTCAATTTCGAGTGTAGGTGTGAAAAGTGTTACCAGCACCGTCTCTTAATTTCGGACACGCCTCCATTAAAAACTCAGCTTTAATAAGGCGTAATGGCTGCTTACGGTTTTTCTTCTACTCACCAAGCATTCTCGATTTTGATCCGAAGTAATATTCCATACGTTGACTTGCAACGTTTTCGTGCGTAATTTATTCAAAGCTACTGGTAGCGGGAAATTTTCGCCGAATCTTGGTTTACTTAGATCGGAAATCGGTTTCGTACAGCACGTCAACGAGGCGTTACCGTCATTCGGCAGCAACGAAGCTTTAATATATCTGAAAACGAACGTATAACAATCACCATTAAATTGCTGCCTCTAACCACACCACATTCACCACCAAAAGCAATACTTACACTTGAGTACCTTCCGGTACGCTTAACGCCGTTAAATTACGAGCTTTTTCGATTCCCACGTGTAACAAATGGTCACCGATAGAATACCTGCCAACATGTACATTTCATTGAAATTTCGATTCGTTGACGTTTCTCGCAGTCGAGCAGAATTCGCTTCTTACCTTAATTTAATTTGAATTTGAGCGGTATCTGAATTAACATCTGGCACTGTATTATGACTCCTATTGGACGCCTCAAAGACGCCCGAATCGCCGGCCACCGATTCGTCGCTAACCGCAGCCGATACCGATCTAGTCGACGGTGGCGTCGGTAACGGCGGTATCTTCTCCGATAGCGGAGAAACCGGCGGCGTCGACGGCCTCCCTAAGCCGGAGCCTTGTGACATATTCCCGCTATACAATAGCGCCACCAACGAGCTACTAGAAACTGGTAAATATTCTCTACTTAAACAACTAGAAGGCGTTTCTCCACGTAGTAATCTTTCCACTCTGAAATCCGTACAAAATATCGTCATTATTTCCACAACCGTTATCGCGACGCAGGCTCATCCGAGCGTAACTCGGTGTCGCGCCGAATGCTTACCGTCTATGCAAATCTTCCATGTCTACTGGTTTTTCTTGAGTCGTCGATAGACACTGAGGACCGCCGTAGATATCGGTGAAACTTAAACCGGAACTTAAAGAACCCTTGCTGCTGGTGGTGGACAGCGAACCCAAACTTGAACTCGAGCTCATCGACAACGTGGACGCCGATAACGTGCGCAGCTGACTTTCGAGTTGGGTCATGGTTTTCAACGCGTCTCTTAATTGTTGCAATAAAAATTGTTTCTCTTCGTGTAATTTTAATCTGCAATTAAAATCGTCAATAAATTATCACGCGCGAAAATGTAATTAAATACGTGAAAATCACTCTTCGATTGAAACGACAAAGAGATCATTTCTTCCACGAAATAGTTCTATAATTTTTTTCGATTTATTACGTTAAATTTGTGAAAAATAATGCAAAAAAATTCAACGTAATATTCATTCAATTAATCTAACACACTAAAAATAATATAGATTTTTTAAGAATTGTGTATTTCTTGAAAAACCAAATATGAAAAAATTTAGAAGCAAATAGGAACAACAGTTGAGGCTAAAATGAAAAATTAATTCTTTTAATTAGCAATTCTGCTTTTTTTTTCAAAGCCATTATTTCACCTAATTGTAATTATTTCTGATACCATAATTTTTTTTTGAAAATATTGTAGAGCTTTGCTCAGAGCTCGAAAACCCTCCACATGCCTGATACAAGAGAAATCATTTCAATTTTCTGTTTCTATTATTGTCTCAAATGTCAAATCATAACTCGTAAATAACCAAGATTATCCAGTAAGACATTCCTTCCACCCCTCCTCTCCTCAAACAGTGCTCAATGCAGAAAAAAATCGAAAAATTCTACAAATATGCGAAACAAAATTTTGAAAATTTCCAAGGTAGTGTTTTTTACACGATTAGGATTTTTTGGGGGTTCAAAATATACACTTCGCTATCCCCAGACAGCATTCATTTTTGTCACCAGTTCTTTATAAATTAAGAATGTTTAATTTGTTTCTCATTTTTTTGAAAAAACACTTTCAAGTATAGGAAACTTAACGAATTATTCTCATTTTACACAGTAAATGTACTTGGGAAGGTGAAGCTTTGTATTTGGGTTAGCTGCGTACCAAAATATGAGACCCTTTTTTCTTCAACTACAATATCACAATGTTCTTAGAAAAATTTCAATATCATCTCTTTCATTATAGATAATCTTCTATTAATACATTCATCTCATTCACAAATTTTTCATATTTCCAAAAGTACCAAAGCTTTGCTACAAAATAACATTATTTTAGATGCATATGAAGGATTCTATAGAAACATCATAATATAAAAAACGAAAATATTTTGTTTCCTAGGTCCCACAGACCACAGAATAACCTCATACAATGGAGGTGAACGACAAATTATCTACTTATTATTCATCTTTGAAAATACATAGAATTCGGTGCTTTCAAAAAAAAAAAAAAAAAAAAAAGGTAAATAAATAAGACGATCTAAAT
Source organism: Phenacoccus solenopsis (assembly GCA_009761765.1). Lineage (NCBI taxonomy): Eukaryota > Metazoa > Arthropoda > Insecta > Hemiptera > Pseudococcidae > Phenacoccus > Phenacoccus solenopsis. The sequence continues at coordinate 12,896,165 of CM019753.1, forward strand.
TTTCAAAAAATCGACGATTAACATTTGTTCACTCTTCTAATTTCGAATTGTAATTTCGTAACGCAAGAAAGTTTTGAATTTCTCAAAAATCCTATTTTTTGAAATTTTGATATTTCGAAAATTTGGGCAATTTTGATCTTCTGAGCAAACGCTTTCAGTACTCACAATTTTTCACATATTTTTTAAGAATCACTCAACAACTTTCCCCTCACCTTCTTAACTATCAAAAAATCCGATATTCTCCCCATCCTTATATCCACCTCTGAGCATTATCCCAAATTTCACAATGTTAAAAATTTTTTCCAACCACATCCACTCTCTTACGTTTGAAAGAACAAATATTACGAAATTTTTCATCACTTATGACGAAAGTAAACACACACTTATGATAATTCGTCGACCTATACGCGTTTGGCTCGGAAAAAAAAATCGTAATCGCAACCGCATTAATTTAATTACCGATCGGCGATGGCTTTATTTGAAATTTCTAAAGCATCGTTTAAATCTTGTTCTAAACGTTTAATTTCTTGCTGCACCAAGGCCATCTCTTGGCTACCACGTTGTCTCGAAGAAAGTAAACACACACTTATGATAATTCGTCGACCTATACGCGTTTGGCTCGGAAAAAAAAATCGTAATCGCAACCGCATTAATTTAATTACCGATCGGCGATGGCTTTATTTGAAATTTCTAAAGCATCGTTTAAATCTTGTTCTAAACGTTTAATTTCTTGCTGCACCAAGGCCATCTCTTGGCTACCACGTTGTCTCGAAGTTAAACTTCTTAATTCTCTTAATAATTGTTCTTTTTCTTGGAATAGTAATAACCTAGATTAAGAAGAGAGAAAAAAAACACGCGTATGAGTAAATAACGCCACATCGAGTATGGAAATTTTTCGGTTTCCATCTGCTCTACCTACCTATCTTTATCGGACTCGGCCTGTCCGGGAGTAACTTTTTCTTCTAAGTCTGCCAACTGTTGTTGAATATTTTGTATTTTCTTTCTCGCCTCGTCGTACTCCAATCGCATTCTAGCCATTTCCGCCAGTCTATTACCCATCGGCATTAACTAAACAGAAGAGAAGAAAAAAAAAAAACACAATCGATTAGATTAAAATTCCAAACATATTTATACGTCATAACCCGCAAAAAAAATTATTCTATAAACGGCAATTAATAACAAAACGAGAATCGCTGCAAAAAAATCCTATTCTTTTGCGATATTTTTCGTACGTTAAATCGAACCCGTTCGTTACTCGTCTCCGATATTAACCGTAAATAGCGAAAAAATTACCGCCGTTTACCTATGGATACGCGATGAAAAAAAAAAATTAAATTACAACTTATCATTAAGCCTTCGGTGAAAATGAAACAAATTATAACCAGCGTTTAGAATGCCTGTCAAATCCATATTACTTATTTGTTAGCGAGTACTTTGTAAATACCAATGCAGCGATATAGAATTGAGAGGAAAGAAGAAAAAAATCTCTCACATACGCGGCCCCGTGTAACACTACAATAGCCACCGGTTAACTATATAATTACCGGCGAGAAGTAGCAATTTTTATACCGAAGAAAACAGGCTTCGCCGCTAGCGCCTTACAACCGTCTATAATCACGTTAAAAATATATACTTTTGTTTTTGAATTAAATACCAACAACGGTTCTCGTACGTATACGAATAAGTGCATTTTAAATAGCGGCCACAGAATTCGTACACGATGCAACCATTTCGGATGAATGCATCGACCGCCATTCGCGATAAATCGATTATCGCGTTCGAGCGAGCCGACCAGCCGCGTTAAATATCGTTTTTCGATACCTAAACACGCTGCTATTTCGCCTCCTATATTAATACATTCTGGACGATAATTAACGACGGAATATTCTACGCAATTACCTCTCCTGAGAGATCAGTCTGTGAAGCGGTATTCGATACGGGCGGTATCGATAAGGTGCTAGCATCCGGTGAACTTTCGTTGCATAATTGCAACCTAGTTAAATCGTCTTTTAATTTCGCCAACGACTGCATCAAATCCATACGTTCTTTTTCACCCGAAGACAGCGATCTCTGGATTTCGCGCAGCTCCGTCATAATAGCCTGCGCTTCGGCGATGTTATAACATCCGCCGCCGTTTAAACCGGATCCGTTGCCGCTGAGTTTTTGTTCGACCCTGAAAAACGAAAATATTTAATACGTCGGCCGGACCGAGGCGAACGAAAACAATATGCACCCCGTTACTCACGAAGATAAGGTTTCCACTCCTCTCTGCGTGCACGCCATTTCGGCGCGAATTTGTTCGAGTTCTCGTTTCAGCCTGGAGACGCGATCCCTGGCGTGCGCGACTTCAGATTTTAATAAATCGGGGTCGTATTTCGTACTTAAGCTACTAGTACTGGAACATACTGCAACAGATACGTAATAACTCGAGCGAAGACTGTAATTTGTAAATGCCATCGCTTCTTTTAAATTACAGTACGCGAGCGATATAAATCCGGCCACCGAAGTGATATCTTTGTTCGCCGTTTGTCTCGAGATGGGGGAATCTCGCCTTCGGAACATTTCAAAATACTACCGAGTAAAACGATTATCCGTAATTTCCACGTATTTTACATCCCTTTCCCCTACACACATTCTTCTCAGTGTTCGAAGATTTAAAACCGCTTACACGCCGAAACTGTGAATTTCACTCCGGTGATAAATCGTACGCGACAAAATTGAGGGGCGAATCGTTCGCCATCGGCTGCCGCCAATTCGTAATTTTTTTTTCTCGATCGATGATCAATCGAAATGTATTTCACGCACGACTGGCACCTCGCGTCTGTTTTTATTAATTACTCAAATGAGCACTACCGCGATTTCACATGAATCTGTTCTCGAACGATTCGAAATTAAAATTATCCTATCTAGTGTTGATCAAAGGCAAAAATGACATAACTTGAAAGATTTTGTTCCTGAACTATTCAAACGCTAAAACGAATCAGTTCATTGGAAATTCGTTCGCGAACGATTCAAATTGAAAATCAGACGTCCTCCTTCAAATTAAAAGCAACGAGTCAAATTACATGCTAGATGTGGTTCGTGAACGATTCAAACATTTAAATAAATCAGTTTTGAAATTGCACGTTAAATTCGTTTGTGAACGATTCGAATTCAAAATCAGAATTTCTCTTTCTGATCATAACTAGGGCAACAATGACATACTTTATTAGACGTTGTTCATGAACGATTCAAACACTAAAATGAATCTGCATTGAAATTTATCGTAAAATTTGTTCGCGAACGACTCGAATCTGAAAATTTTTCTCTTTTTGATTATAGACAAGACAATGATGATACAGTTTGGCAAACGTTGTTCGCGAACTATTGCAACACTAGCATGAACCAGTTTTGCAATTTATCGGAAAATTCGTTCGCGAACGATTTGAATCTAAAATCTGCCCTTTACGTTTCGATAATAGGCGAATTCAAATATATTTTCATGAATGTTGTTCGCTAATGATACAAATGCAAGCATGATCATTTTCATAATTTAATGGAAAATTCGTTCGCAAACGATTCGAAACTGAATTCAGATTATATTTTCTCGTTTCAGTATCGTATGAAAATGACATAATAATTATATGCAATATTTTGGTGAATTCTTTCTGCAAACGACTCAAATCTAGAAAGAGCCGTTTCTACGATAATTAGATATTCGTTCGCGAACGATTCAAACCAATGATCAAGGCCTATTTGCATTTCAGGAAGAGGTAAAGCTAACAATTTCGTTAGTAATCTGGAGGAACGATTCAAACCTAAAATCACACTATATTTTTTGCTCTTATAACAAGCGTGGGTGAGTATTACCAAAATACTACTTACAAATATTACGAACCTAAAATCTAATAATTCTGTTTTGTTACAGCAAGAAATTATGGTGATATTTTTGTAAATATAAATTGCGAACTTCAAAAATATTGCGATAATCACATTCATTGAAATATTCGTTCGCGAACGATTCGAATCTGAATTTTGATTTCGATTCTAATTTAAGCAACGGACTAGCATGACAGAATTTCGTGAATGTTCGCGAATGATTCGAATAATGAAATGATTATCACCAGCATGAAGAAAATCATTCGCGAACGATTTTGATAAAAAATCTGGCTTCATTTCTAGTTTCAGTAAGAGGGGAGGGTAGAAACTGCGAACGATTCAAATACAGATTCATACATAAAATCAAACTTCAAGTCTCACTTCTCGTCAGAGGAATTTGCGAACGATTCATATACCGAAACCATTACTTTTGCGAATCTTAAAAAAATTCGTTCGCGAACGATTCAAATGAAAAATCTCCCTACTTCGCTTGAAATCAACGTATTCATACGTGGCTAATAGATTCCCACTTATAAGTCATTATAAAAAACTCGCTGACAGCAAACAGGATTCGGAAAAATTCACCGGATCATTGGGACGTCGAAAATCGCGTGAAAAAAATTCAATTTACAACCTCCGTACGCGCGCCGAACATTCGTTTCGCGAGCCCAAGGACAAGTAATCTCGTTAAACAAAGAGTTATTGACTTTCTACCGCGAACATTAACGCCTATTGGCCGTCGTGCGCGGAAAAAATTCCAAATATTCGTAAAACGTCCGACTCGTCTCGCCCGTCTCCACCGTACGCGTACATAATCCTACCACACATACGTCAAATTCCACACACGCAGCTGTTCCGTCGCAATGATAAACCGTGACCAGCTGTTTTCGCGGAAATCGCGCCGCGTATTTAGAAAGCCCTCGCGCATACGCGTTTCGCGAAAAATAAATACAACCGGCGTCCGCCAAAAAATCGCTTTCGTCTACCGCGAAAAGACCTTCCCCCGTCTCGATTATTCGATTTTCCCACATCAGACGACAATTTTCCCAAGACCCTCACATAACCGAATAAAATACATTTCAGTTCGACTTCGTCTGCGACGACTAATACGCGGCAGAAATAAAATTCCATTCATACGATACGCCCACTTCGCCGCGTATAATACGACCGTATCGTCGCCCAACGAAATCTCGCGCTCGACTCTCCACTCTCGAGCATTCTCCGTAGTTATTTTTGTATACAAGAAAACCGACCAGCGTCGCGATAAATCTATACGAGAAATTTTCGTTACAGCGTAAACGGCGGCGCGGCGCGTTTTCACCGCGCACAGCCCGTCGCATCGCTTTAAATTTAAACTCGTCGATGAGACACCGAAATATGCTATACATACACGTCGAAGCTCGAGAAACGATTTCGAATTCCATTTACATAAATTTCCGACCATATTTACCGGGGCGCGTTATCAGTACAGTTTATATTTTTTTCTTACAGGTAGCCTCCCCCTCTATTCCCGCCGGCGCCGTCCATCTTCCTTTCTTTCTATTTTCGTATATCATTAACATACATACCGGCGCTCGTTATCAACGATCGTAAGCGACCAGAAATGTAAAGAATATCAATTCGAATGATACAATATTCGTACACATATATGTGCATTACACACGTACCCATAAACCCGATAACCATCCACCTCGTTATTGACGTTTAACTCGACCCAGCCACGTTCGATATTATAATTTACACGACGTTCTTCGCTCTTCTTTTACGCCGCAAACAGCGGCCAAATTTTTCACCTATTTTCGCAACTCAAGCAACGAAGAAAAGCCTCGTTCATTGCAACTGCGGAGCGTCGATTCCTTCAAAAAAATTCCATTCCACTGTATTTCATCGGTTCATCACCCGGTTCCACTCGAATCGAGAAGGCCAGAAGGAGAAAAAAAGTATTACGAGCGCAATTCCGGTAAATAGATACATCGCTGACGTATAACTACTATCGTTACTCGGTTAAAACGCGAATCGCCGCTCGCTCGTTATCGCCATGCCGGAATAAAATTAACCCGTTAATAAAATTATCGGCGAATACTTACAACTACTTCTAGAAACGTTAAGTGTATTTAGAGCATTATTTAAATGATCGTATTCGTCCTGGGCTAGGTTCAGTCTCTGTTGTTTCACGTCGTATATTTCTTTCTTCGCCTGCAATTCAAAAGAAAACATTTTACGAAATTAGTATCGGTATCGAGCATCCGGTATACCGTGTATACGTATGTGCTATTTTCCAACAGCTACAAATGAACGTTCGACAGAGGACGACAAAAATGTTTTAGCAAGGAAAAATATGCATATTATAATCAGATGTAAAAATTCGAAAGGAATTAGAATACAATTTTTTTTGCTCAATTTTCTAACTTCCGAATAATAATGAATGAAAATAAAGCGCAAGCAGCCAAGCCGCGCCGCATTACTGGAGCTGAGCTTTTACTGTTGGGCATTTCCATATTTCCATATAATGCTGTCAATTCTCTTACATCCACAACCACTACAGAGGCTGAAAATGCTTCGCTGTCTCTTCCAAAATCATCCTGAAGAATGAATCTGGACGGGGCCACAACTAGAATATTTAGGAATTGTCAAGGGGCGAGGGCGGCGGGTGAGATGGTACATAAAAGTACTCATTTTTCAATTATTCGTAGTTATTTTGATTAAACATTCTGACCACATTTCTCCATTATGTTCCAATTCTCAAGGTATGTTTTAGATTCGTAGGTAAGCCAATGGGAAAGCCAAATCATTTTTTTTTAAGGTTTGTAGCCAACTCTAGTCTCATTTTAATTACGTCACTGAATTTGGAATATGCGATATACGTCTTTAATTTTAGAAATAATCATTATAAATTTAATAAATATATATTTTTTTTTAGATTAGTTTATGTAATTAAAATTTTTTTATTCATATTTAATTTTAAAATAAGGAATTATATGGTTAATATATATTTAAATAAAAAATTTATTTATATTAATATTATTAATTTTATTTTTTATGCTAGTGATCATAGCTTTAGATCCTCTCAAGTATTTCCACCTTTTTTTTTTCCATCAGCCATTTCCAGCGTAAATGAAGTTTTCATTCTACATTCACACAAAGGTACATCAAACGGAGAAAAGTAATAAACTATTTGAAATAATTTTACTATCCACTTCTTCCTCCACCATTCCCTTCCAAAAGCGTTTTATAGATCCTACTTTCTTTCTGATTGTACCCAGGTAAATATAATTTTCACACGGTCGCGATTCCAGCTTACTCCATCGCACAAAACCGTAATCGAAAATTTGCAAGCTTTTCCTCACACCCAACACTGGTATCTTACATACACGTATATTTTTGGGCCAGTGTTGCCATAATAGCGGTTTTCTCGCTAACCAGTACTCATAGAAACGCAAAAGGGCTGAATGCGGTCAAATTTTATGTTTAATGTAGTTTTTGTGGTGAAAAAATTTTTGATTTTTTAAGACTACGGAATTTTTTGTCTTCATTTTTTTTTTGTTGTTTTTTAGTTTTTATCGTATTTTTACATATTTTCAACATATTTACCATAATTATCAGATTCCTCTTTCCAATTATTTTTTCAAGCTTTTCTCACACTAGTTTAACAATTTTCAAGGAATTCTTTTTTTTTTTTTAATCGAATAAAAATTTTTCCATTTATAATCATTATCGTTTTTTTTTTTTTTTTTTTTTTTTTTGATTATTAAAGAATATGACCAATTCAATTATTTTGAATAAGCATTTCTTCATTTCAAAACAGGGATTTTCGATTTCGAAAATTTCACTTCATTGTTCCAAGCTTAACCCTCATACCACAACATATGTCGAAAACGACATTAAATGTAAAAATTTGAATTTTTTTCGCAACATAATGTCGAAAAAGACATTGGATATTTTTAAATCATTATATGTCGTTTTTGACATTATGTTGTCAATTTCTTTTTTTTTTTTTTTTGAACAGGTATGTCCTTTTTGACGTCATGTTGTGTGCAATGTGTTGCTTTGTGAGGGTTAAGTAATATGACAGAGTCCATATTTACTAAATTTGAGCCATTTGAGACGTCTCAAATTTTCCTCAAATTTATACCAAATCTTACATACGAAATATAATTTTACTGAATCAGTGGCATAAATCGAAAATTCCTAAGGAGGTGTGATGAGAGGCGAGAAGAGGTTGTCAACATTTAAATAAATTAAGGACCATAATTATATCCGCATATCAGATGCTCTATCGTGAATTTTGTACCCCCCTCCTCCCCAACACACCCAAAATAAGACTCAATTATCCATGAAAAAAACCCAAATATTTACAAATTTTAAAATAGTATATTAATTCATTTCATAATACGAAGTAAAAACAACAAAACAAAAACCAACAACATCATTCGACCAGAAATATTCGTTATACTTAGTCAATTCTCACTACCAAACCTTCATTTCTCTCTCCAAACTTCCGAACCGAATAAAATCACGTAAAATTTCTTCGCGAAACCTCGTATCCGTCCGTCTCTACGCATCTAATATCCGGTTCTACACCGGAGACCGGAATTCCAAGTTCATCAGCCGGCATCGGGCGACCAGCCGTTTCCGAAATACTCTCGAGCGCATTCCTCGCGAAAAAAAAAAAAATTCTCCAACGTTTCGTCATCCCATCCAACCCGAATCTATCGCCTCGTCCACCATCGCCCTTCAAACAAATACTTAAATCCATTTCGACGCGAGAACGTAATTAGATTCGACGAAACATTCGATAAGATTTCTTCGTTACTGATTCCATCCCGGTATTGACGTCCGAATGACGCAAACTAACCCTACGCATTAATCTTGTCCCGAGTACGAAGAAAAATTCCGATATAGCGAAAAAAAATTACAACACTTTCGATAATACCAACGTAGAAACGAGGAGAAGAGAGACGAAAAAAAAAAAAGGAGAAGAAAAATTCGCCTCTCGTAAAATCGTTACGTAATAAAATAAACAGACATTATAATAACGGTAACAACACACTCACACACGTACAATCGTGCACATACATACACGAGCAGTAATTAAAACGAAAATCGCGTATCGTTCGCCAGCATTAATATTTTATTACTCGTTCGGTAATTTAATCTCGCCATTCGGTACAGAGAGAAGAGAAAAATCACTTACGATAATTTTAATCGACGGCTAAATTACGTTCGCGAGCTAATAATACAGAGAGCCCGCGCTAAGGTATTAATAAAAATAGGAAAATCGGCGATAAGCGTCCACAAAAACGATTCCCGTACATAGACCTCCGCTAGGAAATCAATCCCAACACCTTGCGGGTCGAATGAAAAAATATACCAAAAATATACCCGTACTCACCACGTCGTAATAAATGTACGAAACGAACGATTCGCGAAAATAACAACATAATATAACCGTATCGTAATCGATCCATGTGTAATCGATATAATACGCGATCAAAGTCGCTCGATCGGCGTCACTTCTATCCACCACCGAACAGGTCATATCGAACGCGAAAATTCGTGGTCGCGCGTTCGCATAAAAATTAATAATTAATTCTGTTCGAGAGAAAAAAAATAACCAAAAAAAAAAACCGCACACACACAGCGTAACTAGACGACGAAAAAATTGGCCGCGAAAATCGAAACACTCGTACCGCGGGATCGATCTAAACGCGCGCCATCCGCCACGATAAATCTACCGAAAAAGAAGCCGGTTCGCAGCACCCGGGCCCGTTCCACCGACTATTTCTCTCAGGGCTCCGAATACCGAGGGGCCATTCTCCGCTTAACCCGGCCAACATCCCTCGCGTCTACGCTACACAGACGCGAGACAGGTATTTTACCTCTTCTCCACAGCGTACATACATCCGCGTCGCGTCCAATACACCAACACACGCGAACGCCGCGCGCTCCGGTCTCTCCATACGAAATACCGGGCGCGCGGCAAAGGCGGAGTCGCGCGCCATCTGCAATTCCACGCATACAGACTCGACAGAGGCACCGACTATCTTCACCAATATAACGGCAAAGAGGTGGAAGAAGAGCGACCTTGCGCGCCCCGAAAGAATTCCAACTATGACCCCAGCGTGTACACCGGTTCGCCCAGTCGGTAAATTCCGAACGCGTATAAAACCACAATAAAGATATAGCGTGTACACATACAACGCCGTCCTCCTCTGTGAAGTTGCGTATGGAAAGGTTAAACTAGGTACAACCGAATACTCGCCATAGTTTTCGTATCTATCGAAACCACATTACATAGCTGCCGCCGCCGTCATGAAGCTCTTATTCCACGCTACATATTCGTTCCTATCGCTATCTCTTCCTCTTCCCCATCGCCCTCTCTCTCGCATATTTCTCCCGAGAACATAGTTATATTTTAACACTGGACCAAATTTCAATAGCGTGTCTTCGGATATGCATTTTTGAACGAAGTTGACTGAAAACAGAAATCAACTCGAGCGTTGACCACATTCTTTTCGTTGTTTCGGTTCTTTTTCTGCTTCATTCGTTTCTGTCATTCGATAAACTGAGCTACGAAGAAAAGCATTCGACTCGAAACTCGGAGAATGGTAGAGCGAGAAAGGCTACAGAAATGAAATGCTTAATAGATAACATGCTCGATACATATCCTAAAGTGAGCTTTCCAAGTTCAAAGTTTCAAGAAGGTTGTCAGACTCGAAGTTGGAGGTGATATCTAATGCGAAAAAAAAGGTGAGACATGCCTTCCAAGTTCGAACTTCCCAAGAGATAATTTCTTTCGGCCACGATAACTAGAGTTAACTTCGACCGATTTATTCGAAAAATGGAGAACAGATGAAGTGAGAGAGATACGAGAGCTATATGAATTCTAAAATAGATACCAACAATATCCACACAAAGATTCGCATCCAGAGCCGATACAAGTATGGCAAACTAAAGGTACTCTAGATAGCTACATAGTTTCTTTTCTGCATCAAAGTAACTGTAGCTGGAAGGGCTGAAATTCCGAAGAAACAATTCCATTCATTCCAAAGCACACACTGATACTAGTTAATTTAACTTTCATATAATCATCCTTCCATCCCCTTGGCCACGGTTATACACGACAACTCATCCAAGTCACTCGCTACCGAGCAGTTCATTTGGCGAGTAAATTCTTAAACTTGTTAGAAAAAAGCTGAAAAAAGTTCTAGAAGTTTTCAAGGCCATTGCAAGCTGAACAAACGTTTCCATGCAATGGAAGCAATAATAAATTCCAATCGCAGGTGATGAAAGATCGAAGAGCAAGTTTTGCTCCTCGTTGGCAACAGAAAAATCTACTCGTCTGGAGCTCGACGACAAGCATACTCATTGGTTCTTCGAGTAGAACAGGATGGAGGATACAATCGTAATGATGTAAGTTGGCGTGAAATCGTTATTATCAATGGAAAAATCCGTCACCATTCAACCAACATCATATCCTAAGTTATACGCAGGTGAAATGAAGCTAGAATTCTCAACCCGAAACCTCTCACTTCACAACCCATCAGTCAACCCCCGGACGCGAATTCGTAAGAACAAAATTTCCACGACTCTAAATTCATCCTTTTTTATAATTTATTGGTCGATGAAACGGGTGAAAAATGAAATCCGCTCGTCGCCACGCACCGAGTCGCGATAAATACGAAGACAATTTTAGTCGATTAATTACGCTCGTAATTCTCGACAAGTCGTCGAAAATTAATTAACGGCGAATACGTCGTATTTTGCGACCACGGCAGTCGAGAGCTCCAACAGTCGTTTACAGTCTAGACATTTCACGCCGTCGAAGAATTATCTCGATCTCGGAAACCACGAAGACGAGTTCCGAGTTCTCCGCCGCCATCGTCGAAGCATTCGTAGCCGTCGCCGTCAACGTACACGGAACACCTGCTTCGTCGTGATTTCAATTTAAATTTACTCGAAAAAAAAAAAACTTCGAAAATCGAAGTCGCTTCAGCAGCTGGGTGGAGTAATTTTTCACCATTCTCCATTTTAGGCCGAAATCTATTCCACGAAATTCAGTGCTTGGTCAAACTCGCTCGAAAAGCTCGATACACTTTAATCGGGCTTTTTTTATCAATACGTCACCATGGTTGAAAATTTCACAGATGAATTGAAATCAAAAATTCGCAGTTTTGCTTGATAATTTTCTCATTTATTATTTCAATATTACTTTCAGAAAAAAGAGAAACGGGAAAATGTAAGCAGTTTTTCTTGAGGAAAGGGTACTAATTTTCGATCTTCAGATTTAGTGGAAACCTTGAAAATGCTCAATGAACTTCGTTACACACCCTATAGCATGCTTTACTGTTAAACAAGTTGACGTACTCCAATTACTTAAGCATGTTAAAGGGTGTTTAACAAATTTTGCGGAGCATTTTCTGGGTGTCCACTGAATCTGAAGATCAAAAAATCGTACTCTTTTATTACTTCTTCCGCATTTTTTTTTCCAATTGTAATTTCCCAAGAAGTTGTTCGAGCTTTCATTTAAAATTGAAATTTTTGGGGAATTTCGCATTTTTATAACTCAAAATAGAAATTCATGTCTTTTTTTTACAGAAGGATGGAAGAATTCCTATCCTTTATTCGAAAATCAATTTTCAAAAAAAAAAAAAAAAAAAAAAAAAAAAAAAAAAAACAGCTCCATATTTTTATATCCTCCATAATTGGTGCAAAGTTTAAAAATTTTCACAAAATTTCAAAAAAAATACTTTTGCTCGTTTTGAAAATTTTTTTTATACCCAAGCAATAATCCACCTGTTTTTCAAGATTCAGAGGTTGTAAAACTATTTCCAATACCCGTAGAAAACGAAATTGGAGTTTTTTTGGTGGTACACTGGAGATAGTTTTAGAACCCCTCAATAATGAAAAAAAGCGTAAATTTTTTTTTCTGAAGTTCAAAAGATAAAATATAGAACTTGGATATAGAAAATTTTTCAAAACGCCCAAACAGTTTTTTTTTTTTCAATTTTCAGAAAATACATAAAATTTTCAAACTTAGAACCAATTACGAAGGGTATAAATATTAATCTAGCTGGCTGAAATTTTTGGGCCAGTTTTCGACCATCAAGCGCTAAATCGAATAGATTTTCGAAAAAACCGAAATTCGTTACAACCCTAGTGGGCACCCTGATAATGTATGACCTTGGCGTGACTTTTTTAGAAATTCGTTCAAAATACAAAAAAATTGAAAATTAACTTTTAAATGCTTACAACAAACATACATTTCAGAAAACATGAATAATTTGAATACTGCATATTAAACAAAATATCTACATTTTGATTTGAGCTAGAAGGATCCTTCTTACTTTCATATTTTTTCGTGATGGATAGAATAATATTTCTTTATCGATTTCTGAATGAAAAATACAGGACTGTCGAACAAAATGCATCACTTCTACAGGATACGTTTTCTCAGGCCTGAAAAAAAGGAAAGTGGTGAAAGGGGGTTTCCCTCAGGCCCAAGTTTTTTCAGAGCCTATTGAGGAGCCGCGACTTGACGTATTGGCGCTAAAATCTGCCTTTATCTTCACGACCTCTTTTTTTTTTGCTTTTATGACCTGGACTCGGATTTTCTCTGCACAACGCTGGATTTTCTATTCTTGGGACCACTCAGTCAAATGTACACATTTTACAAGGACTCGAAGTACCTTAAGACACTGTGTATGACACAACAAAAGACAATTAGAGCTCTCAGGCTTCCTCGAGCCTTCTTAAAATTTGAGTGCGTCATTTCGAGTCGAATCGAAAATGTAAATACTCGCATGAATAGCCTATGGACTTGGTTTTGAGCGATTCAAGTTGTACATTAGGCAATCGAATATAAATGGTCTGAAACGTAAGGATACGAAGACCCTCCATCTCTCGCTGATTTCCTTTTCCCAAATAAGGTAAGCTGTAATAGCTATTGTTGGTATTACAAATTCGACTAAAAATTGAAAAAATACCACGTATTTCTCAGGTAAAAATATCAATTACCTCGCTTCTCCACTCACTAGATCACCTCTTAAATACCAACTAGTAACAGCTATTTTTCATGCGCTAAAAAATGCTTGCCTTGGTCAAGGAATACACGCAAACACGATCGAATAACATCCCCAGTCAAGCCTGGCGAAAAAAACCACCACAAAGAAATGGCCCCGGTGTACTCGCGAATCGCAATCTCAATTTCACCGCTTTCGCGTATCCGCGGTTCTGCACAGTACGCGACCTTCGAACAACCAAAATATACCTACTTCCAGCCGAACAATCGACATTGTTGGCATTCCACGCGGACCCGCGCACGCCGGTGCAGCGCGAATCAAAACACCGATGGTTATTCGCCGCGCTCTGCGGCCCGATACGAATCATCCGTCTCGACCTCACGACGTCGACATTTTTCACCGGAGGTTACGCACGATTCGTCAAAAAAATAATACCACTCGACCCAAAACAAATGCCGAGCATTCCATCCGACCACGTCGCTCCACCGTGATTAAAAAACCCATACTAGCGTATTCGGCAACTGCACCGAAAACCTACAGAGGGGGACGCAGAGAGAAGAAATAATAAAAATATGAAGAAGGTCGTAATACGAGAGGTGAAAAAAAAAACACAAGAAGAAATTAAAGCCGTAATTACACGAACCTAGGTCAAGACCCACGAATTCTTTTATACCTCGTTATCGGAGCATTATCATCTCTCTCTTCGCCGTGTACATCGAGCACGCTACAGCGACCGCTGAAAAGGTAATACGGTAATGCGCTAGGTAACCGTCGTCTGTACTCCGCAGCCATAGAAGGTCACTCGTTAGTCGTCCACTTCATTCGAATGACCATAACCGTAAACGAAGAGAAAAAAGTATAAAAGAAAATACACGCCATTTAAGCTCGTACATTAACCCCCCCCCCGCACCCCTACACACGTTCCTTGGTAACACCCGAAAACATCGAATACACTACACGCAGTTTCCAAACGTATAAATACTTCGCCTTCGCTAAATCATTGCGAGTCCATTTCAAACGTTACAACTTGAACGAAATACCGGAGTATCTTTTTTCTCGTACTTCATTGTTGTCGTCGTCGTACTACTCTAAATGTACGAGTATTCATTCATCGACCAACTATACGATACATTCTACGATCCCATTCAACACTTTTCCACCCATAACATCGTCTCAATCTTCTCTCGAATCTACCGCGCCTTTCGCATCGTCGAATTTCCGCCGTATTCGTAAATTTAAATAATTGCCCGCTTACCATACCGGTCGTCGGAATTATTAAAATTAAACTCGACTTATTCCGTCCCTTCTTCGCGCTCCTTCTAGTTCAAACCATTCTACGCGCCAACTAGTTCGGGTAAAAATAATTTCGACTATTTCCCACGCTGTTCGAGGCGACCGAAAAATCTTTTGTGCGTATTAAGAAACCTTGTTCTAATTATTAAAAAGGAAAAAAAAACCCTCGCACAACTCAACTACCTGATAGGTATTCTTCGCTTTTTGCTTTTTGCTTTTTTTTTTTTTGGTAAAATAAAATCACATTTCCATTAGCGTTTCCTAATACGTTCGTATTTTCGTACGAACCCTTCTCCTCACTTTCAGCTCGGAAGAATCGGATGTTTTATCATCGTTGTGTTCGAGAAAACATTCGGAACGAATTTACAGCCTAGTTTTGAAGCTTCTTCGAATTTTCTTACGTTTTCAAACCCAACAACAGGCTTCCTCGATTTTATATTTTTTTTAACTTTCAATCTGCTAGGAACGTCAATTTCAATGGTGAAACAATACACTAAAGAAATCACTCCATGGGCAAAAATAATTTTTGGTTTGTATTTCAATTTTTTTTTCAAATCCGTTGATAATTTGAAAAAAAAAAAAAAACTAATAAAATTTAACCAAACAACAACAACAACTACTACAACTTGAATTATGAGAAGTTTAAAAATTTTAATTTGAATTTTGGTGCCCTCTCAGGAACATGGTCGAGGGGACAATTCGAGCCTGGAGGAAGTCTGCATCCTCTGTCCCCGTCTCATCGGTTTGGGTCACCAACACTACGTTACTTTCGACTTGCAGGGTTGCCGACTCTCGAAACCAAAATACTGCATGAAAATTAGCATTTTTTTTTGAAACTAGCAAAGTAAATTTTTTTCTCTTTAAAATTCGAAATACCCCTCTCTTTTCTTCCAATTTCGAATAAATGCCTTTTCAGTTAAAAGAATGAAATTTTTTAGGAAAAAATGCAAGCGCATATCTTCATTTGAAATTTTAAACAGTATCCTTTTTTTTTCAACGTGATGTTGGTCCCATCGACATTGCATTCACCTACGATTTATGACTGCTACCAGCAATTTATTGAAAATTGAATACTCTTCATTTTTTACTGAGGAATTTTTTACGTGAAAGTGTCGACATGTGAGATATTTTCAAAAAAAAAAAAAAAATGACAATTTTTAAAATACCTGAAATTTTTTGCTCAAGGTACCACAATACCACAAGAAGTAGGGGCCTTGCGGGAAAAAAATATCACTCAATTTTTTGAAAATTCTATTACCATCATTGCGTTCTGAATGGTTTTCAACTGCGACCAACAGTAGCCATAATACACATGAAAAAGCAAATTGTACCCCTTTTAAGCACCCTCTCAAATTAAGCTTATGAAAAATTGATTCCGCCCAATTGGTCGTAAATTTTATGCTCTTTATTTTTTAACTGGGATGTTTTGCTGGTAAACGCGCCGATTAACGTGATATCATCAAAAAACAATTTTGATGGTCTTTCGCATTATATGGCCAAAGGCACCTCGCACTTAAAACTCAAAAAATAAATCGTACGAAAAAAATCGATACCACCACATTTTTTTTGTAAATCCAAAGCCCTTTATTTTTGAATAAAATGTTTTCACCTATGAACAATGGTAGTCGAGATAATTACATTTCTCTTAAGTTTGTTTCGAGTGTTTTTCAGAAAGACATAACATCTCTTCCCTGTTATCAATTAAATAGACGATTTTATTACAATAAAATTCAGAAAAAAGAGAGTTGGTATCATAATGATATAATCAATCAATATCAATTATATATGAGAAATTTTCAATTTAAAAAAATTATGACACATCAGTTGGAAAAAAAAATTACTCTCATTATACCTATCTGATGAAAATCTATCTTGACAGTAAAAGAGTTGATGATTTTTCCCATAATCGACCTGAATAAGGGTTTAATATTGGCAAAATACATAATTCGGACAGAACATTAAAGAAATTCCAGGTATTCAGATCGATATTTACATCTCCTACAATAGGATTCAAGTTGGGATATTTTATAGCTATAATTAAAAATGGAGTTATTAGCAATTCGAGATTTTTTGGCATTCGCCACTTTTACAAAAAAAAAATCTCAATAATCAATGTTCACTACACTTGAAATATCAAGTTTTTAGGCGAAGAGCAGAAAATTTTCATCACCACTGAAAAAAAAAATTGACACCTAAAATTTCTATAATATGATATTCAAGTAACCAAACATCGCAATATACCCTAGAAGTCTCAAATTAGCCGAAACATAGTTTTTGAAAATATTTAAATTTTCATTCCTTTGGGCGAAGTGAATATTAACCCAAAGAGCTAAGATTTTTTTTCTTCATTTTTCCAAGTCATTCAACAATTATCAAACCCAAATTGTATTTTAAAAAATCCAAAACATTTCCTCCTTCCCTGTTAATCAATTTGTTGAAAATTTGATTTCTTCGTTGTTCGTATCTTTTGTGGGTTGATGAGTGGGGTTGAGCATAATGAATGAACTGTCTATAACAACAACAACAACAAAAATACATGTGAAATTGAACCCGAAATTTTTGCACCTTGAATCCCAAGTCAAACCTCATTTCCCAATCAAGCTTTCAAAACATTCATTCTAGAATTTCACGCCAAATGCGAAATTCAACCTTTTACTTTCGCAATGGAAATGATGAATCATACGAAATAAAAATGCATCGAAATTATAAACCAGCAATAATATCGACAACTGAGTAATTGAAAAATTAGAGGCCTAGTTCATTCAGATGTTTATTGTTTACTCATTGCTGTTTGCTAAAATTACTGAAAGCATCTACACGCTCTGAAAATCCGATACATTAGCGCGAACTGGCATGCAAATTTGACCCGCGCTTCCCCTCCTTGCACAAGGCTAACACCGGTCGCAATGAGTGCTTCCATTTTCATCACTTCCGCCGTTCGATTAATCGCGAAAATATGCACGAAGTTCCATACACGATGCCAACGAATTCGTACCGTCATCAACGTGCACATCTGAAGAAGGAAAATCGCCAATCTTCATTCCACGAAAACAATATCCCCGATGAAATTCCGCTCGCGACCTTTACTCCCGCCGTCGATAATCCGATTATTCGATCGATTTGGCCGGTCACCGTCTCCCCACCCGATACGTAGAAAAATTCCCATTACGGAGAAGAATACCATCGCAATACATCGCCCAACCGTACCGATCGCTAGTCACGACTCGCATACCGAAAAATTTTCTTTATCGCTCGAAATACCGAGTAACGGGAGACTAATCCGAGGACACCATAATTCCCGTAATCTATACGAATTCGTAACGGGCGTGAGAAAAAAAATTCTTCGTAATCGTTCGCCTTAAAATTCCGAGTTTACGAAAAGAAAACGCCTTATTTGACGTGCGCCATTATCTAGATCTACCGTGCGTTCGATGTGGCAACGTTGGATCGAGAAAAAAATTCCGACCACCCTACCAACAAGGCGGCGGCAGCTATTCGAATAGAACCAGCTTCCCTTTTTAATCATGGGTGCTGCCGTCGCTGCCGCCATGTATCGGAGCTCGCCAACCGGAATGTCGTTTTCCCACTATTTTCTGTATATACCTGCAACTTAATCGGACGTTCGACTTCTAAATTAAAACACGCCGAACACGAACGCGAGCGCGCGACTCGGCGTCTTTTCTCTTTCACAGGCAGTGTCGCGGCGCCGTTTCTAACCGACATAAATTGTAATTAAAATTCGACCGACGAGTCGTCGGTATTCGTCAAATTTCCCATCTCGAAACGTAGTACTTTTTCAAGTCCGGTTTCTACGGACCACAAAAACTGACTTTTGTGAGTAATTCGGCGAACTACTTTCATAAGAGATGATTTCAGCTGAGCATGCCTTAGAGTAGACGTACATGAATGCTTCAAGAAGCGTGAAAAGGACTTAAAAACTACTAATGAAAAATAAGCAAGTTTTCTAATCCAATTCATGATAACTTGGCGCCAATTTGGGCGAACTTGGAAAATTTGCCATTTACTTCAAGCATATCTCTGTACGATTTTTTTTTTTTGGTTTTGGTAAAAATGTTTTTATTGTTTTCAAAACAACATACTGAAAGTTTTTATCGATTACCCATCTAATAACGTTCCCCCCTCCCTCAGAGGGAGTTGAAGCCCTCAAACGAAGCTTTTTAGTTCATTTGGAAAATTATGGTTCGAGTGAAAAAAAAATCGACATTTTCTCCATTAAACTGCATGAAAAATGTTTATCATTATTTTATATTGGGAAAAACGGAAGCTAAGTTAGTGGATAAAAATCATCAACATTTTTTTCTAATCCAACTAAAATGTATATTCATATGGAATAGGAATAGAAGAACAAGTTTTTTCATTTTCCACTTGGATAAAATTTAATATGTATTCATTTCCTCAGGCAGAAGAATTAAAGAGTTCAAAAAATGTGGACACCTTCAAATTTCACAAATGAAACATTCTAATATACCTACCACCCTTTTTGTACTATTTTCGAAACACCACTATTTCAAATAAATTTCCAATGCATATTTTTTTATGGAGGGGAAGGGGGTAAAGGGGATTCGAAAATCTAAATATCTAGAAATTCCACAAATGGAGCATTTTTGTATATGAGGAATTTTAGAGCATTTTTGAGGCATCATTCATTCGCAGGAAATTCTTCAAATTTGATTAAAACATTTTACGGTAATACCAGACGTCACTGGAACACTGGACGAAAAATATTTGTGTCATTTAAAAATGTAACTGAACCATGTTATAATGAATATTCACATTAGAAAAAAAATGCTGAAAAATTTTTGCTTATCTACAAAGTTGAAGGAGTCAAATTATATTGGTAAATTCAACCCACTGTAACTCCTATGATGTCATACAAAGGCAAAAATTTAACACGACATTTTTCAATGCAAATATTTCCCGTAATATGATTTCCATAAAAAAATTACAAAAGCCCCATATTTCTTCATAAAAAGTGCGAGTAACGTCATATTTATCAAAAGAAAAATATTTCGACCAAATCCTAAAAATTTTCAAACGAATAATGTTTCAAAAAGGCAACAAAAAAGGTCACGAGCAAAAATGCTCTATAATCGCAATTCCAAAATGCCCAAATTTTTTGAACCCCTTAGCTCCCCTCCACGAAAAAATATGAATTTTTTTCGATTCACTTGAAAATTTAATTTCCACAACTTCTTATGACCTCTTCACACACACAGCACCACTTATACACGAAATGGGGCTGGCACCGGGTACATTTGTTTCGTGTTTACGATGACTACAACTTTATAATGAAAAACAAACTATACCAGCCGTAAAGTAAAGAAAAAATCGAAAATTTCAACCATTTTAACTTTCGTCTTCCCCCACCACGACAAATTAAAACACCAATTTTATGTTTCTTTATTCAATTCGCTATTCCAAAATAATTGAAACGAACTAATAATTTCTACCTTTTGTTCAAGCTGTTGTTTGCTCGTACAAATTCCGAAGGGAGGAGGGAAATGAAGTTGCCGGGTGTTGAATAAATTTAATTTTTTCATCATGAGTTTAAACTCTATTCAAAAATGCAAGCCTCTTTTGAAGCCCTAAAACGTACAATTACATGCGTTATAAACGGCCGGGGGAGGGGAAAATATGGATTTTTCTTAAAGCACGAAGTCGAAATCACAATAGATGCTAAATGAACTCAAAAAAACATAAAAATGCAAGCCGTTTCATTCATTTTTCAGACCCCCCCCTTTCCTCCTAACAAAATATAAGGTTAAAATTCAAAAAAAAATAAAATAATTTTCGGATAATTAAACATTTCTCGCCTTTAAAAGTCACATTTTGTCATTCAAAGACTGAAAAAAATTCGAGTGCTGATTTTTTTTCAATTAGTAAGTCTAAAATGTTATTAACTTTGTTTCATAAAGCAACAATTTAGTTAATTTTTAAAAACGAATGACAAATGGGTATTTTATCGGTCGTGTGCACGGTATGGGCTTACTTTACGTTATTGGTTATTCAGACTTAATATGTAAAATATGCTGGATTTTAACCTCACAAAGCTTCCCCCAACAACATCATATTTTTGCTTTAAAATGACTTCGTAGAATAATTAATGTTTTAGCATTAAAGAGCTCAGACTTTATGAACCGCTATCAAATAAAAATTGAGCTATTTGCCTATCAAGGTCGAAAAAACTTTAGCTAAGCCCATACTATGTATAGGACTAAAAAATTAACCATTTGTTGTTTATTTTGGAAAATAAATAAAATTACTGTTTTTTTGAAAATAATTTAAAACCGGTTCAGACCTCCTAAATTAAGAAAAAAAAGTGGATAAATTTTTTTCGGTCTTTAGATGACAAGATACGACTATGAAATGCAAAAATTTTTCAATTGCCCGAAAATTCGTTTTTTTATTTTTTTATTTTTTTTTTCAATTTCAATATTTTTCAAGCTTTGATTGAATGTTGAGAGGTCTAAAAATTGAGTTGGTTGGCTAACATATTGTGACAGAGAGTAAGAGACCTTCTTTCAGTAGATTTTGAACTCAACGAATTTCATTTGGCGAAAATTACGAAAGTCATTTCTGAGCTAAACAAACCGACAGTAACGTACACGTATGATCGATAATTGAAAAATTACAACAAATCGCATTTTCCATCGACAGATACGTCATTGGATTCGCGTCGAAGCGAACCAGATGTAGCGACGAAAATGGAAAGATTAAAAAATTCCTACTTTCCACGCAACCATTTCTGGCGCCCCTTCGGGCTTCATCCGTTCGTAATCATCGTCCTGCTATTTCATCGGAATGTCGCATGACGTAAGTTTTCGCCATTATAGACATTATAGGCGAAAACATAATGCCTGCCGGCCTTCGATATAGTTTTACAAACGCGTATTTAAAACACGAACGTTTTTTTTTTTTTGTTCACCATTTTCAACCTGCTTCCTTCGACGAGAGCCGAAATTATACCACACGTACGCGAAGATACGATTTTCAATTTCATCACCCTGCCGATCCTCTCTCGATCGGCGAACACGTGTACGTGCCCTTGTGACACCGTATAAGCGAACATTATGGCGATCGTTTTCGCCTAATGAATCGTTGCGCCAATAAGGCTATAATAACGATAACGCAGAAGCGAAGGGAAAAAAGGTCGATTAAAAATCGATAATTTTAATTAGTTTCGCTTTCACGCTAATCTCTCATCCGAGCAAGCTTTCCAGCGCGCGTGCGACCATCGGTCATCGATGCTGACATCGACTTTCCACATCGCATACCGATCGACCGCCGAAACCGCGATAAAATGTCAAGGACCGAGCCAACATTTTTTGGTCACCGTTTCAAGGTACCCGCCGGCCAACCGATCGAAATTATTCGCCACCATTGTTTCGCCGCGGAGGCCACGCACCGTGACATGGAAATCCCTAATACTACTCCTCCGGTTCGTCCCTCCCAGCTTCTCTGGAAATTAATCAAAAACGTTCGAACCGCGTTTTTTTTTTCTCTTCATCACCCACACGCGACCGTAAATTCATCAACAACTCGTAAGATTCGTTTAAAACGCCGCTTCGTTTCTCGGAAGATTCTCGAATTCGCGCCAATATCAACATTTTCCGCCCAAATTACGTCTGCCTCGGTACGCGTTCGTCGTGATTTCGAACGAAAATTTTTGAAATTCCTTACTTTTCCTTTCGTTCGAGACAGCTCGATTAAATTTAGACCGTAGCGACGCGTAAAAAACCGAATATTACGATAGCTCCGTTTAACTTTCCCTATTACAACCGTATTCGAGTAACTCCAGTTACATCAACTTTCGACCAAGGGTTAAATACCAGAAGGAGGAAAAGAACGCTATTCCAGTCCTTCCTTTGTAATCCGCTATCGAAACTGCACTTTCGGCGGGCGAATGCAGTTTGCATAACTCGTTCGCGAGTTAATTACCCTTTATTATAACGGCGACGGTACTACTTTCGTCCAACACAAGCGCTTCATCAGCGTTTAAACGATACGCCTTGGGGCGCACCACGAAACGCCAGTCGTACGATTAATTTACGGTCGTCTACAAAATATGATGTGAAAATTACGAAACGATGGGTGACACTGACGCAGCGCAACCAAACCATACGCTCACTAGGGCTTCAATAAAAATTACTATATTTTCGAATAAAAAAAAAGTAAAATTTTACGCGGACAAAAAATGCACCACTCAACAAAAGTTAAGCAAATTTTCACGAAAAAAAAAAACAACAACAACAACAGAACAGACACCTCAAAATAAAACCATCATTCTTCAAAAAATTGAAAAGGGTAAAAAAAAAATGGTCACAATATTTGCTAAATATTCCATTCCTTCAACTTAATTTCCAGTACCCTCAAAATGAAGTCAAAATGAAAAGAACGCATATGGTAAATAAAACAACCAGAGGTGACTCTACGAGGTGAACACTACAAAATAAAGTAAGTGGCTTTTTGAGGTTTTTCGAGGTATTGCTAAAAAGGAACAATTTAAAATTACACAGACTGATATTCCTGAAAGAAGAAATGAAATAGAAAAATAAATAAGAAGCTCATTCATAAGAAATGTATTACATTCTATGCATACTTGCAGAAATATCGATCGAGGCAAAGCACTGCTGGTGTAAGCATTTCGAGTGAATTGGAGAAAATAACTAAGGTTTCAACTCCCTTCCTATAAGCCTTTGATAGGATGATCCCAATTTCCTATTTTTCGAAAATAAGAAAAGCCAAGCGAAACGTACGTAGTCGTTAAATGACCTCCAGAAAACGTGAAAACCTCAATCTACAAAATTAATAGGAACACCAGCCGAAATGAGATCAAGTTTTCAAAACAAAAAAAAATATATATTTAGGTCAATTTGAATTTTGTTTTACATGCCGAAGTTTTATTCTCACTTTATTTCCCACAGACAGAAAAAATGTTTAGGTGATAATGTTTAGGGGGGGGGGGGGGGTGTTTTGATGACTTTTTTAAATTTTCTTTTGAAAAAATACTAAATTTTTCGAATTTTCATAATATGGGCTTGAGAACATTTCAGAATACAATTTCTTCCTCACCGCAAGGTTTCCTCAAGCATCATACCTTCCCTTCAAAATAACGTAATTTAGACGTTTTACTCAAAAAATACCGAATACTTTGGGAGCATGTGTATGACGCAAAAATTCGACATTTTACCCAAAAGAGTTTAAATTTAGTTACCTCACGCTCGTGACTTGAAATTACCAATTTAATTCAATTATTAAAAACATACGTAATTTTTTTCTCGTTTTTCAATTAAAAGACAGAAAAAAATTGAAATGTTTAGTTCGCTAAATTTTGAAAAAATTAGGGGTTAGTAATTGTGGTAATCAATAGAAAACAAAATGCAATGCAAAAAAATTAAAACGGTACCAAATTTAATTTTTTTGAAATTTTCAAATCCTCTCATCTAATTTTGGCAAGTTTTTCAATGAATTTGGAAGATTGAAATTTTCACACATTTTCAAGGGTCATTTCGCAATTGCCTCGTAAACAAACTTTGGCCAGGTTGATCAAAAATAAACATGCAAAGAAAAACTAAAATTTCGCACCTTTCCTGTTTTTTTTTTTTTTTTTTTTTTTTTTTGGTACCATAAAACTCATTTCACTTCACCTTTTTGCCCCTACGATCAAGAATAAACAAACATAAATCAAAAAAAGAACTACTTAGGTTAATCGAAAAACTTGCCCAGAAATCTTTTGAAATTTCGTATTTTTTGTGTTTTTTGACAGAATTTCGTAATATCATCGTTGTATTGTACCTAACAATTGAATTTTGTAACATTTTCGCATTTTTCTTAATTTACGTTTCATAAACAAAAAAATTATTGGAATGAATAATAATTAAAAAAAAAAAGGAATAAGAGTGCCTCCCTCACGAACTATGAATCGTGGGGTATGAATTTAAAAAATCTTCTTAAAATGTTAAACAAGCTAAATATGGACTTAATAAATGGTCCAGCTAGTTTCAGTATCCAAAGTTGATATACACCCAAGCTATAGTATTTTCGAGAAATTAACCCCCCCCCCCAAAAAAAAAATATATTACAGCATGCGAATTTCATAATTCTTTGAAAATGTGTTAAATGAGTCAAATATCGTCCCAATAAAAGGTCTACCTAGTTTCAGTCGCCAAAATCGACACCAACCGTAGTTACACTTTAACCCCCCCCCCCCAAAAAAAAAAATTACAGCATGCGAATTTCATAATTCTTCGAAAATGTGTTAAATGAGTCAAATATCGTCCCTATAAAAGGTCTACCTAGTTTCAGTCCCCAAAATCGACACCAACCGTAGTTACACTATTTTCGAAAAATTACCCCCACCCCTTCAGCGTTACTACTCGGTGCGACGTTTCAGTTCCGAAATAATTGAGAATGGTTTAGACGAGCGAAGTACCAACAAAATAAAGAGTCTAGCTAGTTTCAGCTGTTAAATTTAGTGTTCCGCCGGATTACAGCTCACTGAAAAAAACTGCTCTCCGCCCCTCCACATTCAAATACCAGCGAGGGCTAATACGTTGCTTTCAACGATTAGCAGGTTTGCGATGTCAAATTTGATATTTACTCGTTTTTGGTTTCTCGACCTTGCGAAATTTCCACGCTACGAATCTCCAATCACTATTCCCCTATTCAACGTATACGACACCCGTACGAACGTTCGATAGTAATGTTAACGTCGCGTCGGGTACGTACGATAACAGCTGCTCCTGTAGTGTTACCTAATCGCATTCTTTATAAATTTGGATACTCGGTACGTAGAGATAACGGTTATCTGGACAGCGTGGTATTTTAATTGGCCGACATTAGGTGCCGTCGTACCGACGTTATTTTCCCCATTCGAACGGAGACGACGAAAAAAAACACACGCGTCCGCGTTACGTGGCGAACATCGTTCGACGGTTTCATCATACGAGAACTGGCGCGTCTGGTTTCACCTACGCCGAGTGAAGAAAATCCTCGGACACCTTGCGTTTTCGAGAATCGCGTCCGCGTAATTTCTAATTTCCACCATCGGTGGCAGCGTACACGGCGAGTTGTTTCCTCATCACACGTCGAACTAGAGGCAGACCGAGGGTCGTTCCCATATGCGGCGAAAAAATTCGCTTCGACGTCCCGCAGCGAAAATACTCGCAGCTTTAATCCAGTTTCACCGAACGCGAACGCGTACTTCATCGCCTGCAGAGGTGTAATTACAGTTATAAAATCGCAATTACACGATCGACCAATTAACGTGGGCACGATTAAGGGCAACCGTTGCCCTTTAGTATACAATTCCGCAATTTTTTGATCGCCGTCGCTACCTCAGGTGCGTCGGGGCAAAAAATCCAGCTCGACGCGGTCGCCAAATTCGCTAATAGGTCGTCGCAGATCGCGCGCGCTCGAGTCTTCTCTCGAGTACGCGTATAAAGGGAAGCGGGTGGGGGAGCCTATGGTATACGCGGCGCGCTAAGACCGGCTTCATGGCGAATAGAATTATTATACGCTTTATAATGCTTTTCACATTCCAAAGGTGTTCCGCGATCCTATCCCGTCTATCGAGCCGACCGGCGGCGATGGTATGTGTTTCGCCGCCGACCAACGTTACGTTTGGCAACGTCGCCCCGTCGTCACTTCTGCTTCGCATAACGTAACGACATTCCGTTCATATCTTTCGTATTCGTACACACATACTACTATCTGATATCAGCAGCGGCGCAGCGTCGCCATCGTGCAAACGCACGCACAAAGCGTATTGCAAAACTAAGCGAACCGACCCGGCCCTCCGTAACGTCGAACTGCCTACGTAATTACCGTGTATCAATTAATACGCGCGTCGTCTTTCACGTAAACCGGTGCGTCGTGCCACCGAATCGCCGAAATATTCGGACGATGCGTCGCCTCCGCCCGCCACCCCTAACCCTATCACACGGGTATCCTTTCGGTAAAGCCGAACGGCCGCCCTTCAATTCGAAAACCACCCAATAGCCGACTGTTTCCACTTAACACGTCTCTAAAGGGTTTCCCGATTTCGTTCGCACCGTTTACAAAATTACACCCGAATACGAAATTAAGACCGACCGACTGACCGACCCGTGTATCGGCATAATATTTCCATATTTTCACACGTACCTAATTCCAAAGGTAAACGTCAAATTAGAAAAAAAGGTCGTACACAATATCTCTCATTGGTCGATCATTCATTACCACCCACCATCGAGTACCTGGACTGTACGACTCCATATTGCCTGAATCCATAATTTTCAAAAGAGCTTAAAAATTGAGAACTGATTAAACAAGCCGACTACTCCATAATGTATACACTCGTCGCAAATAGCCTTTGATGCTGAGCGACAAAAATAAACGCATTAAAAAAAAAAAAAAAAAAACTAAAATTATTCGAAAAAAAAAAACTGAAATTCAAGTCATGTACACTGTACATTGTACGTAATTGTTGATAGTAAAGATACTGATATTTCTGGAATGGGGAGGGTTGCCTTAGGGTTGAGGGTGTTACAGGCATTGGATGGGATTGATTGAGAACTAATTTAAGTCAATATTAAGTTTGTCAATTCATTTTCAGTTCATTTTAAATTTCTTACATGCATTGGTAAAGTGCCCCTTCGTAAGTGGTGCAAAAAGGCTATAAAGGAGGCACTCAAATATGTAAAATAAATATTGTTAAAATCGGTAGGATTACGTGATCACTCCCACAAACACCCAAAATGTCTAATTGGAAATATGCAGAGTGCTTTTTGTCCACAAGGATCAGGAAAATCCATATTTTTCAAATTTTAGCTCTTTTAAGATTCTCAAATCGACCTCAAATTGAGGCCATCGCCATTTTGGATCGATTTTCACCCAAATTCAAAAGAACATATTCTGGTACCTAAATAACTCTTCATACCACATGCGACCGTACTCAATCGATTTGGTAAGGAGATATACGCAGTGGTATAGTCAGAAATATTGCTTAGTTTGTACAAGGGTAGGTCACAAAATACCTACTTCTGTTGACTGAATTTCTCGGGGGAAGAGGGAGAAGAGGGGGAGGAGTTGATTGAGTACTTTCATCTTTCATATAAATTATCATAATCATTTTAATATGTCGCAAATATGCGCACGAATCAAAATTAATTACAATAATTTTAGGATGAGTAATTAAGATTTTTTTTTTTTTTTCAAGCTTATATATGTAAACAGGATAGACCATTCTTGGATATTTTTCATTATCACGACATTTTTACTCAGACCACTTTTTCCTTCCCTTTTTTTATTTTTTCCTTTCATTTTTTTATTCACTTTTTTTATGTATTTATTTTTTTATGCATTTATCTATTTATTTATTCATTTATTTATTTATTTGTTTATATATTTATTATTTTTTATGCATTTATTTTTTTTTCATTCATTTTCTTTATGTATTAATTTTTTTATTTTTTTAATTTTTTTATTCATTTTTTTTTTAATGTATTTATTTATTTGTTATATATTTATTATTTTTTTACGTATTTATTTTTTTTAATTTTTTTTGTTCATTTTTTTATGCATTTATTTTTTATTTTTTTTATTCATTATTTTATTTATTTATTTATTCATTCATTCGTTCGTTCGTTCGTTCATTTAATTAATTAATTAATTTTTCATTTTCTTTTATTTGGAGGTGTTTATGTTTAATTCTCAAGGTTCCTTCAACTTTTGAACACATGACATTTATAAAGAGTCCAAGCTAGGAGTAATTTACGCCCTTCTTCCCGGCCATTTCGTTGTTTTAAAAAGTGGCAATTCAAGTAACTTTATGAAAAAAGAATTGAACGAATTTTTCGGGTTTTTTTCTCTTTTTTTTTCATTTTACAAATTTTGAAATAAAAGTAATCCAATTTCTTTTTTTTTCCTAAAAAACTTCCTTAAATATTTTGAAAGATGCATCAATGTTTATAACTGTGGAAAAAAAAGCATGTTGGAACCTCGAAATAACGAGTGATTTCAAAAAAAAAATATATATATATATCAAATGGCTATTCCATTTCTTTCTGATCCCTGGTTGTTAATTCATCAACCCCACTCTACAATTTCTTTTAATCACAAAAATTTTGAACTTTTTATTTTCTCAATATTTTATTTAAAATCGCTCAAAATTACGAATCATCTCAAAATATTAAAAACTTCTCATAAATCTATAAATCAACGAATTAATCACTCGATTAGGAAATATTTCAATAATAAAAACCTAAAGATTCCAATTCCGAGCAACCACACACCATCTGAATCTACCTTGCAACGAGCCTACAACAGCATCGAGACTAATAACAAACATAAATACTTCGAAAAATCGCCATTTCCCTCCGCGCATTCCCGAATTGGAATCCACATCCATGTTCGCTTGAATAATAATAAACTGCGAAATTCGCTAAAGATCAACTGGTAGGCAATCGTTTTTCTACACTTGATCGCGAACCAAGAATATCTCACCGAAGATCATAAACTTGCTCATACCATACAGTCGACCATTATGGACGGAAATTCGCCGAATAATTTTCATCCGCGCATTCCACATCCGAGCGGTAGGAATTTCATAAATGTAAATCGACCATTACGATATACAACACGTAAACGCGACCAAACCTGTTTTTTTTTTCATCTCTTATTTATTCCATAAAACCATTCATGAATCACGCGAATACGCGGCTACGCATGCGCGTAAATATTTTCACTGGTCGATTGGGCACAACAGACTGACCGTACGACCATCGTGTCGTCGTATGGAATTCGTCAATAACGACACGACGACGTAGCGCATAACGTCCAAACGAATCGATCACAATGGGTAGGCGCAAAAAATTACGCGTACAGTGGTGCACTCACCTCTAAAACATCCTGAGCGGTGGTCAAGTAATCTCGAAGCATCGCTTCTTGAATGGCTCGCCAT
This sequence comes from Phenacoccus solenopsis, assembly GCA_009761765.1. NCBI lineage: Eukaryota > Metazoa > Arthropoda > Insecta > Hemiptera > Pseudococcidae > Phenacoccus > Phenacoccus solenopsis. The sequence goes on from CM019753.1 coordinate 12,926,300, forward strand.
TCTAATCGCGGATCTTCTAACTGCGTACATTCTGAAAACAGACCATATAAAAGGTATATTAACCATCGTGTATTATAGTTGGGACGCGAATACAAACGTATACCATTTAAATACATAAACGCGAACGGTTCAAGGTTCGTCTCGTTTCGAGAAATAAACGGCGACAATAAAATAATTCACAATCCGACGTCGACATTTGCATATTTTCGTATTAAAATAAGTACACATATACGCGAGCAAAATAAATACGCTATATATAGTCTGCACTAGCGGAAAATTTTTTCCAGCCACCGATCGCGTAAACCGCCGCAAATGTCATTTATACATTACACGCCTTAATCTCTCGTAATGTCAACCGGTTCTCGTCGATTATCCTTCCTGCCCGTCCGTCTCTCTCTCGCCTTTACATTCGGTATCAGAGGAATCGGCCAAAAAAATATACATACCGATGCGAATCTCGCGCCTAGGTTTTGCGGAAAATGCCATTTGTATAAACACTAATTAACATAATCGTAGTCGTCGTCGTCGTCATCGTAGGATACATAAACACATTTTCTTTTACGCAGCCTGGAAATCATTTAGCGAGTTATATGGACGCGAATTACATAAATCGTGCGGTATCGTAGCTGCGAGGGCTCAACGATATGCTGGGGGCGCGTAGGCGTACATTTTAACGTTACGCTTTCGCGCCAATACCCGAGTCTATGGGGGGTTCGCTTTAGTCTCGAATCGTACTTTTGCACTGTGCTGTATTTCAAACAGCACTCCGGTAATGTTCAATTCATCCAGTCAGTATGAAAAAGTGATAAAATTATTTTCATTTCAACCCGGTGAAAAACGAAGCTATTACGGTCCACCTTACTCGTGAAAGAGGTATCTGAGAAGGAGAGATGGGAATTACACTTTCGAGTTTTAGATCATATTATAATTATATTAGGAATCGCATTCAGGGACTGGCGGAGGCAGAATAAAAATACTTTTCGGGCCACTTTTCAATTTTTTCTTTTTTAAATCCGAAGCAAATTTCGAGGCAATTAATGATAAAAAAAATTCGGATTGAAGTTGTGGAATTTATTTAAATCGTAAAATTCAGATTTTCGAGTCCTTTTAGAAATCCAAGCCACGGAGCGAACTGCCCTCTTGCCTCTTACCCTCCCCGAACCCGGCCTGTTTGGCAAAATACACTATTTTAGGTACATAAAAATCACTCAAAATGTATAAACTAGACGAGCATAAGAAACGAATCTTGGATTCCCAAATATGATCTCGCACGATAATGTGAAATGAACAGGCCGAAACATCTCGAGCAAAATATGGGTTCTTTAGGAAATTTTAGATAATAAAATTTCTCGATTCTTCTTCACCTACTTATCAAATGTGCCTAGAATGCTCGAACTTTGTACGTAAGGTAAATTAGGGACCGCGATATGAGCCCTTGAATTTGGCTCATTTGAGTAAAGGCTTTTATCTTAATTTAATTGAATTAATATTACTGTTAATAAAAATGAATAAAATTATATTCCAATTAAAAAATAAAATAAAAATATAATATTATTAATAAAATTATTATTAATTATAAATTTAATTAAATTCAATATTTTCATTTCTTTAGCAACCAAAATTAAAATTATATTAAATGTATAAACTAAATATTGAAAAAAAAAAATTATATTATATTAATATAATCAAAAAAAAAATTAATCAAAAATTAATATTTATATGAAGATATTCAAAAGCTCAAATTTTACAAATATTACCTCCTATGGTATCCGAGGACAAGAATTATATCTCAAATTTACTTTCTTTTACATTCACTGGATACATTTTTTTTGGGGGGGGGGGGAGGTTTTCAACTTCGATATTATTACTGACAAGAGGACGAATAAATAAAGATTATTTGGAAGCAAGAATACGTTTATATTGAAATCTCATTTCAAGCAATGTTGAATAGCTTTTCAAGGGGATTTTTTCAGGGGATTTTCTACAAACAGTTTCTAATGAAAGTCAGGATGAAATTACATTTCGCTCGAATATCTTCAAATAAAACACTAATAATTACTACTTTTACTATAAATACCTTTACATACTACCAGGGCCGCGGAAAAAGAGGGACAAGAGTAACAGATTGTCTGAGCCTGGGTTTCAGCGAGGGCCAGTAAATCTAATGATTTTGAAACTTTTCATAGCTCTAATTGGATTTTTTTTTCTTCACTTCGAAGTTTTCATTGGATAAAAGCAAAAATTGAAAAGTTGATTCAAAAATTATTACTGCCCCGCACATACATACTACACGTAAATCTACATAATGCTACTTTGCAATGGGTAAAATAGTGAGTAAAAGAAACTGCAATTGAATCCTTGGAACAGTTATAGAATAACCGTGTTCCACATTATGTACCTCATAAATATCAACTATAAAATTCACTTCGATATTTCTTCAATTTTTTTACAAGCACTCATGATTAATAAAAAATTTTAAAAATTTTCGATGTAGCAAAACAAAAATCGACAGTATCAATTATTATTTCAAAATATCGACAGTATCGATCATTATTTCAAAACATCGACAATTCTAAAATATCGATACTATTGATAGTTGTTACAAAAATATCGATACTAAGAAAGTATCGATATGCAACATCGAAGATTATAAAAAATATCAACAGTATCGATAGTAATCGATATCATCAAAAATTGCACAAAATATCAATTCTATCAATAGTCATCAAATATCGACAGTATCGATAGTCGTAAAATATCGATAGTATCGATATCAACAGAATATTGAAACTGCGGATATCGATAATTGTATAAAAATTCAAAAATAGTGGTAAAACATCGGGTTAATGTCGATGGTTGAGAGAAAATTTCAGTCATAAAATATCAACATTCCCCACCGTACTATGAGTGCGATTTTTCTCGCTTCTATATTCTACTTGGTCTTACTCTTCATTACTGAGGCTATAAAGAATCTCGAGTATTGTAATTCTGCACACTTGTGGGTTACCACTTGCCATGGATCTTTCTATCTATTCCAAGGATTAAAACATTCTCGGCATAAGTGAAAAAAACAACAAATACTTTACACAATTCCCAACTCCTCGACCCATAGCCGTAACTCGACGATCACATAGCCTAAAAACAATTATCTTCATCTCCAACGATCCTCCGTCTCGACAATTCAACTCGAAAAAAATCGCGTTTACGAGTATTTTCTTACAACTGCGCCATACTCATACAACATAAATGCCGATCGTACATAATTTCGACGTCTGCATCGCGCAGCATTATCGTAATTCCGCGCTTTTATTCCGTATTCTCGGCCGTGTGAATTGTCCATCCATAATACAGACGATGAAAAATAAAATACGCTCGCTAAGCAATTCAACGGTGATACAGTGCACATTAGTTCGACGACGACGATACCGCGTAATCCGCCACCGCTTCTAATCGGTTCAGCCTAAATATGCGTGAGAATTCGCCGCCGGACATTTTCGTACTGTTTTCGAACCTCGTTGCTGTATCGTCCAGCAAACTTAGTGCTTTTTACCGTGACTTTTGAAACGGTGGCTGAAAAGTAATGCGTAAAGAATGAACTCGCCGAAGCCTGAATTCGAAATATGCCAAGTTCAACTCGAAGTGTGTTCGATAAGGGGTGAGGGCTCGTAGAGGCTAAAAATTTGCCCCCATATATACATCAGTATTTTCGACGAACAGGTTCTCAGAGATGAAATCAAGCCTTGTCTCCAATCTCATCTGTGGTCAATGAGGTACCAGCTCCTTCGAAAGATGTGAGGTGGACGTTATCGATTTTCAAAACTGACCGAAAAAATTCAGTCCTAGGAAATTCCTCAAGGATACCTCCCCAAACAGCATACTAAAATTTTTCAACAATCCAAAATTAGAGTAAGATCTCGCGAAAATTAGATTCATCTCAACGCATAAGACATTGAAAAGAAAAATAAACGGAAACAAAATTAATTTATTTTGAATTCCAAACAGAAATGACTTATTCTATTAATTTCACGAAGAAAGTTTTACTACCTTCCCCCCTCCCCCGGCACTCTAAAAGATTTTTCAACCTAGTTAGGGGTGTTGGGTTTTTAGCAGGTAGCACTGGGATGCTTCTGAACACATTTCCGTAAAACAACTTTGTTCTTAATTTTTTGCACTTCAGCCTTTATCGAAATGTATTCTTGTAGTCGAAAATTTTCATACAGTTAGGACAACTCCATCACAATGTTAAATAGGTATACTAGGGAATGGGTGCGAGACTACGTTAGAAATAACTGCTGACATGTTACCTTTTGAAAGAAAATCATATCAGATACCTAAAAAGCCAAAAAAGCCCGGATTGGATTATTTCTGAAACTATATTATTTCAACATGTCCATTTCGATAGGTATTTCCTATTTCTTTCGAAACATACGACGTTTACGAGAAAAATTATCATGTATAAAATTATTCTACTATCAATTTTCTACAAAAAAGGTTCAATTCGTTTTTTACGTACGATGCACTGGAATGCGAAAAAATGTTCCTGATTTTACGCTCATATCATCATATGGTATCAATAGACTTCTTACAAACAGTATGTCGTTTTTCTCGGGAAATACGGTAATTACGAGAAAAATCATCATATACAATATTAATCAGTTTTTAATTTCCTACAGAAAAGGTTATATTCGTTTTTTCCATTGAGGGCATGCCGAACGAAAAAACTTCGTTAAACTATGCGTAAATACCGAAGAGTTTACCTCAAAATCCATCATTCGGAGTACTTTCCTGCCCACAGAATATAGGCTACTAGTCGGATACGCTTTAAAACAATACAATAATCTAATAAAATAATTTTCACTTACGATTGAAATGATTAATATAATACACTCCTATATGAGGATCGAAAGCTTCTTCCCAGCCTAGCGGCAATTCGTTTCCAATACAGTCCGCGAAACTGTGTGGTTTTCTGTACCTTCAACAAACAAAACAAACAGATGATGAATTCGCATACGCATCACCCTACCGAACGTATCGGCGAGGAAATCCGCCACATCCGGGCGTCGATTTTACATTACATCACCGGAGGAATTCTCCCGGCTAACCTACAACGGGCACGTAATACGTACGTGGTGCCGAGTGCAGATTAGGTCCAATACACTTGTTCGCAAATCGGCCATCAACAATGGCCCGAATGAATTCGCACCACGGCTCGATTACCATATTTCGCAGCGACCGTCGCGTAATCTTCACCTCGATAGTAAAACGCGTCGCCTCGCCCCGCTTACGTAACCATCGCGAGCGAGGGAAAAAAAATGACAATACGTCGTACGCGAAACCTCGACGACCGAATTAGATCTTTTGCTTTTCGTTTCGTCGCTCCTTTCGTCCCTACCGTCGTTTCGCGTTCGCCAAATACCCGACGCGACGCGGCGTTCGTATAATTCGCCAAAAAATAATTCGATTACGACATAACCCATTAACGTCGAAACGCGACAATTTTATTCTAGGTTCGTTAGCATCGTCGTTTGGCCGGCGTGTCCGCGCCTCGCATACCTTTACGTATTATCGCGTCCTCGTTGGAATGTCGCCGACGCCGACGCGACGCTTTCCAATATCGTCGAAACGTAATCGCCGCCTCGAAAACGTTCTTTCGATCGTTTCTTTCTTATTCGCGGCCTTTCTGTAAAGCAATGAGTTCGGAAAATGCGTCGAAAATGTGATACATACGTAATCAAAGCCAGCTACAGGTGATACGGAGCATGCGCATCGCAACTCCATAGAGCCGCGCAAGAAACAGACACAAAGCAGATACACCAGGTGGAAACCCCTTTATTTCTCACAGGTAGTCCCATACGCAGTGTGAAAAAATCAAGTTTTTGGAATTTTTTATTCAGTCATCACGCAGTGCTTGAAAATTAAAATAATAAATGCCACGTTAATTTTCAGCCCATCTACAAAATTGAAGGAGCAACGGTTAATTGAAATTTTCAATTCAACATAGTTCCTTCAATTTTACAGATAGACAAACATTTTATACGACATTTTAGTTCCATTTTTCGAGTACTATAAATTTTATTAAGAAAAAATAATATTCAAGCATCCGTAATTTTATTTTTCAATACAACATGACCTCACCTATATTTACCATGCCCCCGGCCCCCCGCCTAAAAAATTAAGCAAATCCTAAACATTTTACGCAAATAGGGTAGCGCTTGAAAAATGCAACCAGAAAAGTTATGCGCAAAAATTATCTTCCTTCAGAATTTGAAGCTGTCTCCAGCTTCTACAGGAATACGCAATTTTTGTACATCTCTTTTTTTCGTAGCCGTTGATAAGCATTATCCATTTTATGTAAAAAATTTTAAATTCCATCAAAATGTTGACATTAGCAATGCTTTATGATATCATCACATGTACAGCGCTACCTATAAGAAAAAGAAAGGTTTGACCAGATGATACGAATACACCTTAGGTCAACTACAAATCTGATACTTTTTAAAAGAGTGGAATTGAATTTAAAAAAATTTAACAACTTGATTTCTGAGATTTTTTTTCATGTGTTCGAAACTATTATTTTCTTTTTTTTTGAGGGGGGTGGGGGTGGAGGGAATTGCATTTTTGATAAAGTTATCTCTTACATTACGTTGAGCAATTTTATTTAGGTACTCTGTTCTTGCTCAGAGTGAACAGTATTAAAAAATTTTAATTTTAATTGCAGTTTCTTCCATATCATCCTTGCCAGTATAACACATTACAAATAAAATGAAATTTTTATTTGAGACGGAGAGGAAGGGAGGAATAGTAAATAAATGGCATTTTCCATTTATATAAAATGTTTCATGTTTACAGGAAGAAATAATTCTATTATAATTGTTCCTTCGAGTTGATTTTCTACATAAATTTTCAAAAATTTTCAAAATCAATAAAACATAGCATACTACTTCGAAATAATGTAATTAAAAATAAAAATTATTCTTTTCATATCTCATTTTTTTTCTTTCTAGTATTTGGATTGTAATTGAGGTTTTATTCGTCACTTCACTAACAGACAAGTAGTGTATCACAACGCCATAACATTTTTTTTTTTTAATTTTACCGTATATATTATTCATCTTTAGGAATAGAATCAATTTTTCTTGATTTTTAGGCTCCATGAGATATTCATAATATCTTTTTTAAGATTGCACTTTTATGGTTTATTTTGAAATTTTTCTAAATTTTGAATTTTTCCACTAACCAAAAAAAAAAAAAAAAAACACTTGGTCGTTTTACAAAATATTCCCTATATTTTGTTCGCCATGAAAAAAAAACTGCAATTAAAATTAAAATTTTCAAATACTGTTCACTCTGAGCAAGAACAGAGTACCTAAACAAAATTGCTCAACGTAATACAAGAGATAACTTTATCAAAAATGCAATTCCCCCACTCCAAAAAAAAGCAAAAAAAACAGAAAATAAAAGTTTCGAACGCATGAAAAAAAATCTCAGAAATCAAGTTGATAAATTTTTTTTAAATCCATTCTTTTCATAAGTATTAAATAGGAATTTGATTTTTTTTTTTTCATTTCATCAAAATTGATATAAAAATTCAATCTTTGTTCCGAGTTCAGTAACAAATATTATTTCAGACGAATAAACAAACGAAAATCCTTTTCAATCTTTCTTTCTTTTGGAAACTGTACGATCCAACATCTTAAAAAAAAAAATCCCCATGATATCACGATTCACCGAAACGCTGGAATTCATAATCGCTTGATCCGATAGCGGAATGTCGAAATAACATACCGATTAAAACACACAGACATCGTGTCATCAACGTTACCTGACAGAAACGACCCCGTGATAAAAAAGTTCGACTCATCGTCACCCAATTCTATTCACCTGGCCACAACAATCTTCACTCAGCCGATGGCCTTCTTCGCCCACTATGCGCCGTCTCATTGTAGCGTACGATCGAGAAATCTCATTTACCCTTCCGAAATATTCGCATACCATTCGGCGAACGCGTTAACACGACATCTGCGCGCCGATATACCTCGAGCGATCATTATTATCGCGCCATTCTCGGCGTACATACACGAAGACGCCGAGCCGCGACGTAACACCTTGCTCTGTCCGGTGTTCACGATGGTAAAAACGCGCATACCGATCTACACGCATCGCGCTTTCAATTCCGCGGACTTGTAACCAATGCCGAAGGATCTCTGTTGTTTCAATAGCGTTCATTCTTTTCATCGACAGTTCGCCACGTTCTGGCGCAGTCTCGGTCGTTATGCATCCGACCAAAAACGCCAATAAAGGACGCCTTGTTTGAATGAAAATACGCGAGACCTTGGCCTATCTAAAATGAGAAAATACTACCGCGAGAAAAAAAAAATACCAGAAGTGAATATTACTATAGCACCTTCCAAAATTAACTTCGCGTTCGTCTTTGCAATTTAGATGCGGGTATTTTTTCAATCTCTAGTTTTTCGATAACCGTTGATTTTGCGAGCATCATTAGGTCGACATTTCATCGATAAGCAATTCGTGATTTGTAGAATACATAGCGGAAGGAGAGTTCAAAATGAAAATGTAAATTTTTCAGTCCAGTCAGAAAAGTAAAAAAATATAATTTTTTTCCCGAATTGACAATGGAATAGGACGTAGATCTGTCTTCTACTGATGATGAGAAATGGGGATAAGTTTTTTTTTTTTTTTTTTTTTTTTCAATAAGAAAATTATGAATGCTTCATTCAAATTGAAAATCCAGAATTAAAATCAATTTTGCGCCAGCAGTTTCGGTTACACAAAATAATTAATAAATTGAAAAAATTAATTTATAATTAAATGTTAAATTAAAATAATTTATTTATAAAAAAAATTAGTTGATAAAAAAAGGAAATTTTCTATTCTTAAGCCACAGGGCTGTACATGGCGTCAGTTGGAAAAAAAATCGATGGCATCGTAGTTTACCTCCTCATGGTATCTACAAAATAAGAAAATCGAAATTTCCCTTTTTCGGTCTCTAAAATTTGGACCAAAAAATTCACTAGCCCTCCCCGCCAAATAATCTCAAAGAAGATATACGAATTTTCGTACTACATTACAAATATTTCCACATAAAAACAACGAAGGAAACAAAACACTAAATTTCGTACTATTTTCGTATACTTTCGCACCTAAAACTTCAACTTCGTACCTTTTTCGTACTTTTCGTACCCTGTAGACAGTACGCCATGCTCCTTAAATATTCAAAAAAAAATATATTTTTACCAATGGTAAATACCATAAAATAAAGACGGTACACAAAATGTTCTATACATGACTTTAATTCGAAGGTGTCCGAATTGGTGAAATAACTCAGCTCACTGCCATAAACGGATGAGAATGTCTTACTGATGGCCTTTCTCGTCATACTTACGCACCACCTGTTCCCGCAGATAATGCTTTCAATACGCTCGGAAAATTAAATTAGACATATCCTGTATGGCATCAACACATACGCAGTACCGCCTATTCGAAAAACCGCCAATTACAGATTTCAATAGGAGCGTTCGTTAAACATCTATGTAGAGTACAACTAACGTAAATTGGATAAAGTACTACACAACGGGTCAAGTCACTTCGTCCTGGCCTTCAAAAAAATTTTTATTAAGCGATCATATCAACCAATCATACTGCGACAAACGACGTCAACAGAGCGGCGAAATGCCAATCACATTTTAAAATAATTTAATCTTTAGTAAATTTTGCGTTGTAAATAATTATTTTAATTTCAGAAAAATGGTCACATGACCAAAAAAAGTAACTTTCTGATATTAAAATTATTATCATTCCATTGAACAATAAATTGTATGTGAAATGGCGAAAAATTATATTTGGATGAGCGGACGTGGATGATGCAGTCGCGTCCACACTATTCATCATCTTTTGAACAGACCGACATCAAGTCGATCGAGGATGACAGGCTGATCATCCGGGCTGAACGAAGCTGATCATCCTCGTGTGGACACACCTTAATGGGAGATTACAGAAAATATGGTGTTTTTATTTGTATTGGAAACAGTTTTAGAACCTCTAAATATTGAAAACACTGAGGAATAATTTTTTGAAGTTCAGGAGACAAAATAGGGGCTTTCGATATGAAAAGTTTTCAAATTACACTAAACCAATTTTTTTGATCTTTATTTATTTATTTTTTATTTTATTTTATTTATTTATTTATTTTTTTTCGAGAAATCATCAAATTTTTGAATTACGAGCCAATGTAGGGTATATAATATTTATCTAGTCACACACAAAGTTTCACCTATCTAGATTGTTTTGGTGAGAAAATATGAAAGATCCAAGAAATTTCATCACTCAAAACTTCCTCAAAAAGTCGTGTTTTACTTCAACTTCCCTGCAAATATATTTGAGAAGCTGAAATTTTGACATCTTGGTGTCCGTGACTCACTCTTTCATATGAAATCAAAAACGAAAACCTTGAGTAATTTGCCCCCCCCCCCCATCACTCTCAAAATTTGAATGATCCGCTATTTTAAGATGTATCGAAAAACGAAAAAATAATTTTCCGTATTTTTAAGAAGAGTCTCTCATCACATTTTGAGCGATTTTCATCAATACTCGCCGCCGCTAACCGGGTGGGGGAAGGGGAAAATATCTCATTGAGAAAATTTATTCGCGATTCATAGTAACGATTATTATAACGGAAGGAAAATAGCGTCAGTAACTTATTTTAGGAGTGATTCCATCAACACTGAGGAATACTTTCTTTTTTTGTTCAATCATTCGCACATCGTAGAATTTATTACTGAAAAAAAGCAACTATCATTTAATATTGAAGTAATCACTCCCAAAATAAGTTGCTGTCACTTTTTCCCTTCAGTTACGATAGCAATTTGTTAAAATTGTGGAAAACGTTACCATAAAATTTCTCTCTGACCTCGCCTTTCGAATCAGGTAGGCTGTAATAGCTATCGTTTTCATTCGAAACTCAGATAAAAAAAATTCGTTTGCAATGGTTCAAATTTTTTCGAATTTACGCACAAGTACGAACTTTCAAGTACAAATTACGACAAAACCTAATCCAGTCTTCTATTCTTCGAGGAATATTTTGCTTCAGAATCATAAACATCGAAAAATCTTTTATTTCGAGGTCTCTTCTCGCTGTCTAGCCCACAATTCATTTTTCCTCATTCATCTACTCGAATCACTTCCACTAAACACTTTACTTCTGGCAATACGCTTCTTCCCAGCCAACAGCGATTTCCTTCTTCGAACCATTCGTAACCATCAAATCTGCAGGAATTGAAGAAGAAAAAAAAATCGACGGACACGTTATCGCATAAATACGTGAAAAAAAACCCTACCCACCGGAAAAGAAAACCTCTAAGGTAATTCGGTGACGTAATGTTAAAAATACCTTCGTTCGTTCGGCGGCATCGGCATCCAGAACCAGATATAATTATTCTACTCAATACCACTCGGTGGTCGTTTCCTTCGTCGTTTCATTAACGAATTTAATTCGAAATATTTTCGTTCAGCCTCTTCGCGAAAGAATCGAAGTAAATGCTGGCGCATCGACATCGAGACTTTCGGGATTTCCAAATAAATTCTTCGAAGCGAAACTATTCGCGCTATCCCTAAGGCTAGAATTAGTTGGAAAAAATGTCGTTTCAATTTTTTTCCCCAAATACTCGCATTAACCAGAAACACGACGAGAATAGCAGGTGATACGTTTATACGACGATTTATCTGGTAAACACCAACCTCGAGTGGCACTCGGCAAATCGGCTTAAGAGTTTCTTTAATCAGCTGCGAGGCTGGAAATTTTAAATCCTCCATGCTATCTTGGTGTCGCAATTAAATACAGGTACGCGCCCCGTAATCGTGCATATCGACCGAAATACCTGAAAATCCCGCTATCAACGTGGCATTTTTATTGGCTTCCCTCGTTCAGGGTACGCGGTATCGCCTTGCGTAAACATCGCGCCGCGTTAAATCCACAACGCTCCTATTTTCGACCAATAAAAATTCGAAACCGCCATTTTTTTCGACGCTGAAAGCGCGGCCTTACCGAGATAAAAACTTTATCGTATGTAAATACACGTACGTTTACGCTTTTTTCTTTCTTTTTTTTTTTTTTTACCAGCGATTACAAAATTCAACATAACCTCGAGATAATATACGAAAGCTTCGTAATCCTCACGGACATTTTGTCGCGTTCGAGTGCTAGAAAACTTCGACGATATTTTTTTTTCACACAATCAACCTTTCGTATACCGTAGGTACAGATGTACGGAAACTACTCGTTAGAAATCTGTATAAATATACGGGTACGATTAATCTGATCCCGCTGATTAACCGAATACGCCATCGAAAATTTTTCTTTTCGTAGCTGTCGTCGTACGTCGTCTGTAAACGGAAACGAGAGATAATTTTATGGGTACCGAAGTTTTCGAGTAAATAATCGGGTAATCGGATTATCCGGCTCTATGTCCTCGAATTCCTTTTTTTTTTTCTCTCTCGCCTTTCTTTACAAATAAAAAACATGCGTATCTTATTTATCTTAAAACGGTGTTTTCGATATTAATATTTCAATGTTGTAACTAGGATTGACGAACGCGTACATTTTTACGTTGATTTCGTTTCATCACACTGAGTCAGTAAAAGAAAATTATCCCTTCAAACGTGCCCTGAAATCCTAATTTTAAAATGCATATCTTTCTACATTTAATCAAAAATGCATATCGATGCTTTTCTTCAAAAACCACGTTAAGTCCGACTTAGGCAAAATTCACTTTTAAGTGGTTTCTTATGTAAAAAAAATCGAGGAATTCGATTTTGAAAACCTCGTAAGTCCAAATCATCAACTAGCGCTTCTATCTGTAAAAAAAAAACCTCGTAAGTCTGTCATCAAAAGAAAATACTCGTACCTCTCCTGAAAAATTTATATTATTTTGGACTTACGTAAGTGGTTTCTTATGTAAAAAAAATCGAGGAATTCGATTTTGAAAACCTCGTAAGTCCAAATCATCAACTAGCGCTTCTATCCGTAAAAAAAGAAACCTCCTAAGTCTGTCACCCAAAATAAAATACTCGTTCCTGAAAAATTTATATATTTGGACTTACGTGGTTTTTGAAGAAAAGCATCGATATTTTATACATATTATTTAATCGTGGTATATTTATCAATTTCTTTAATTTAAAAAAAAGAAAAAAACAATAACAACAACAAAATGTGATTTTTTTTACTAAAAATAATTTATCTTTTTTTTTTCAAAACTAATTTTTCAATATAAAAATTAATCTTTTCAATGGAAAAAAATTGCAAATATATGGATATTTTTTAAATTAATAATGAAATTATGTAACAGATTATAGCATTATAGTAACCCAAATTTGAGAAACTTGGTTTTCTAATACTTAATACTCTTGTGTGAGGCAACGCTAAAAAATACAAAAAAATGAATAAAAAAACGCAAATAAAAAAATTTTCAAATCAATTTTTTCAATTATTTTTCCATCAAAATATTCAATTTGTTTAATTTAGGAAATGATAATTTTACCAAATTAAAGGGAACAAAATTGCCACTAACCTGTGAAATATGAAATACTCAAATATTCATCTATTACATAATTTTTACTAGACCTAAATACCAAAAAGAAATATCCCTATATCTAACTTCCAACAGTCGTTTTCGATAAATATCAAGACAAGATCAGGGCCGAGGAGGGTCGGAATTAGCCTCAGTGCAAAAATAATTTTCGGTTACACTTTTGAATTTATTCTTAAATACAATATGAAATTCAAAACAATTTACTGAAAAAAAAAGAAAAAAAGAAATTCAATTGGAGACGTGAAAACTATTTAAACCAAACATTTAAATTTCCAGCCTTTCTTGAAAAGCAGGACTTTGGAGCAACTCACCCCTTCCCTCCCCTTGATCCTGCCTATGATTCCAATTGATTTAAACATTTTTTAAACCATCCTCGATACGCCTTCAATCTTAGTTGCTCTATAAGGCGTTACTAAAAAATTTGTAATTTTTTTTTTTAAATTAATTAAAAATTAATAAAAGATATAGACTAATATTTTCAAAAAAAAAAAAAAAAAACAAATAAACAAAAACACAATTTCCATTAATACAATTCTTTTCGAATCTTTCAAACATTTTTCCTCTAGGTTCAGCCGACCAGTCATTTTCAGATATTTACGTACCGCTTGAAAAAATTCGCTTAGTCGTCCACACGAGACGAAATAGAATTCATGCGTTTCTGCGAACCATTACTCGAACTACACGTTCGTACACGATTCGATGAATTTTCTTCTTTAATGATTAATTCGTAGTACGTCGCGATTAAGCATAATTATCATTTCCAGCAGCGTGAAAAAAAAGGTCACGTTCTGTATAGGACATCTTTGCAGGCGGAGGTTGGGGGGGGGGGTGATACTGACAGAAAAATGAGAAACGGAAAATGGAAGTGAATCGGAAGATAGCTCTATTAAATGTTTCTAGACCCTCCATCCCATATTTTACGATACATACCAATTACTACAGTTTGTGCTTTGAAACTCTTCAACAAACCTTTTCAGCTGAGTTTTAAACGAAAAACTAAGCTATTACAACCTACCTGATTTAGAAAGGTAGGTAGGAGGAGGAGGAATTGAAATGTTTATGTTTTACACCACCGCATACTTCATTTTCCCAATAATCATGTAAATTCGTATTAATTACATTTTCGCTGATTTGAGGTTCCTCAAGCTCTACTCAAATTTTGATAATCCGGCATTTTGTATCCATTTTGATCATAATTTAAGAGGTCATATTCTGATCGCCAGCTAGCCTCACATGCAAAGTTTCACTTTTCTAGATTTATCTGATGAAGATATATGGAAGACTGCAGAAATTTCATCACTTAAAACTTCCTCAAAATTCGTTCTAGGCACCAACTCCCCTCCAAATGCACTTAGACAGCTAAAATTTTGGTACGTTGGTGTCCGAGACTTACTCTTTCGAATGAGATCAAGAACGAAAATTTTGAGCTATTCGCCTCTTCTTCAGCCCTCTTCAAAATTTGAGTGATCCGCCATTTTGAGATATATCGAAAAAACAAAAAAGCACCTTTTTTGCATTTTCAAGAAGAGTATCTCACCAAATTTTGAGCGAATTTCATCAACAACAGCGCGGCGCACGCGTGGAGAAACAAACATAGATACCAAAAAGTTAGACATATGCCAAATGATTACAAATGGTCATAAACGCAAAGAATGGAAGACCACACCCTACCCAACCTCCCCTCCCTCCCTACCAAATAAGGTATGCTGTAATACTTGTCCTTTTAATCGAAAACTAAGCTAAAGATTAGAAAAATGTTACATGGTATTTTAACTAACTTATACATACAACTGACTTGAAATATTACAATAACAAAATGAAAACTTTAGCTTAAATTTTTCACATTTTCAGATACTTGTGTTGATTTGCGTTTACAAAAATCTCATCTATTTCATACACCATCAGTTTATCAATAAACACTACTTGTCTTGTGATGTGGTTACTGTAGTACCGTATACATATATTTCGAGGAATAAAAATCAGAAGTCCATGCTAACAGGATCTTGTCGAAATGTGTTCCGTTGAATATCTACTTTACTTAGCTCAACAAATCCTTTCCAAATATTTCTTGCCTCAGAGGATTTTCTTTTAATAAATAAACCTCACCGTGAAAGATATCTAAAACCTACATTCCTCAACTCAACAACTCATTTCACCAAAATCCGTTCATCAAACGCCCAACTTTGGCTTCGCAACTAATGCGACTTCATCTGGCTCGCTGTTTCCACAGCACGTAATGAAAACCATCTTTTCATTTTCGTGCCACATACGTTCGCGCAAAAACAATACACGCGAATAATTCTCGAACGATTGGCACCATCGAGGCCTTTTGTTCGTACCAAGAGAACCAGAAGCGAAGGGAGCGCAGCACATGCTTCGCGCCGAAGAGAAAGAAATCAATCTCTTAAGCTCTTTATAATCATTCCAATTTAAATCACCACACATGGAAGCAATTTAAACGTGAGCATACCTCCGTTAAAAAGAAATTCCTGAATGCCCGAATAGACGAGCACGGGCGCGACGCGCGTACTACTATTACTATTCTACTATTACAAACGCCCCAAGACTTAAACGTATAACCGTGATTTACAGCTGTACCGCGTCTGTTTCTTCCAACCAGAAGGACCGCTGTAAATCATCCGTATCCCGTTGATCTTTTTTCCTCCCTCCCCCGCCCCCGTTCTTTTCTTTTATAATTAATGACGTGTATTCTTTCTTTATGTGATTAGACTTTCAACGAATATCAAAACATAGCGACGAATAAAATATATAAATTGTTGGCATACGTCGCTTCGCTTAGTCGAGCGAGTACGAAGAACGGCCGCGTCGCTTCGTCCGTTCACTGTAGTTTCGCCATCTCTCTCTCTCTATCATCCGGCGCGTACCTATATGTATTATAATTATTACGGTTCGCGTACACTGTACCAGCCTACATATAAATACGACTAAAAGAAAAAAAAAAATACGCGAAATAATTCGCATATTTTCCGACCATCGCCGCGCCTCCGTTTGCCAAGGTTTAACAAACGAAGCCGCGGATGCTCGCCTCATTCCAGATCATTCGGTTGATTCGCTATTTCGAGCCAACGAAAGGAGACGAGAGGCAGGAATAACCTAGCTAGATAAATGACAATTAGCAAATGAGCTACGGTATTGTATTCGTCCGCAGAGATATGTCATTGAACTCGACCTTTCGATAATCTGTCATTGGTGAATTATTCCTCTCGTTCGCATGTCCAAAACGTTCTAATCGTATGTGAACATTGCCCAAACCCCAACACCTGTGACCTTGTATTTACGCTTTAAAACTATCCCGATAAATCGGTGTAAATAAAGACTGTACATACGCAATTCGCGATTTGTTGACAACGATGCAAATTACAAGCCCCCGCAACGCCTACGTACTGAATAAAAATAATCAATTTTGTCTAATAATGTTGAAGTTTTTTTTTTGTTTATTATTTTTTTTCTTTTTTCATTTCAGCGAGAGTCTCTATAAAGAAGCTCCAAGTAGTATATTGTTAATAACGGCGGCGTAACCGAAAATAGACACGCATTCTGCACACAACTCCATAACATTACAACGATTTTTACGAACAGTAAACCACGCACCGCGTCAGCCATAAAATATCGCCATGAGCGGGGCTACGAGGGTAGAAGGACGATGGTCGACGACAAGCAGTCTAGTCCTATAATAATTCTTCGCGCTTCGCATTTTCTTTTCAACGTACACTCGGACGCGATAAGCAAAATAAGGTCCATTTTGGAGGTTTCATCAATGATAATAATTCTTCGATTGTGCGACAGGGTGGCTAATTTTTTTTTTGTGCAAGAATGTCGAGGTCGAGTTAATAAAAGAGGCAAATAGTCGAATTACCCCGAAATAAAGTATAAAAAAATTCAACATCATACGAAAGTGATGACCAAGTTTACAAGTTTCTTTATTGTGGTAAAAATACGGGAAATTCGGAATTTAGGGCAATTGAATTTTTTCCAAGTGACAAAACGGGGGGGGGAGGGGCTTATTTTCTCGTTGAAAGATTGGAAAAAATTTATATCGAGGAAACTTTTAATTTTAGTAAGTTCTACAATTTCATTTGTATTCGAACATTTTTTCGTCATACCGAGTCTGTAAAAAGAAGCTTTGAGGTTCACACTCATCCCCACCAAGAGCTTTTCTTCCATGTATGTGCATACAGTACACCTAATAACTGTGACAATAAAAAATATGCTGTCAAGGGTCTCTTTATTCGTGCCCCTGTTCGTTATAATCACACTAAGGTGAGCCGAATTTCACATTTTATCGAAAATTGAAGGGGGTGAACGACCAAGATTATCAAATGAGCTCAAAAGGAAGCGACGAAATTTCAACTTCCCAATTCAACTTTATAAATTCCCAAAATGAAATTAAAATATTGTTTTAAAAAATTGAAATTTTTTCAAAATAGTTTTTCAAAAATTCAGAATTTTTTAAAATGGTTTTTGGAAAATTTGAAATTTTTTAGCACCATATAGTTGTATTTAATCATGTCAAGACTAAAATAAAATTTGCTTTTTTCAAAGCCTCAGCTGTTCGTGTTCATTTTTTCTTATTAACCATATTTCGTTAATCTTCCAAATGAATTTCTATACATGTGATGCAATACAGAGTTAAACTGAAAGATGGGAAATAATGTGAAAATTAACAATAATATAATCTCTCACTAAGACTCAGCAATGAACCTTTTTTACTAAGCATAAGCGAAATGAAAACGGAAATTATTTTCAACAAAATCAAAACGAAATCGATAGGTAAGGAGGAAAAGAATACAATGAATCAAAGTAGAAACAACATAATAAAAAAAATGGTAATTACGGTAATTTACCCGCTACACTGAAAGGTAAAAATTCGTAATATTTCGTCTTCTGAGTCCTAAAGACATAGAGAGCTCAAATTAAGCCCATATTGCGCACTCTATGAATTACCTATTTATTAACCATTTTGGAAAATTTACAAAATTTCGTGCTTTCCAAAAAAAAATCTGAATACTTAAAATTTTGCAAAAATTGCCAGCAAGTTCATTTTGACAAGTGTTTTACCAACTTTTTTGATAATATAGTAGTTGAATAAAGCTCAAAAGTCGATTCTTAATTTCCTTCATTAATATATAAATTAAAAGTTCCTCACAAATGGGTGCTGGAAGGTCAAGATTTGATACATACAAGTCCAATTCAAAAGAAATAAACGTAAATTCATCATAAGTGGAATTCTTTTCATTTCATTTTAATACTAAGAGAAGAATTAAGGCACTTACAGCTGGTTTAATTCAATTAAAATATTATTTAAAAAAATGATTTTTATAGGGCAGGATGCGATGGTAATTCAATTAAATTTCAGAATTCACAAGTTGTTCGTACCATATAAAATCAAAATAGAAGCTAATTTTCACAAAATTATTTAATTATTCAACAATTTCTTGAACTGGGTGTACCCAAATCAATTGGACACACGGTATGTGTTTCGACATTTAACATACCATTTTTCATCAAATCAACTCCCCTCCACCCACATATCAAAAATAAATGAAATAAAGGCAGTTTAAACTTCCTTTTAATTCATTATTCATTTTACATGTTTTTTTGGCCACGTAAAAATGACTTTTACATTATCCAAGGAGTTCAAAATAGGGCAAAATTTTGGTCTGAATTCTGTAGAGTTGAAATATTATAATTTTTAATACACAACTTTTCATGTCGCATGAAAATACACGAAAATGAGTGTTACTGGTGAAAATGAAAAATTTTCGTAAACCCTAAAAACTTGAAAACCTTGCATTAAAAGTTTATTTTTGTTTTTGGGCAAGGCAAATTTACCCTTCAAGAATAAAAAAATTTTAAATGCTCAAAATTTAAATTTTGGGAATTTTCACTAGATGAACGAAATTTAAAAATATTTAAAATAAATTTGATAGGTAAAATTTGCTCTATCTTCCTTCCAGGTTACTTGAACATCACTGACATGGCTCAGACACACGAAGGAAGAAAAATCGATCAATCATATCCCACATGTCGAAATCTAAACACTTCGAAGCGATGATTCTAGAAAATCTTTATCGAAATTTAATTTCTTAAAAATGGGCCGAATAACGAGTCATATTTCGAATTCCTTCATGTTTAATCATCGTTCAAATATTCACAATCGATACGCGAAATTCCTCGAAACGGTTAACACGATCATCACAATAATTAATCGAAACGATATCGAATCGATGTAATCTAGCATCGTAAATGCGTTATTAGAAATAACCAACTTGACTATTTTTGTTTGTATTGGAAAAAAATTCCAATAACTTTCATTCTTTTACGAATTCCTCGAATCTAGTTGTCGATGGCATTTCATCATACAGCGTTCGTCGAACAAAGAAATTAATATAAGCGCAAAGAGAAAATTCAAATCTGCTAAAATCGTCGTTCAGTTTTATTTGAACAAATGTTTACGCGACTATTTTTATTTACTTCAACAGCAAAAAAAAAAAACAGCTCGTAACTTCCTTTTTTTGTGCTCACATACAAGCCATAGCGACGGTACGACGTACGAAGCACATTTTTTAATTATTCATCAAATTAATTAAGAGACGCCCTTGACATTTCTTCGTTCGTCGTGGTGTATTATAATTTTCAGCTGGTTTCCAATATTGCGTTTGATAAGTGGCGAATTATAGAGCTACACAATGATTTACGTCATCTAGGGTCGAACACGTTTAAATATAAGGAGAAATTAAAAGATAAATGGTAAAAATTCATTCGTTAAATCGCAATAATGATTCGAGACGGTTATACCCGATGGATAATTATTTTCAAATTCTTAATTACTATTCTAAAACCATATCATCGAAATTTCTATTTTCATTTTCATTACGCGAAAATCACATGTGGAGTTTTTTTTCTCTTAATTACTCGACTCGGTTAAGCAGATCGCGTGTAAATATGATAAGAAAATGCTCAATCGGATTGCATTGGGAATGAAATTTTTCCAATAACTAATTAAGAAAATTAAAATGAGAATGGTTAAATTACGTTTATAATCACAAAACACATATTTGATACAGTTCCTTAGAAAACGAAACTTTGCATTTTTCTACTGATTAATCATGAAATTCGAACGAATCCATAATTATCGAAACAACGGAAATGCCAATAAGCAATACTCACGCGTTGGTATTTAACCAACTCACTAATCTTTTCACACCAACTTCATCACTTAAGAAATAATGTAAATGACACGCATAGGAAATTAGGAATATAGCGATGAAGTCATAGAATAACGAAATTCACCACCATAAGATGGAGATTTCAATTTTCACTTTCACATCTAGAATGGACAATTATTTTTACTCTTCCCCAAGCAATTTAAATTTTCAATTTATAATCACAAATGCTTTTTAAATCTAGTTGGATACGAATGGGCGGCCATTTCAACTAATGGAAAATTTTCGTTATTCAACAAGTGAACCTTCTATCCAACTTCGTAACTTGATATCAACTTCAGTTTGAGATCACAATATAAATGTTCATAAATGCAAGGCCATAATCAATAATTCAAAGGAATCGATATAAAACATCCATAGAAGAAAACAGAATCGATCAAAGAAGAATCAACAGTTGCTTACAATCCCATGAAGAGTAAACAAGTCCGAAATTAGCTAATAATCGTGATACTTATCACTGATAAGGGGCAAGAATAAGTGATAAAAAATTTTGCACAGCTGAAGAAACAATTTTAAAGGATTTTTCAACGCGTATGTCGCTAAATTAGCAAATAATTACACCGATCTCAATAAAAAATCAACTTGAAAAACACAACAATTGGAAAACATATTTTCGTATAGAGTGCAGCACTGAACGTATCATTAAAAACACATTAGAACCGTACTAGAGAGCGAAAAATTTGATTAAAACGACAATTTTACGGAATAACAAACGTTTTATAGTATTAAATTATGAATAAAAATAATTCTAGTATTATCGTAAAAACATTTTAACGATTAAAACGCACAGTTGAAGTGGGGCTCCTTTAAGGTAAATAATATGAAAAGAAAACTCACCTATCTCTGGGATCAATCCATGTAGTTTTCTTATTATTGTGGTCGATGAAATAAACTTTTCCATCGTAATCGGTACCGTAATCCCAACCCGCAGGTAAGGGCATTTCAGCACTTTTTTTTCGCGGCATAATTCACAAAAATCCATCCGAAAGTATTGTAAATAAAACGCGCAACGACTTATTCACTTCGCCATCTTGAAATGTGTATGATTATCACGAACGACGAACGCAGCACGAAGCGGCTGACATCACTTCACTAACCAATCAGAAAACAGATTCTATAGGAATGGAATGCGGCTATTAGCCTATTACCAAACCATAACACGGAGATTGATATTAAGGACTGTTCACACTTTTATGTCACGATAGGATATGTTATGCTTCATTTATGCACATTTTTATGTTACTAATACCCTGTATTGAGGAAAATATGTACTATGGTCTTGAAAAGTATTACTGAAATCTATCATTTTAGTCCTTTGTGTTGTAACGAGTACAGAGCTACAGACAAAGAATGCGTTTCTATGAGGATAACGGCGTGAATTACGATGTTAATGAAAAATTTAATTTTTGAAAATATGTGGTGGGGAAAATGAGACTGAAGGTGAATATTTTAATCGTGTAACGGAGAAAATCACTTTACTATCGTTGTGATTTTATTTTTGAGTGATATTATTTTGTATAATTATTTATTGCGAATTCTATTCTTTTTTAAATTTTCTTTGTTTCAATTGAAATTACTATTCAATTGGTCCATGTCTTTAAGAAAGAAAAAATGTGAAAAATTTTATGTACCCAATTCCTAACATTTTTATTGTATTGGGTATTCACCAGACTTGGTGAATGGTCAAAACACAAAACAATATTAATCGATTGGATTTATATTATACATCACAATAACTGATTCAGTTTTAATTTTTGTTGTTTTCTCCAAATTAAAAAACATTTCAAGTTTATGTAGATAAAAGTCCCACGTGTAGAATTTTTATTTCTTTCCATGCTATTTTTTTTTCTTTCTTTTTGGTACCATAATGCATACAAGATGTACATAAGTACATTAATTTGGATATAATTATACATAATCAAATAAAGTCGAATACAATGACATTACTTTTATTTATTGCTTACTTCTTTCATATTTCTCATCACAAATATTAAATACCTACCTACCTACCTGTAGGAATGATATGCCTAAACATTAACGATAATGAAAGCCAGAGACAGATTACATTTTCTATGATACAGATAAAAGAGTTTTGCTGTTCCTAATTCCATTTAGAATTGAGCTAATAGATGAGTACTCTAACAATATTCTTATTGTTTTTGATATGGTAATTACAATAAATAATACAAGGAGATCAACATTGATTAACATACTTAGATATCTATTGTAACAAAATTTGTGCCATATTCAATTGAGACTCTTTCTAATATCGTTTTTCTTATAATTAAACATTGTTTTTAAAGATAAAATAAGTACACATTTTTACATAGTATTTGTGAGGTGGGTTCATTATATTTTTTCTGAATGATATATAATTAATAATAATGTGTGTTATTTATACACACAATTCTCTTTTTCAACATTTTCTGGCCAATCACAAGTCATCATTTTCTGATTCCACGCGGTTCCAGGTCTACATTTGAATTCAATTTTTTTATTGTGAACGCATCTGTAATACTACATTTGAAGATAAAAATTAGCTCAATTGTTTTTGTTCCTAGGTGATACTTTCATTGTATTAAATAATATTGGTACTTTACCTTATCACAGTCATTATGGGGTAAATAGTCTCCAATTCTACATTCAATATTTTCCTCAATATCAGTTCCTACGCCATCGGTTTCTGTTGTTGACGAAGAATATTCTGGGAATTCTGGAGAACTAGATGTTGATTGTGATGTGGGATACTGTGTAGTCGATCGAGTGGTTGTAATTTTTGTAGTTGTCGGTTTTGGGGTTGTCATTTTTTCAGTGGTAACTCTTACTGTAGTTGTTTTCGGTGTTGTAACCCGAGTGGTAAATTTAGTGGTACTTGGAACATGAACATTACCTTCTTCAGCTGGTGTGCTTGGTGGTCGAGCCCATTCAGCCTAGAAAATGTTTTATTTATTATGCATACATTTTTTCGCTTGTTACTTATTGCTTTTTATTTCATAAAACGGTACTCAATTTGTGGAAAAAAAGTAAAAAATTATCAATGAATTATTCGCCTTCATTCTTTTACATATGCAATTTATACGTCTTACTTGTTGAAACGATAGCCAAAACAATGATTTGTTGATTTTATTATTCATTTTCTTTGTTCTAATTTTGTATAGGTAATTGTTTTTTATTTTTTATATACCTAATTTGAATGAATACTAATGATGGATATGATTTACAAAACTGGTACTGACCGTTGGTGTTGTAGGAACCTCTCGATCGGGAACAATATAGTTGAACATATTATCGTGTAAAATTTTTATCAGTGGATTTACCGGACCGCATACTCCTCTGAAATCGTCCATATCAATAGCCCAGGTCATAGCACCACCATAAGCTTTATTTTTAATGAAATCCATTTTTATCTGAACACTAGTTGGATTTTCATAACCTATCCATTGAGTGCCTATTTGAAATAAATTATTGATTATGCGTAATTGTTTGAAATCATGAAACAAATGAAAATTTCAAATAGGTACCTTTATAGGTATATGGGCATTTTCCTACATCGTCCCATCTCTGCGTCCATCCATTATTTTCTTCTAAAAATAGCATACATATCTACACGAAAAAATAAACGTAACAAAATTCATATAAATTCGTAATATGTCTTTTTGTCAGTTATGCATAAATGTGCTTGATAATTGCAATTTTTTCATATGTATCAGGTGACTACTTGATTCGAGTACCACAAGCGCAAAAATCTTTTCCTCATAGAAATAAATTATATAATATTAGCATGAATAAATGCCATAAATAATATTTATTTAATGCTTAAAAGCGTTTATCAATGAAATGCAAAATTTTAATTTATGCTTTCGTTGTCAAGAATACACATATACATATGTTTTGAATTTATTCACCTTTTAGCCAATTTTTCCGCTTGGTGCTGGAATCATGTAGTCACCCGGTATGTGTTTCGATCTGTGAGTGAATACTTACTTCGTAATAAGATAAAAATCCTTTCGCATTCGTGTAATTTCCAGGTTTACCCCCTCCGGCTTCTTTATTAATGTAAGTACCGAGATTGTAGTCGTTATTACTGGCACTTAGTGTGAAAGTTCTTCCATAAAATGGTATTCCTAAAACAAGTTTTCTAGGTGGGCATCCAAGATTTTCCCATAGCTCCATTCCATCATTCTTTTTGAAAAGAGCAAATTTAAAATTATAAAAATCGTGTTGTTTCAGGAATGTCAAATTTTAAGAAAATCATACTTACAACATTTAAAGCGCTATAAGCCCACTGATCATGAGGTCTTTTATAGAGAGGACTATGTACATCTGCAAATCCTGCCCAATTACCTCTTAAATCGTAAGCCATTACGTGTACAGCATCAACGATTCTGTAAAACATTAACAAATATTTTTCAGGATTTTGGTCATAACCATCAGATTCCAAATATGTATTCCATTGGATTTTTTTGAAAATGAATCGGAATTACTATCTGGGTTTAATATTGAATTTAGATCAATTTATTTATAATTTTTTTTAAATTGAATACTCAGATATATTTATGTAATAATTTTTACTTTATATTTTTTTATTAATTTTAATTAATTTAGTTTAATTTTTTATTTTATATTAGTTTTTTTTTGTATTGGTTTTTTTTATTTATTCGTGGATTTATAATCCGTTTTCGATTGATTCTTAATGCATTGCGCATGGATATTGGTACAACATACTGGCACAATCCTTCCACGTAATATCCTTCTTGCAATCTGAACTTAGCCAGTGGTACAGCGATAGTAATTTCCCATTCTGGATTTTCTTTATCGAATGCTCGTCTCAGCTCTTGGATGAAATAATAATATAGATTTCTGTCGTTAAATGATCCACCACGATCGCTGGCACCAGGGTATTCCCAGTCCACATCAAAACCATCAAAATCATATTCCTTCATATATTCTGTGGAAACGAAACAAAAATAAAGAAATTCATTAGCATTTTCACGACAGGTTTAAACAGATGCTGTTCTCGTTGACAATTTTTTTCCAATAAACAAAAAAAAAACTTACGGACAACACTTTGAATAAACGTAGCTCTTCTTTCTTTCACAGAAACCATTCTTGAATACTTTTTGCCACCATCTCCCCAACCACCGACCGCTAGTTCCAATTTCAAACCAGGGTATTTGTTTTTCAAAGAAGTGAAATTTTTAAATCCATTCATATCAATGTCAATCTGAAAGATTTCGATTTTTAATGATAACTGTGACTCATATAATTTTTATGACTTTCTTGCAACTGAATTACTTACTTCTGGGTCTATGACTAAAATTTCCCAAGTCACATTACTAACACCTACAAAAGAATAAATTACATGGGTACACATATCCCCTGGAATATCATCGATCTTGTAACTTCCAATGCCAGGTCTATAAATTGCCCAATTACTGAAATAACAAACTACTCTTCCTCGATCTGAAAGTAATAACGATAATTTTTTTAAATACATATGTATTATGAAAGATACGATATCTTATCTACATCGAATTATAGGAATCAGTGTGAGCAATTGAAATAAAAAAGGAAATAAAGAAATTTAAGCAGCTATGCCATATCACTGGAGCCGAATTTTAGATGATGTTAACTGTTCAAATTCACACTAGTACTCAAGTTGGAAACCAACACATATCCCGTTAAACATTACTTGCGAGTGGGATATCGTAAACTTCTTTGCTCCAGTAAGTAAATAAGCCCATTTTTATTAACTTTAGCGATTTCAGTCGTCACAAATTTTTCTCAAAATTTAGCCACCATCTTGAATACATTTTTACCTAAATTCAAGTGTCGGATTCTGCTCCCTAAATAACCCCACATTTAAAATTTGACTTTTGTAGGTAAATTTGGTTAGCAAGTATATGGGATCTTCACAAAATTTCTGGACACGAAACTCTCCAAAAAAAACATTTTTCACATTAACTCCCTTTCAAATTTACTAAAAAGCTAAAATTGATTAGCATGTTAATGCTTTGCTTAGAAACTAAAATTTGAATATATTAATGCTTTAATTTCACTCAATCACATGCCATTAAAATCAACAATTCTGAGGCTTTTGATAATGCCTTCCCATCCCCTCAAAATCTGAGTGAACCGTCGGTTTGAGTCGAATAAAAAATCAGAGAATATTTCATAGAAATTTTTACCAACCTTCCAAATTATAAGGAATTCTCTTGTATTGAAATATACGTATATTTTGTACGTACAGTATACATATCGTAATGGACGTTGACCAATCAACTGAGAACTATCTAAAACGTAAAGATATGAATCTTCACTTCTCTGCAGCCCTCCTTCCCGAATCAGGAAGCCTACAATAGCTTACTTTTCCATTGAAAACCCAGCTAATAAAGGACCACGAAATTTAAACATAGTTTAATCTAAGCGAATAATCAATGATTTTTTTTTACCTCATAAAAAAATCCATCAGAGAATATTTCCATCGAGCTAGTTTTATAGGGTAATTTTATGAATAATCTAATCAAAATTCTTAGGTAAAGGATTAAAACGTAATGACTCACCAGATGTGTATTTACAATATGCTAATGCGATGAAAAGCAAAAACAAACTTAGTACTTTTACGGACTTCATTTCTCTTTAATGTGAGCGGCTGCAAAAAAACCAATATTTGAAAATTTTCCTTAATTTGCAATTCAATATAATATTGCGGTTTGGGTAATAGTAATCTAATATTCATCAAAGGAAGCCATATACCTAGTTATTTAAATTCATTTACGTGATGTCTGTGTTACACATTTATGAAAATTTAGCGAATTCCTGTGTATTAGTCAGTTGGTACGTATTATGTGAAACAAAAGTGTATTCCAGATGCGGTTAATGGATAAAAAGAAAACGTTTCGTCGCATTAATAATTTTATATACGTATATGTGTTCGTTAACGATATTGAAAACACGTGTATCTCTACCTGAAATTTTACGCGAGTTGTTTTTCTTCATCGTTGATGGCATATACATGTGGTACAGAAACGCTCATTCATAAGTATATGAATTATCTGAGCTTCGTCATTATAGTAAAATGTTGTCTTTGTTGTTGAAATGTTTTCAGAATTTTATGCGACATATTTGCAGAATCGGTATCAATAAACTCGAGCGAATTTACGAAATAACAAGTAAACAACGATATTTAGTATAATTTCGCTTTTATCAAGTTGACGTAATTTTGTGCAAATTTCAATAATGAAGTTTGTAAAAAACGAAAGGTAATGCAGAAATGAAGGGGTCAAGCGGTTTTTCTTTGTTGTCCTCTTGTCGTATGTATATTGATCGTTTTTATTTTCTGATCACGTTCGAAACTCCTTAATAACTTGGTTTGCCAATTAATAGTCGTCAAACATTCGTTGTAACGATTGTCAAAATTCATGCCACATGAAAATGAAATTTTTCATTCCGTGGTTGTAGGAGGTACGTTTATTCAAATTTTGCCACCAAGAGCCAGTGATTCTTGATTTCCTATTATATTTCTCATCGCTCAATGCTATATCGTTAAAAAAAATTAGTGATAAGATGTCATCAATGGTACGCATGGGTCATTTGTAAATCGAATTTTTGCTTTAAATTTGCATTAAATTGACCTACAACGCAATTCCGGTTCCAAAAAATAGAAAATCTGCAATATTTGCAATATTTCAAGTTCCAAATGTAAATGTGCGATCGCAAAACTCCTATAGAAACCGGCCGGATACTAGTTTGGATAATTATACAATTTGTCGTTCTTCCTTTAAATTTCATTTTAAAAGTTATTCATCAGACATTTGTGTGTGCCAAAGAGGCGCAGACGTTTGTCCTTGTTCCTTCTTTTTAAATAAAAACTTGTTTTAGTGTGTCGATGTCTATACCAAAAATATGGACTTCGTGGCGTTGAAAATATTCCTTTAATGCTACTCCTCTATGGTACAACTATAGACAACCACTTAAACAGCGCATTTTCATACGCACCACGTACAGGAAGAAGACTAACATCGTAATGCAAAAATCAGTATTTTATTTGCATAATGCGTACTCATCTGGCTAAATGTATTTGTTCTTTAAAGTACTTTCAACTTTTAAAACATTTTTAGCGTGCAATTTTTAAGTAGTACATATATAAAATAAGCAACCAACAAGTAATGGGAAGAGTGTAAGGTATTACTTTGGTAGCATAAATTAATGAATTACCCAATTTAGCTATTCATTACGTTCGATAATTTAGTAAAGGATTAGTTTCATCGAATTAACTTTTAACTTCACCCCACAAAACATAAAAGAAAATTGGATACCTACTTGAAAATGAAACTGACGCAATACGTGAAAATGGTTTTCAATCAAAACTACTAGGTAGATAATTCAATTTTTAGTTCTCTTTTTTTCGGTTAAAACTAAAATATTCAATTGGGTACCTACGTGAAAAATAAAAAAATTTAACCTATACACACCCCTTTATTTTTCAAGCCTAAACTTTAATTAAATTAATTGACCTGTCAGGCAGTTAAATCCAAACAGAAAATTGATGATACTACGATTAAGAGGTAAGCAGCATTGATGAATTATTATGTTTCAAATCATTCGTAAGTACACAAATTCGCAGAAATAGATAATAACGATGCTACACCTAGCTAAGTAGCTACATATTTAGATGTCTATCTTCATAATTAAATTTAAGGAAATAAAAATATTTATCCAATAGGTACCTACCTGTCTGACTAAATCACATTTAATCAATATTATATGTATGTACATATTTTTATTAAATTTGAAATTCCATTTTTTACCTCAAACAAAATATGCTTTGGAATTTAGATTCTTTCGAAAATTAGGAGGTTCGAAGATATTAATTTCAAAAGAACGATGCAAGAATTGAGCAAGCGAATATTTTTCATATTGATGGATTCCTGCTTTTATCATTATTGTAACACAGACAATAAAAGTAAATTTATAGTCATAAAATAAAAAAAAAAAAAACAAAAGCAATCGACTAAAAGCCTTAGGTAAAAAGTAAATGTATTCACGTGATACCAAATAGGAAACCTGTTTATAAATTAAGAATGGATTCTTATAATGTTTTTTTTTTTGGAAAAATATGTGAAATAGATGTCCTAATTAAAAATGAATATGAATTTGAAAATTCGAAGGAGATTCATTATTTATTCACTTCTTATTATTCTTAATAAATATCGTATTTATAAATTTATTCAAATTATTCACATTTTTATTACCTTTTGCAACTGTTGCAACCTTTGAATTAAAAAAAAAATAAATAACAATAATAATAATAAATAATAAAAAAATACTAGGTACCTTTTAATCAGCACATAGAATAAGCAAGGAATTTAAAAAAAATAATAAAAAGCATGCTTACCTAAAAAAATAAAATAAAATATGAAAAAAAACTCACCTCTCGATGGTAGACTCCGCCAATTGAAGTATTTGATTTTCGATATCCGAACGATTGAAATGTAGAATCTAATGTGTTTAATTCTCTTAAGTAATGTTTACTTATACGTGTAGTGAACCTGTATGTCCCC
Organism: Phenacoccus solenopsis; assembly: GCA_009761765.1. Taxonomy (NCBI): domain Eukaryota; kingdom Metazoa; phylum Arthropoda; class Insecta; order Hemiptera; family Pseudococcidae; genus Phenacoccus; species Phenacoccus solenopsis. The sequence goes on from CM019753.1 coordinate 12,956,714, forward strand.
TCCCAGTGAAGATTTGAGGGTGAGGATCAAGATCATCGGAACTAATAGTAATACGTCGTCGTTCAGCATTTGTTATTTCATTTTATGGACCGTGGTCAAACTGTCGTTGACCTTTACGCGCCCTTAATCCAGTTTTTCTTGTTCATTTTTTGTTTTTTTTTTTTTGTCAAATTATTTTAAAATAAAATCATATCGGAACGAATGGTAACGTATTCCGATTAGTTTCGAAAGCGTCTAATTTAAATAAGTAATTTGGTTTGTCTTCTAGACAAGAGGTTAAAGAACCATCCGCCGAATAGCGGTAAATATTTGGTCCGTCGATTTTCGCGACGAAAACTGAACTAGTTCTTGCTCGTCAAAAGGCGGGAAATTTAAAATTTTTAAAAGTAATAAAATTTGATTTTTCAAAGAATTTATTGTACGCTATGCATATATATTTTATATATGCGTATAAAAATTCGTCAGAATATACCTACTTTCTTTTTAATGAAATAAAAAAATTAATTTTAATTTTTAATATAAGTACGTTGATAGCCATATTGAAGTACACAAATAAAAATAGCTATTAATCAATAAATACTTCAAGTTTTTCATCTTTACACAAAAAGAGTAAAATATCTTCATCCTTTATACCAATAAAATATCCGGTTTTTTCCACGGGGTAACAAAAAACTAGTTTAAAGCCAGGCACGATCTATTGTTTCTTTTCTGAATAATTCCATCAATTTAATAGAATACGGTACCGTTTCTACTATATATGTAAGCTATTGGCGGTATATGCATCGTACAGGTACTGTAATAGTATAACCCTTAGAGAAGGAAAGAAGAAGAAAAAAAAAACAATCAACAAGATTTTTTCCCATGAAATACTAACATTACATGCATACATTTATTACGCATTGAGACGTTTGATTTTTGTATGTACCTTCCTTAATTTGATTTTTTTTTGTGATTGAAAATACATATTACGAAAATTACACTAATAACTATAAGATTAAAAAGCTTATCTTTGTTTTGAGGGGAGGGCAAATTCTATCCAAAATGTTTAGATGATCACGCAATAAAATAAAGGAAGTTAAATGAAAGTCCTGAAGACCATATCGAAATTCTTCATTATCTTCCTACAGTTAACAAAAAGGAACACAAAAAGAAACTTTTTTATATTCAGCGTACAACATAGTTAGGTAGTATCATTGTTATACGTCCAATGTTAGTGATAGCTAAACTACGTTGAAAATAAAATAATGAAAAAGTACTTATCCTACCTATGCACAAAATTTATGTTGACCTATGATGGTATCCAAAATTAAATCTAATTTTTCCCGGCAAAAATGATCAATTGCATTTTAAAAAATTGAATATTATATAAATGTTATTCCCAAATTGTTTATTATTTTGGTAGACACCTGGTTTATGACATATTCTCCCAATATGACATTGGTTTTCAAGCCTGTTAGGCATACGAAGAAGACTACTTTGCTAAGTTGTTAGGTACACGAATATCATACTTAATTAAAAAATAAGCAAAATTAAATTTGAAGAGGAAACATTGCGGCACAAATAATAAAAATAATGAAATATTGAAAATTCTGATACATGCATTTATAAATTGTAAAAGAGTATGAAGTTTCCCGAGTGAAAATACGAATATCAAATGGAAAATAATGTTGAAAAAGTGCGAGTTTCCACGGTTGAATATCACTGACCAAGTGAAAATAAAATTCGTTTGTTTCAAGTTATTGATTAGATATGGTAGGTTAGTAGCTAATATACTTGGGTACCTAGTATCATAGAAAGGTGGCTTGTAACCTTATTCAGCTTTTTAAAATCATCTCTGCATAGTGTTTTGTTTGAAGTAAATAGATTTCTTATTCGTGGGAGAAAATACGATTCTACTCTAACCTAAAGGTATGAGTAGATGGAAGAAAAAAGCAATGTGATTGTAATCTAATTTATATCATCGACATGAATCATTTTATATTCCTTTATGATTTTTTTATAATGACCATTCCTTATAGCCTATGTAACCTATTTATTCCAACTGTATTTAGCATAATTATTGCTCATATATAGGCATGATTAAGTGATTTGTTGATTATTAAGTAATACGGGCTGGATTAATTTTCTTATGGTATGTAATGCCAGAAAAGTTATCAAATAATATTTAATTTTGAAATTTGTAGACTTCATGTACATGTTTAATCATTGAAACATCTTGGTTTCATACAAATAATTCTGTAAAACAAGGGATAACCGTGAAAAAACCAAGATAAGTTGCGTTGCAACGTGTAATGGAACTGTAGATTTCTGCGGATTTCTGTTCCTCTTCTCTTTTCGTCTTTTCCAAAGAAAAAATTCAATGTTTCCGTTTCGTGCAGGTCTTTTTCGAAGTTTGTCGTATGAGCGAAAACGTGAAATCATGTTTTCGATCAAATGACACGTATTCTTTGAGTATATATCTCCTGGAGTGATAGAAATGCTAGTTCAGTGGGTATAGCGTTAGAGGGCGCTTTTCAGTTGTAGTTGATGCCCGAAAGATCATCAATAATCATAATATAATATCATTATTGTTTTTTTATCCTCGTTTTTACGCGAAAAAAATTATTTTTATAACGTGAATTACTTTATTACTAATTACTAACGATTTATAAACGGATTTGTTTGCTTTATCGTAAAAAAGACAATTTTTCAAGGTCGTAAAAAACCTTTTTTTATAATAAAAAACAAAAAAACGTTTTTTTTTTTTTTTTTTTTTAGTATTCAACTATTCTAAATTTATAATGTTGATGCTCCTCACCGTAACTTCATAATTGAATGAGAAAAAATTAAGAACCATAATTGTTTAATTTTCACTTAAGCCCTAAGCACTATGAGCATGGAGAATCCAGCAAGCATTTCCATTCGTTTAATAATATTATCGTCTAACACCTGTAAATTTAGATACTTTAATTTATTTAATTATTTTTCATAGATTTAATTCTTTAATAATATTTTTTATAATTGGTTTATTATATAATTTTTATAAAAATCGAAATTTTATTTTAATTAAGAGAAATTATTTTATAATTTATAATTTATATTTTTTTTTATTTTTAATTTTTTATTTAAATTTAAATGTGAGTCTTGACCAAATTAAAATAAGTCAATTTATTTCATTCCATAAAAAATAAATTCAAAATTTCACATTTGGCTAGCGATTATACCCTTGATGACCTTGACTTCTCAAGTTCTCAGAAGTTCAAAACATTTGAAAATGGAAATTTGAAAAAAAAATTGAAATCTAGAAAATGCCTGAATTTTGTTTTTGTTTTTTTTTTTTTTCAATGTTTAAAACATGTATCTGAAATAAATAAATAAAATAAACTAAAGTATCAAGTTCAGAAATAAAAATTCTCAACTTATTTATTTAAAATTTTAAAGCATGAATATTGAATACTTCGCGTGATCGTTTGGACTTCAGTGAAATGAAATATAATTAATCAATAAAAAAAAACTAAAATAATTATGAAAACAAGAAAATTTTGACAAATAAAAGTCTTTACTTATATACTTTTACTTCAGTTTTTAAAGATTTTTCATTAGCTTATCAAGTTATCACACCACTCCGGGCATCAACCATAACTGAACAGCGCCCTCTAACGCTATACCCTCGCATATAACAAAATCGGCTATTTCTATCACTCCAGGAGATATATACTCAAAGCACGTATTGCTAACAAATCACGGTATTGGACAATCATTCGAATATCCCATACGCCCACTTTTGCGGCGCATGTGCATTTTATTATTTATCCAGATTTCATTCGTAGAAGATTGCTAAAGTCTGCCTTTATCTTTAATCTTCCGTTTCCGTTTCTCATTAAATATTTCCGATTCATCAGTTAGGAGTCATAAGTGTGATATTATGATGTAATATTAATAATAATATGATATTTTAAGTACGATGAAAGCGTAAAATGTTTGTCATTTAATGTAAATCTCAATATAAACACAGGTTGGTAAATTCTTTGTTATTTCTTCTTCAAAATCGGAGTTGTCCCTCATCTTTCCGTGGGATAAATTCTGCTATTCCTCACAACAAATCCATGATATTCTTGGTTGAACCAGTCAAATATTAAACCAAATTGATTCTTCGTTCATTTTGCTATCAATTTTGATCATGATAGTAAGAAATTCACAAAGATTTATAAACGAATAGGCCTACACATTTGAAGTTGCATCTCTGATTTTGTCCTTAAGTTTTTATGTTCAACCCAGATGCATTGTGAATTTTGAGTTTTCGACCGTATTCCATTCTTGCTTTCAATCTTGACCTGTTTTTATTGCAGATGATGAAAAGCTGCCTTACCTAACCTTGGGCTTAGGAATTCTCATCTCAATATGGATGAGTGGACTTTAAACGATCTGTTAGAATGTTCGGTGTGTTTGGAAAGATTAGATACATCAAGTAAAGTTCTACCCTGCCAGCATACATTTTGTAAAAAATGTTTGGAAGAGATAGTCCATACGCACAAAGAACTGAGGTGCCCGGAATGTCGGGTTTTGGTCGAAGTCGGAATCGAAGATTTACCTCCGAATGTGCTTCTAATGAGAATTCTGGAAGGAATGCGAAACGCTCCACGTAGAACATCGGCAGCTGTTCATTCATTTCAAAGCCAAACAGTCAGCGTTGCGGATACTTCAGCTAAATCCACGACATCTACCTTTTCATCACATCTGCGTGTGAGAAGTAGATCTGCCAATCCACAGGTAAGTAAGGATCAAACTTTTTCCACATTTTAGCCAACATTTCTATATTTGTTTTTCCAACAGGGTTCTCAAATTCCCGATCTTCATCAACCTTATGCGATCGCTATTTACGATTATTCAGCTAAGGAACCAGGGTGAGTCATAATTCTACATTTCGCCATGTTTTTTTTTCGACGTGCAAAATTTATTTATTTGGTTTTATATTACAGAGACTTGAGTTTTAAAAGAGGCGATATGATTTTTTTGCGAAGAAAGATAGATAATATTTGGCATCAAGGCGAATGTAATGGGGTTTTGGGTGTATTTCCTCTTCCTTATGTTCAAGTATGTAGCTTATCGTGTCGTGATTTCTGTCGAATAATGTTTTTTGACCTCATTGTTGAATTGCAGGTTATGGTTCCATTACCTATTTCATTCCCTAGTCATATTCCTCAATGCAAAGCGTTATACGATTTTAATAAATGTCACGAAGACGATGGCTGCTTGTATTTTTCCAAGGTATGAAATTAATCGTACTTTCCAAGGAAGAAAAATATTTTTAATTATTAAACCTTGCTTAATTCGTGTACAGGGAGACATCATCACCGTAATTCGGAGAATAGATGAGAATTGGGCTGAGGGAAAATTAGATGACAGAATCGGCATGTTTCCTATCAGTTTCGTAGAAATGAATCATCATGCTAAAAATTTAATGAAGGCTACGTTCAAGTTAGTTTTTCCGACGGGTATTTTATCCCCGTATTTTTCCTCCGAATTGAAATTTACAATTGGTATTTTATGCTTTTATTTTTCCATTGAATTTAATGCTAATTAATTTATATTCTCTGTAGCGGTACCACGAGTTCTCGCGAAGCTCCTCCGACTCCTACGGAAGAATCAATGCCGTTAATTTCTGGCGAAAATACTTCTTTCGCGAGTGCAACACAAGTGCGTTGAAATTTCATCACCTTACATGATTATTTATCGCGAATATTTTATGTACCTTCAATTTTGCAGACTGCGTCGGTGGAAGGCGCAAGTAATTCTTTATCTCCTTCGTCCTCATCTTCTTCGACATCTACTGCCACAACTTCACCGACATCATCTAGTGAGAGCACTACACCATCTTCACCATCTACATCCCCTTCTTCGAGTCACCCGTCTCAATCGACAGCGATTAAACGACATAGTTTTACATTAGGCGCTCAACCTCCTCCATATCAAGCTCCGCCAGCCGTTCATAGGTAAAACTTTGCCCTATTTTTTCGACTATTAGTGTAGGCAATTAAGCTCTAAAAAGAGTCGTACCCGGAAATAATGTTGAGTATTAACAGAAAAATATACGAAATGAAATCCAAACAGGCAAAGCATCAAATTCCCTTTTGCATTATGAAATTTGTTATCAACTCCACCAATTAGGTTAAAAATTATTATTCCTATATTTCAACTTTTTTATTAAAAAAAAAAAAAAAAATACATGATTTATTCATAAATGAGTAGATGAATAATCAGTTTCTTAACAAGCTCATTAGTTTTGCATCAGTGCCAAGTTCTTGATTTTTTTTTAAATTGGTGTCAGTATTTCATTTTATTCGTTTCATTTTCTAGTATAGGGAATTTTGGCGCTTTGTCAGTCTGGATTTCCGTAGGTTCCATAATATATTGTAGGTATTCTTGAAATCCCAGAATATTTGAAAAATTGGTATGAAAAATTTTTTTTGATGTGGTGCAAATAAAATATAATTTTCAAATGGAAAAAATTTTCATATTATCCAAAAATGATTTTTTTTTAAATTTATTGAAAAATTGTATTCAAACAAATGTATGATGTACTGTAGCACATTCGAATAAAATGGAAAAATCAGTCATTTTGAACGATTTGTTTCTATGCTTATATTGAATCCTCAATGATGAGAGAACAGTTAATTCGGTAGGAAATTCATCGTAGAATCTTTTTACTGCACTACTTTTTCGATTAGAGGCTTCCTTAATAAGGAATTAGGTGTTGAAACCACTTTTTGGTGAGTCTGAAGCCCACATTAGGTAGCTGCATATCTGGGGGCGGACATTTTAGTATGTTGTTATTGGGATCATCACACACAAATAACACAGCCCTTATTTGCCTGTACTATTTATTGATTCGTGGATTTTACTCATTCGATTTTACCTGTTAGACATTCCGTTGAAATTCTGAAACCGGAAGATTCGCCGGACGATGAAGCTGTGCGTCTACAAACGGAAACTCAACGTGCTCAAAAATCGTTACAGTTGTCGATACAAAAACCATCTCAGTCGCATTTAGAGGAAACTCCAACTAGACAAGCCTTTCATCGTAAAAAGCAAACTGTTCAAGTTGATGAACCTTTATCGCTATGTTTGCGTTCAAAAGAGGTGAAAATTTTAACGTTGAAAGAAAATGTTTATGTTGAGACATCCTAACCGATTCTTTGTTTTGCAGTTAAACGGAAAGGTGATCGAGAATTTTCAAAGACAAAGTAGCTTGAGAATTTCGAAAAACTCGTCCTCACATTCTAAACTTAATGGTTCTCCTACATTACCAGCGATGTTAGTTACTGAGTTTCATTTTTTATTTGTTGTCAGCGATCTGTCAAGTGTGAAAAGAGATAGAGATTATAATGTGATATAATATTGTTCAGGTACATAGCCATATATCCTTATAAGCCTCAAAAAACTGATGAACTTGAGCTGAGAATCGGTAGCGTGTATACGGTAATCGAACGATGTCAAGATGGCTGGTATAAAGGTACATCTCATCCGAACCAGAAATGTGGCGTATTTCCAGGAAATTACGTCACACCTGTAAAGTGAGTTTCAACTTTCAAATAAGAAATTATGTAGCATCGGGTCATTCCAATTTTGCGAATTGTTTTCAGGTCGTTGCCAATGTTACATGCTCAGTTGAGAGGATTAGTGCATTCTTCCGGCTCTCCTAGACACGAAATACGAGCATCGTCTGAAGTGAGAACTTCGGCCCCGCAATCCAAGACAAATTTTGTCTCAGTTTCGTCGCCAGTTGGTAATGCATTTTATTCGCACTCTGTTATTTTGCTTAATATAAAGTATTAATCAGTTCGTCGAATGTTTCGTAGCCACGCAAAATAATGGCAGTATTTCACGCCTAGCTCCTCCGGAATTACCAGCCAGATCTATCAGTCCGATATTGCTTTCTTCAACTAGTCACAGTAATTCGTCTACCGTTTGGCACGTTTCATCGTGTTCTGATGCGATTCAAGAGAAATCGGTTACTACTAGTACGAGCGCCTCTAAAAGTATGTTTTAGTGATGATAAATGTGAAGCATTGGCTGATGAATATTTTTAGTAAAAAAAATCGTTTTGTTAGGCCGCTTTAAAAATGAAAGCTCAGATAACAGTGAATCATCGGTTGTCACGTCTGGTGGTACGCCGCAAAAATCAAATGGTGTAAAGGTTTCTAAATCATCCGATAGGGTATGTTCGGTTATATTAAACGTATTATTATTTATATTTTTATACAAAGATTTTAACAGGTCCAGGAAGATGTGTAACTACAAAATTTTCTGATGTATGAATTTCAAAATATTATAATTCTCAATTTATTTGACTGATTTCTGATATTCATCGGTAGGGCAAGGCTTTACGTGCCTAAAATCAGAGAATTGTGTACTAAAAATATGTCGTTGAAAGGGCTCAAAAATGTCAAAACATGTCCCAACATCTTAGATACATATATTGCTTATTAAGTTTACAATACTGGTTCAAGCTGGTTTACGTAATGTTATCAATCATTCATAAACAAGACAAAGAATTCAGATTGGTATAAATTTTCAGTCTTTCGGAAATCGAATTTACAATTCACTGCTCAATAAAATCCGAATTTGTGAGAACAAGAAATAAAATTGTGCAAAATTATTGTTGCTGATTTTCAGTGTTTACAAATAAGTAACGAAAGTATGTCTTAAAAAGAACATTTGGGAAAAATATTCCCAAATATGTCGGAAAAACATAAACGTATGCGATTCTGTGTTTGCAAGACAAAATTTATGAAATTGCTCGATCAGGTTGTGGACAAATCACTAAAACATTTATGAATGATAACGATATGCTGAATATTCTCTATAATGATGAATAGGGAAAAACACATGTCAAAACATGAAAAAATTTGCCCTGTTCATCAGTCATGGTAAATACATATCATGTTCTTATTTTTCTCCATGTTCAAAAATAACTTTCTTTTTTTTGAAGAGTCAGGTGGTGCGTTCTCTGTTGAAAACCATGCTAAAGAAATTGAAAAGGTTTTAAAATTAAATAATAATAATAATAATAGATGAAAATTGATTTACAAAATCTTGTAAAAATGCCAAAAAAAAAAGATACCCAGGTATTAAAAATAGAAATTTGAGAAAGCATGATGCGTTTACAAGTTGTGACATTAATTTCAATCGCACTATTTTGTTCGAAGAATCTTGGCATTTTGGGATTTATTAGTAGTTCCCAAATTTGGAAGAGAATTGATAATTGGTTATTTTTACTGTTTTTTTTTGAAATGTTGTAATTTTGTATCAAGATATGAGTCCAATTAATGGAAATATAGTATATTTCACAACTAGAAAGGTAAAATTGATTCTAGATTCGGGTGACTTATCACCCTCGCTTTGCTCGGATAATAAACCTCACACTCGTCAAAAATCACTCTTACCTCCCTAGTTGTGAACGAAATTTTTCTCAAATGCGGGAGAAAAGCGCTCGTTTGAGACCCGAGCGATTAGCGAGCGGGAGGTAAAGTAGCGCTTTCCTCCCGCAAGTATGAAAAACTATTTATGACTTGTTTTCGAGTAAATATCTTCTGAGTCAGTTATTTTCAACATTACACCGTTGATCAATGACTAGTTACCCTTAATGACGGTCGTGTAACGTTTTCATAGCGAAAAAATATGAAATTTATTAATCATGTTTTCTGCAGTGAATTTGGTATATTAGTTCATTATCTCTGTACATCATCTATTTGTCTTCTTCCCTGTCCCCTCCCATTACGTAATTCAAACAAAAAGTATAATGGAAATAAAATATCGAGTTAAAATTTTGGCCCCTTCTGAAATTTCTTTTATCAAATTTTGGTCAAGAAAATCGAGTTTTCCCATTGCAGGAATTAGAGTGCTTACATTTATAAACGTTTATTGATCATGGTTTATTTAGAATCATGATTGACATTATTCATTCTTCTTCAAGCCTTGGAAAGTGATGAGTCAACATCTAAAAAAATACTCTGTGTTCGACTAATGACATCATTTCAGCAATGGAACACATAATTCATTTCGATAACCTTCATATAATATAAGTATTTAGATACTCCTGAAAAATTTTTGAGATACCAAAAATAAAATTTCTATACTGAAAAATAAATATCCAAGATGAACGTTATATTATGGCATAAAGATTCGTGATCAATTGTCATTTGTTACTTCTTGTGAAAATTAGTCATCAACTTATTAATCACCTTCTTATACGATTTACAACAGATAATCAGAAGTTAATTATTTCTGTGCACGGCGATTAATATTTTTTCCAAGTTTTATCATTAATTTTGATGTTGAAGGGGGTTGCGAAAATGATATATGTCCAGCTGAAATCATTTCAGAGCCATTGTGTGTATAACGGGAGGAGGGGAGGAATGAACGAAATCTTTTCCACAACGTGCAGTAAATGGTGTAAATTTGGGCCTACTTTCGATAGTTTCGTTGTTATTATTGTATTACTATTTTAAAAATTTTTCCAGAGTAAAGAAAAAAAGGAAAAAGGCAGCGTAAGCTTGATGCGCAGATTAACTAGCATGAAAAAATCTAGATCACCTCCTCCTATTTCTTCTTTTTTGTCAGTCGATAATCCAGTTTTCGATGATAGTGGATTGCCGGCATTTGTTCCTGTTGCTCATGCTCGGTAAGTTCTCAACATGTATCCGTCTTAAAAAAAAAAAAAGTTATAAATATTTCAATGATAGGCGGTAATATTTATTTTTTTAAACACCAACTACGTTGTTTAATTGCATTAATACCGAGAAAAAATTTTGGAATTTCTAAAGAAGCGTCCGGTATTAAATGGAATGTTTTTTGTTCATATTGCATCGTAATCAATGGGCTAGTTTGTACGATATGATTTTTTTACGATCGTGGACTGTATGAAATGGTCGCATCGTGAATACTCGTATTTTCACGGGTTGTAAATAGATACTTTTTCAACCACATGTGTACGTGCTGAATGGTGTTTCATTTTGCCTATTTAGCTTTGTCATTTCCTTACAATTTTTTGCATGTGTTTTGATTACCAAAATGTGTATTCAGTTGGCTTACTTCACTAGTGTATGTTATTACTGTGTTTATAATCAGTGTATTATATATTTGTGTTTGCTTTGCTTTTGCCTTTTCTTTTTGGAAAGATTTTGAAGTAATTACGGATGTTTGATTTAATACGAACGTAAATTAGTAAATTAGTTGATCTGTGTTTTCGCAAAAACTTCATCTGATGTCAAAATAAAGAAGTATTTTCAATTTTTTTTTTAATAGTAAATTTTAGTCGTTTACTTCAGATTCTTTCATAAGCAAAAAAGAAAACGCAATGACGCGTCCGATTTGTGCTTACGTTATTTTCACGAATTTTTTTTTGTGTAACCAATTGTGCTTTAGATCTGACTCGTGTCCAAGTCAGTTATCATACAATACACCAACACACGCTACTAGCTCTACTAACAATCATACTAATGTAGTCGGCGGATCACAGCGAGTTAAACACAAGCAACGGTCTTCTTTGCAAAATCAATTCACAAGGTAGTAAACTTGATTCGCAACATTTGGGCATGTTCATTTTGCACTGTTGTAAAATATCATTGTAAAGAGTTGAAAGAGTCTAGATCCACGTTATTATAGTATATTATATATATTTTGTTGAAGTGATATGAATATACTAACTTGCATCATATAAATGAATGTTTTTTTCCCCCCTTCAGAACTTTTGAAAGCAGTTCAGCTTCTCCGTCGAATTCGAAACTCGCAAAAGATGATAAACCGGTAGTTAGCCATCGTAAATCTAGCTCGTTAGATACGACGATGTATGAAGATAGACATAAAAGTAAACCAGCTGTGCCACCACCACGAGAAAGGTATGTGTTGAATTTTCTTCGAAAATAGTTGCAATTTGTGCGCTTGATTTTGGAATGTGTAGATCTCTAATCAAAGTTTGCATTATTGTAGGTATAGATGTATCGCTCCGTATCCTCCTAACAGTGAATTTGAATTAGAATTAAGAGTAGACGATATTATTTTCGTGCATAAAAAAAGAGAAGATGGCTGGTATAAAGGAACATTACAACGCAATGGTCGTACTGGTTTGTTTCCGGCAAGTTTCGTAGAAAATGCATAAATAATGGTTTGTGATGATGATATCATTTTACGAATAATTTAAGTGATCATTTTTGTTTATGTTTATTTATTTGTTTCAATTTGTTGACTTTCAATATGTTATTATTAGTAAAGTTTTCCTTTCACTAGTTATAAACTTGATTCGATGTCGTGAATTTTTATTATACGCTATAAGTACGAATTCTGCTCCAATTTCCTAATGTTCAATGTCTTAGTCATATTTTTAGTTATATGTTTTCGTTAAGATGGTGCATACAGGAAATTTAATCGTAAGACTTCCTTATTATATGCTTATTGATGTTGAAAGAAATTATATAGTGTATGCGCTGAATGTCGCACACCAAGTTTATTTTCTAAAAAGAATGTTGATCGTGTTGAGAAAATATTGAAGAAAATCAAAGGAATGTAAGAATGTATTAATCCTTTGTTAACAGCCGTCCTTTGTATTTGCGTTGAGAGCAGTTTTTTTGTTGGTTAAATTTGTGTGTGTATTTTTTTTAATAGATTTGTGTTCAACCAAGCAAATGATTTTGAGTAAATGTTTTTTATTATGAGATATTTTTCATAAGATGGTCAAGGATGTGTGAAAATTGGTGCTGTAACTTGCGTGTTATGTTATGATTGCTACGTTGAGGTTGTGTTACGAATTTAAATTTGTTACTACCATGATTAAAATTGATATCCAAAATTTCAAATAGTATTTGAGAATAATAAGGAAGCTGCGAGTGATAAGGAGAAAGATGCTTCCTTCGTTTTATTTTGAGGCTCTACTTAAAAAATTAGGTATATTGACAAATTAATGTTATTCCATTCGATGTATATTTTTTCCTTATGTGATTATTTATCAATGAGTAATTTAACGAGTCGAAAGAAACGTATACATGTTATTAAGATTATTTTGAGAGCGAATTGATCGAAAATACACATGTGATTTTTATTTGTAAACTAGATGTAGATTCCTTTATAATTTAATGCGTTTCTAGTACTGTATTTTTTATGTCGCATTTGTATTTTTATGTCATTGACGAAGATTAATCTATTTCAATTTCCGCCTTTTTGATATGTGTGACCCTTTTTTTGTTTTTTTTTTCTTCTTTCGAATTGATAATTATACTGTAAGCCAAAGATACCAATATTACGGTGTACGAAATTATGAGTTATCAAAGTTTGAGGTTTATTGTATTGTGTTGTGATGTGAATTTAAACGATTATATCCTTTGTTATAGCTCATAGTATTAAATAACCAGTAACGTAAATTATTGTTTTATCTTATTTATTCGACGCTCTCATTACATTTAATTTCACACGGTTGTAATGTTACGTTTAACTTCTGAAGTATTCTAACATCCTTGTAAAATTTATATAAATTTTCGTCATTAAAACTTCTTAAAAAATTTTCAAGTATCCTTTCATTTGAATAATATCGTATTACGATAGATTTTTCCGTAGCTGTTCATTTTATTACTAAATGGGGATGTTGAACCTGCTTAATAAAAGATTATTTTTCTTGAAATTCATTCTTTTGTGTTGTTAAAGAAACTGAGGTGATCGAAAATAGATTATAAGGCAGGTAATAACTAGTTACTTGAGATAATTTAACAAAAGCATCGATTTCACTGTTGGATTTTTCTTGCATTGCGACTGGACAGAAATGCTTCAGTTTTAATATTCTTTCACCAACGACAACTCGGTGATTTCAACGCATAGAATTTTTAACTGAATCGCGTGTGGAAAATTTTTTATTCTGTTTTAATTAAGACCAGAGCCTTATTGATGAAACCTGAAAATTAAGTTTTATAATATTAAGATGAAAGCACCGTTAGTCGAATTTTTTCCAACGCTATGTTTTTTTGTTGTAATAAAAGCCAGTCTAACCGCAGGTATGTAAATATTTTTCATAGTAGGTAATTAATTTAATATTATTAATTTTAAAATAAACGAAGTGCTGAATACCCTTATCGAATATTTAGAGACGCAGAATGTTTCATCCGATTTCCACCAAATGATGCGTTTGATTTATTACAAACCGCATTCTTTTCTTTTGGATCTAATAAAGCACAATGCTCAAAATCTTCAGAGTTTCGTTGCAGAGATGGTTCATGTATCGACTTGGCTTTATTATGTGATGGCATCCCAAATTGTGTAGATTATTCTGATGAAGAGAATTGCGGTATGCTATCATCATTTTTTTTTTCATTTCTCCTTGCTGATGTGGTCAATTAATGAAAATTTTATAAACTCGAAACTTAGATTTCATCAAGTGTAGACCGCCTAATTTTTTCAAATGCTATAATCAAAAATGTATTCAAGCTAATTTACTTTGCAACGGTCGCATTGATTGTTCAAACGGAGAAGATGAAAAGCATTGTGAAACCACGGTGCGTATAAGTGTTTCTGAGCATCTCATATATCATAATATTATAACTATGATATTTAGGTATTGAAAATGAATATGGATTGAAGGAAATTATTGAAAGCAAAAAGTAATTTTTATTACTTTTGCAGGTTCCACTTAACCATAATTGCTTGAATACTACTTATAAGTGTGCAAATGGTGGATGTGTCCCTCTTGCATGGGTTTGTGATGGTAAAAACGACTGTAGTGATGGTAGTGATGAAATTTTTGGTTGTACTTCGGTAAGTCATGTTGCAAATTATTTTTCACTCCGTTATTTCAAGACATTATTTGGAAATTGCTGATCTAACAAGTTCGATAACTATATTTAATTTCATCACATTTTTTGCGTTTAGAAACGGTGTGAAAAGAACGAATTTCAATGTAAAAATAAGAGTTGCATTCCGTTAGATTTTCGCTGCGATGCCTTAGATGACTGTGGCGATAATTCAGACGAAGAGAATTGCGGTAAAGTTTGATATTAATTTCGTGTTTGTATTGAAAAAATATAGCAATTTTTTTTAATTGCAATGTTTCAATATTTCATCATTTTAATATTAAAAACAAATTTAAATAAATTTAAAAAAATATTTTTTTATTACCAATCTGTGGTACCTATTTAATGTTTTTAAATTTTGCAGATCATCATGTGTTGGATATGACAAATTGTACATTGAATAGTGGTAAATATCCTTGCCAAGATAAACTGAAATGTATCGATTTTGCCAATGTATGTGATGACAAGATAGACTGTTTCGATGGTTCTGATGAAGGAGGGTTGTGCCTTAACGCAGGTAGGAAATAATTAAATTTCGTAATATCTGCAATAAACGTTGCAATGGTTGTTACTATCCCTTTTTCTCATCCAAAAGGTATCAATCCTTGTCCCAACTGCACGCACGAATGTCATGTGACACCTAGCGAAGCCCATTGTTTGTGTCATAAAGGGTACTGGTTAGATCAGCATAATATTTGTCAAGGTAGGTATTCAGTGAACTCTAGAGTTTTCTCCTTTAGTGAGGTTTTATAGATATTTAAACTATATATTAAATATTTGGTTTACTCGCAGACATAAATGAATGTGAAACGTACGGCATATGCGATCAGAAATGTATAAATAGTCCAGGATCTTATTCCTGTGCCTGCGATCCTTCTTACATATTACAACAAGATAAAAAAACCTGTCTTGTACCAAGTAATGAATTTTATCATTAAGACTAATTAAATTGCGATTGAAATAAAACTATTTTTTTATATTAGGTGAACATTTAGCAGTTTTGCTTTATACTTCGTCGGCCGGAGTTAGTGGTTTATTTTTACATAATTTACGAAATTTCACTGTGAAAGAAACCTTGGGGCCTAGTATCGGTATTTCTGCCGCAAATCGTGATATTTATTGGACGGTACTTACAGAAGAATCTCAAGCAATTGTTAAAACTTCAATCGATGATTATATCCCAAGAATGATCGCTACATCTGGTATAAAATTTTATGCAACTTTAACCTCATTGAATGTTGAAATTTATATTAATAATTATTTGCGCCGCATTGAGGTTTGGGAAGTCCTGAAGATCTAGATGTAGATTGGATCACAAACAATGTTTATTTTACCGACTCCAAATTTAAACATATCGGAGTGTGTACCAATACTGGACGAGTTTGTACAGTTTTATTCAATGAAAATATCGATAAACCGAGAGCTATATCTTTATCTCCTGAAAATGGGTAAATAATTATAGTTGAAATTTTTATAAATTCAATAGAATATCTATTAAATTAAATTATATCTTTCCAGGTTGCTTTTTTGGAGTGACTGGGGGAAGTGGCCTATGATCGCTAGATCTGGAATGGATGGTTCAGATGCACACGTATTCGTCAAGGAAAATATACACTGGCCTAATGGAATTTCAACTGATACTCCAAACAGTCGTTTATATTGGGTCGATGCGAAATTACAACGAATAGAGTCGATTAAATTTGATGGCACAGATCGTCGGGTACAATAATTTATTATTAAAGTATTTCGCTCAAGTTTTAATAACATCAGGGGAATACACGTTTTCTTTTTTTTGGTTGTTGTTTTAGGTCATTCTGTCAGATTCGGTTAAACATCCGTTTTCGATTTCTGTATTCGAGAATAAACTGTACTGGAGTAATTTCGATGGAAATGAAATTTTAGAATGCAATAAATTTACTGGAAAAGAAAAAAGAAGCTTGATTCGCGATTTGAACAATCATTTATACAGTATCCATGTTCACCACCCAGTGCATAATGCACAAAAAGTAAATAACAATTATCTGCGTCTAAATAAATCAATATTCAATTTTTAAGGCTTGTTTTGATTATTCATTATTTCATTTAGGTTGAGAATCCATGTGCTCATAGCGATTGCAGTGATATGTGCTTACTCGCTCCACCATCGAAAAACAAAAATTTAAGTTATTCATGCGCTTGTCCCGACGACAAAGTGTTAAGCAGTAATATGAAGTCATGTAGTTCAAAGAAATACCCAAAACTTTTTATCGCTGGTTTAAAAAACAGAATTTTCATTATCGAACATCAGCATCTAGGACATCCTGAAATCAAAGAAATGCCATTAGAAATAAATACAATTTCGTCTATGACTTATAATTCGCTAAAAGGTTTGTCATTAAGTATGCTTATGTGGTGAAAACTGCCTAGATCTGATTTTTGTGCAATCGGTTTCATTATAGGTGAAGTAATTATCGTCGATTCGAAACCTGCGTCCATAAAGTCGTACAATTTACAAAGTGGAGAGACAACCGTAATTTCCCAGGAGATCTACCACGTACCGTCGATACATTTTGACGATTTTGGAAATAATTTATACTGGTGCGATTGGGAGACGTTGACTATTATGCTTATGAGCCTGAAAACATTAGCGAAGACGGTATTTTTTCAAGGAATCGATTACGAATTCCCGATAGATTTAGCTCTCGTTCCGGAAGAAGGGTTTGTTGATTTAATTTGTATTTAAAGAATTCGCCTCGATAATTATTATCAATTTTTACAAATTTCAGGTATATGTTTGTGGCATTGCATGTTGTATCGTCTTTCAATGTGGTTATCGACATTATAGCAATGGATGGATCACTCATTTCTCGAAAACGCTTGATTGAAATTAGTGTCGATGGAGCTTATATAAAATTATATTTTGATCGAGAGAAAAAGCGTTTATTCTGGATAGATATGACTAGGGGTGTTATAGAAAGCGTAGATTTATCAGGTTAGTTCATCTTGACAGCTGGTGGTATCGTAGTGAATTCTCGATTTTTTTTCAACTATCAAAATTTCATCTCAAGATTATAATATGTATGATTATATCGATTAAACATTTTGTTGCTGAAAAATATTCAACTCAGGTAAAGACAGAATTACACACGCGAAAGTAACGGAACCATTCAGTTCAATTTATTTCGATAACATGTTGTTTTGGACGAAAAAAGATTCCCCTAATATTTTCTGGCAAGATATTACCGCCGTTTCGAGTCATCAAAACATTTGAAATTGCGTAAGTTGGTCGTAAAAATATAAATAATCAAAAACCTTGGACTTATTTATTGAATTTTTTAATAGCAATTAGTGAAATGAAAAGAGAAGATGGAGTGTTCCTAATAAATCCACACAATTATCATGTGAAGGATTCTCCTTGCCATTTGGATAATGGTGGCTGTAGTGATATATGTTTAGCGACTAATAAATCTTCAACAACGGTAGGGAAGAATTAGTTCATTATGTATTATAAAAATACAACACGATGAAAATAATGTTCCAATATCTTCATCAATGTTAGGAGTGCGCTTGTGCTACTGGTTACATTTTGTCGGTAGACGGTAAACACTGCCAACTGCCTCGAAACTGTGAGACAAACGAATTTCGTTGTTTTACCGGCGAATGTATTCCATTTTATAAAGTTTGCGATAAACATAAAGATTGTCTTCACGGTGATGATGAGTTCGTTGAAAGCTGTCGTTATTTCGTGTGTCCCGATGAACAGTTTTTCTGCTCCGCGGAAAGGAGATGTATCGATAAAAAATTGAAATGTAATGGCCATGCTGATTGTAAAGATGGCTCTGATGAAATGTGTGAACCCTGTGGCAAAGGTGAATGAAGTTTCAACTGGTATTTTGTATCAACCGCTTGTTAACATTGAATAATCTTTAAATGACGTCCGAAATTGTAGGGAAATTTAAGTGCAATTCCGGCGAATGTATAGATGTTCAATTTCGTTGCGATGGCAGAGTAGATTGTAAGCATGGCTATGATGAAGTAAACTGCCACAACGTAACTTGTGCCGAACGTGAATTTAAATGCAATTCTGGCCAGTGTATTCCAGCAGCTTGGTATTGTGACGGTCAGTTTGACTGCGTGGATGGTACCGATGAACCCGAAAATTGCGGTAAGTAAATAATCGAATATCTGATATTTTGCTGCTCTGGAATTTGTTTATTAACCATGCCCTGACAACGGCACTACTGTGTATTTTTATGAGAAAAAACAACCAGGTGCCAAAAACGACACTTAAATGTATTTTCGGGTATTAGCATAGTATCCACCATCAGATTTTTCTTCAAGTGGATTCAAATAGATTATAAGTTGTCGGCCACCATTAATATACTATATTCTTGACGAAATATTTCTGTATAAGTAGTTAAGTCCATCATAGGTTTCAAATCTTCTAAATATAGAAAAAGTATGATGGTGCCATTTTTGGCACCCGGTTGTTTCTCTCAGTAGAAATGTATGGAGGTGCCGTTTTTGGCACCCGGTTGTTTTTTACAGGTGTTAGCCCAGGGTTAATTTGTTGTCACAGCTTTCAGATGCCGTAGAGGTGAATTTCATTGTACAAACGGCGCGTGCGTGGATATATATTTGACTTGCGATGGTAAAGATGATTGCGGAGATGGTTCGGATGAAGACAGAGAATGTGCGAACAACAAAAATGTCTATCGGGAAGATACCTTCTACTACCATAAGAATCATACCGGTCATGTTTATAAAGTGTGCAACTCAAGAACCGAATTTCATTGTGAAACTACTTCTGGTAGTCACTGCATACCGAAAGCATTAAGGTATACCATGTAACTCCCTTCATACCACATATAGGTCTATTCATGTGGCATTCAAGTATGGTAGTTTGTCTATACTGTGTGCTGAAGGGGCTGCTATAAAAGCTTGATAAATATTTTTTTACTTTGCTGGCACGTTGATTAAAAGTTTTTTTATTTCATCATTCAAGCGTATGAGAATATGTTGTTTGCACCTAAATGTAGGGTATGCAATGTAGTATTCCTGACAAAGCACTGGTGGCAGGTGAGGGGTTAGGGATGGAGAAATGAGAAAATGTGAACAAAATAGTCATTTTTTCATATTTTTGCATGCTTGGAAAAATGCTTTGTCACGCAATTAATTTTTTTTTATATATCCCTACGCTATACACCATTGAATATTCTTGAGTAGACGCTCCTTGCACTCTGGGTAGCTCGAAATTTTATACAAGAATTTTCATTTTTTTTAAATTCTTCATAATCATAAATATTGCATTCGTTTTTTATCTGAAAATCAAACCTAGGTAGAAATGTACAGTTTGAAACATAATGTCAATTATGCGATGAATTATTACTGAAAAAAAATGAGGGACAAGGGAGAGAATAGATGTGGATAAATAATGAAAGCAATAGAAAAAATTAGTAATTTTTCTCCTATTTATTGTAAATGACATTGAAAAATACTCTATTGATACCACTATTCAGACATTTTTTATAGAGGCTTGAGTATAGTGGTGGGCGTTGTGCGAACCTGTAAACATTTTCAACTGCGTGGTCAATAACGCATTATTCCGAATTATTGGCCATAAGCATGAGAAAATGGTTAATTTTTTACATCGTTTTTGCACATTTTTTATTATTTATCGATTCTTATATGTTTTTTGATAATTCAATAACAACTTTTTTAAAATATATTTTTCAAATCTTTGTATCGTCGCCTCTTCAGCGAGTAGGGTAGCCAACTACCATACACGAGCGTTCGTGTGGTATAAAGAAGGTTAGTACATTTTTCATGGACGGTGCTGTTGTTTTTGAAAGGACTATTTTCTTCCTTCCAACTTTTTTGTTTTATCATAAATTTTTAACTAATGCGACAGATGCGATGGTGTTACGAATTGTTTGCACGGCGAGGACGAAAAAAATTGTGAGAAAGCACTGGAATGTGCTCACGACAATGAATTTTACTGTAGAACCAACGGCAAATGTATTCCTTCGGAATGGCTGTGTGATAATCATAATGACTGTGGGATAATTCTGATGAAGATATACTTCAGTGCTTCAAGAAAAATATCACTGGTAATTAGAGAAAATATTGTAAAATGTGATCGTCAATGCATATATATGCGAACAGAAAATTAATATTATCATAAATGACGAAGGATGTTATGAAAATATTGTTTATCCTTAAGTTTTTGTACAAATTATTAAAGAAATAAGAATTTATATTGTGATAAAAATTAAAATTAATATGCCTAATTTCATCCGAACTAAATATTAAAAGAAGTTTTGATATTTATTATTTTCATTTGTTATTACTTTATTCTTTACGTAGGTACAGCATGCTCCGGTTTCCGTTGTAAAAATGGCGGATGTATTTCTTTAGCGGATGTCTGTAATAATGTACCAGATTGCTCGGACCAGTCTGACGAAGGTGGCCAGTGTGGTAAGTCAACGATGTAAGAAATTATCCTACGTTGTAAGTTTCCTTTTTAAGATTACCACAACTCTAATCATTATAGGTAATAACTGTGAAAAATTTGGTTGCTCGCATAAATGTCATGAGCTGCCTAGTGGACCGAAATGTTCTTGTCCCTATGGATTTACGTTAGGCTCAGATAATAAAACTTGTCATGACGTGGATGAATGCCAGTTTGATATTTGCTCACAAAATTGTACGAATATACCTGGAAGTTTTATTTGTAGTTGTTTTTCGTCTGAATATTCGTTAAGATCAGACCACGTATCATGTAAAGCAAATGGTAAACATATATAGTACTAGGAAATTAATTTAATAAAATATGCGTTAAAATGGTAAACTTTTTATTATATTAATAAAATTATTTGGTTTAGGTGATACCGCTCATTTCGTAATAGCTTCCCTAACGGAAATGAATATAATTTCTAATAATTGGATGCGCACCTCTCACGTGGTAAACTTACCTTTTGGCAGTATGATTAATGCGATAGATGTCGATAACCGAAAAAGTCATATTTATACAGTCTGTGAGTGTAAAGTCAAGATAATGAAATTATTTGTATGAGTGAAAATTGACAACAATTTTTCTAACTTTTTCAGGGGACTTTTCTTCAATACGAAAAATCGACGCTTTGAATTCGGAAAATTTAATTTTGAATATTCCTTCGGTGTATGGAATTGCTGTAGATTGGATCACAGGGAATTTATATTACAATCATGATCGTACCAGTATAAACTTAGTATCGTTTAGTAAAACTGTACCAGCAGTAATTTATGATACGTATGGCCGTGGCCAAATATTATCACTCGCTGTGGATCCAGTGGCTGGGTATATATTATTTCTTCGTTGAATGCATAATATTTTTAGGACAATAACATTTGAAATATACTATTTTTAGGTACTTGTTTTGGTATGAAACTTTCGGTAGTGGCAATAACTTGGATTCTGGTGTAATAAAAAGAGCTGACTGTGACGGAGCCAATGTGCGGAGTATTACTTTACGTATGAAAATTATTGTCGAAAATATCCAGGTAGATTCGTATGAAAAAAACCTGTATTGGTATAGTAAAGATATGGGTGTTGTTATCCGGATGAATTACGACGGAACTAAGATAAAAGAAGTGTTGCACTTTGAAGTAATCAAATTTTTGATTGTTTTTTTCTTTCATTTTAATATTTGATAAAAAATATCGAATGAAAAATAATATTCAAATTTTTTCTAGAAAAACGTTGCCGGATTTTCATTTTTCGAAAACTCCATTTATTGGGCTTCTGCAAATTCTGACGTTTATCCAATTCGTAAATGCAAAATTTATGGACTACCACCTCTGAAATGTGAAGTAATCGAGTCTAGATTGAAAGGAGTTGTTTTTTTTACGGTGATGCAAGAAAGCCGTCAAAGAAACAGTAAGATTTTTTTTATTGCAAAATTTATATACATAATTTTTTCACTTATTCTTCGTTGCGTGTGATATCCATTTAGTTTCGAATCCATGCTCACCCAATCCTTGTTCAGATTTTTGCGTACCATCTCCCTCTGGCCCGAAGTGTTTATGTTATCATGAAGAGAATCAAAAAAGCGTCTCCTGTCATTTACAAGTAAATGTTCTCTCATTTCATTAGGCAGTTATATTGCTTTTATGTTGTGCTAACATCTTTATTTATTTTTCGTTTGAAAGAAGGCAATAAAACTTGATCAGTCGAAGACTAGTTTTAAAACTTATTTTGCGTATTTCGTTGTTGTTTGTTTGATTGTTGGAGTCGGTTTCGTGGGATATTACTATTACAAACCAAAATCTCGTATCTTTCATAGGTATTTTTCATAATATACTCTACTGTTTTTTTTTTGTTTTTTTTTTTAAATTAACGATTGTAACTGTAATAATTGTTTTTTTTTGTTGATAGATTTCATTTTTATAGCGCACCGTTTGATCGAAGCGAGAAATTATACGTAAGTGATACATTTTCAATGTAATATTAGGTGGTTATTTTCAATTTCACTTGAAATGATTTTGATTTTTTGTAGACTTCTCATGCATCCGGCATAAACGAACTAGTGATTAGTAAACCGGAAAATGCATTTTTGGAACCAGTTACCGAAGAATCTGAGAATGAATATGTTATGATTGGTCATAAAACTTCCCGAGAATCTCTCATAAAAAATAATTTTTAAATATGTGATATTACGATTTTTGTATTTATATATTTTTTTGTTATAAATCGTTTTATTGGAAACTTAGAGAGCTTGTTGCATTAAAGTTGTTATTCCAATTTTTTGTATACATGTGAATGTTTGTCATTCATTTTTATTAAAATGATTTTAAATCGAATTTTTAGTTGCTTAAAAAAATTATTGAAAATCAATACCTAAATGTATATATGTTGTGTGAAATGTGTGTAATATCTGTTTTAAAACATGTTTATATTTTTGTGAAAATATTTATCGTTATTTATTAAATGTGTGCTGGTTTTGAATGGAATTTTATTTAATTATCTTTATTTTGTTATTCTCGAAAAGATGTAAAAAAATTGATTTTTCAACCATATAAAGAGGGGTTACATAATTTGTGTAAAACTAAAAAGCATTCGACGATTAAAATTAAAATGAGCTTGCTTGGGAATCATGCTGTATGTTTTCACGTCATAACATGTTGGCTTTTTTTGAGATTTTGGTGTTTTTAAAAAATCGAACATAAGTCGCATCGTGTTTGTGTTCCATATTATAATATAGATCCTATTTTGATATTATTCAAACTATTGAAAAAATAAATTCAATTCTTCAGCGATAAGTTGAAAACTATATTTCTATTTTTTTAACAAAGCATGCAATAATTTTCACTATCATAAAATACATTTAATTAAAAAAACAAATTGAAAAATACATCTTTAAAAAGTACATTTAAAAAAATCAAATTACCTACACTGTTGAAAAAAGTCGAAAATCGAAATCGATAATGTTAACGATATTTCGACTATCGCCATCGCTTTGGTTGTTTACAAACTGCAATCTACGATCCGTGTTCGCTTACCGCTTCGTGTTCGTTGTTCAAAAATTTCAGTTGTCGAGTGAGCGGTAACCGTGAAGGTTTGTGCTTGTGGTTAATTGTTGAAATTTAATCAAAAATAATGTCTGAAGAATTCAAAATCGGTACCCTGGTTTGGTTAGTAATCTTCGTCTATTATATTTTCTTCAAACTCGAATAACCTTGAGTATCATGGTATGTGAAAATTATAATGTTACTGATCTTCGCTTACAGGGGCAAAATGAAAGGATTCCCTCCATGGCCTGGACAAGTAAGTTTAACATTTCTTGATCTGTTTCCTTTTTAATTGGAGAATTTGTTGGTTACCCTTATAACCAGAGTCGCCTGATAATCTCTCGTTTCCGCCCATCTCCATACCTTAATCATTACTATTGTAATACGTGTTTCAACATTCACCTATAAATTACAACAAACTTACTAACCCTGACTTAATCGTTTAGCAATCAGTAAAAGAATTGAGGTACGAAACTTGAAACATTTGTGAGAGTTTCACTTCATATACTTTTCCATCTTACCTGTATCCGATTATCATACAATTGGTAGCAGTTATCAAACTCTGCTTCAAGTGCTCATATCAATCTATATTTTATTCTATACATCTTCAAATTTTGCTAACTGCTAATATTTCATTCAGTAATCTTTTTCAAATCATTTTACATCCTCTGAGAACATTCTTGAGGACATTATTCTCAACTAAATTATTTATTTTGTTGAATGTTTCATTTTTTAGGCTTATGATTAGTTTAATCTGTCAGCATGTGGTCCCATTTGTAATCACTAATTAGTTAGCCTCAAGAATGTATCTTTTTAGGCATACGAATAGTTTGAATGATTTTTTCCCTATTTGCCCAATTTATAAATTGATACATATCATGAAGTTATAATCTCTAGTCACTGTAGACTATAGTTATCATGTAGTGCAGTTGGCGACTTGATGGTATTAATGTTTTAATTGAGATCGCTTGCTTCGTCATATGTTATAAAAATGTATTTTTATTTCAGATTGTGGAACCATCGACAGATATGAAGAGGCCAGCATCTAAAAAAAACATTCTTTGCGTTTATTTCTTCGGATCGAAAAATTAGTATGTGATTTTTAAACGTGTATTTTATTATTGTTGCATAATTTGTATAAACGTGTAAGTAGAAGCCTATATTTTGAGTACCACGCCTAATATTACCCACTATAAACGTTGATTTCATCATCGATGTTGCGGACGAAGATAGCCATTTGTAATTTGTAGGCAAATAATTCATTGAAATTATTAAAAGAATTTATTCGTCATTTGGACTATATTAAGGTTCTATAAATATGATTTATTTTAATGTTGGCAATTTTATTTTAGCGCTTGGCTCGAACCAAGTTGTTTAAAACCTTACGAAGAATTCAAAGAAAATTACAGCAAGGCTAATAAATCCGCTCCATTTCGTGAGGCCGTTGAAGCTATCGAAGACTTCATTAAAAACGGAGAAGAAGTAAGATCCGTAGATATAAGTTTTCCTCATCCTCGAAAGACTTGGTCAAAAATACATTTTATTAGCCTTTGAAAAAATCCATCGATATGATTCACGTCCATTTTATCGCAACCATTTTATAAGATCTGTTGGTTGATTGTATTAAACGGTGGTAAAGTCACGAGTATAAATTTAAATTCACCTGTGTATCTGAATACAGGGTTGCGTCAACGGTACCAAGGAACCTAGCGAAGATTTATTTGACCAGTTGAAGAATTCGACTCCAGATATCGTTAAGCCAAAGCGAAAAAAGAAAGTGAGTGTTTTTTTTTTCAATTCTTTACCCTAGGAAATAAAAAATTACATTATCATTAGCTAGGTTCATTCTTTCAACCAGCGGTATTGGCGCGTTTTTTTTGTTTCTACTTGATAACGTTATGAACTCATCCGTTAAGGTTTATTTGTGTGTGATTGTGTTGAAGCCTGCGTACTATCTAGCAACCATTTTGGAATGCTTTCTCCACCAGTGTAGGCGGTCAGGACAACCATTTTCAAGTTAAAAAAGAAAGAATTATCTCAACTAAATGAGAAGTGTGTTTACCGATAACCCGAATCCTTCAGCTTTATAATATAATTGGGTCTAATAGGTATTAGTTTCATAGAAGCGAGGAAGAATATGTCTTCTTCATTTGGTGATTTGTTTAATTTTTGTGAAATACGAGATCCGTTGTATCTCACATATTGATCACTATGTGATGTCATCAGCCAATGATACAACTTGCCTTCACCCATTCAAAGGAATACGCGCTTTGTATTGTCACTTTTTCTTATTTTGTTTTTCAATAAACTATTAGGAGATTTTTATCGCTTCATTGAAATTAAACATAAATACATAAGCGTATGAATAGAGATTTTTATTCAAACAATACTACAGATTTTCATTCATTGGAATGATAAAGGTCGTTTTCAGATCCTACATTTTACTCCATTGTAGTAAATTCGTTGTGACGAACTTCGTACCTATTTGAACGTGCGCTAGATGTGAACTGAAGGGAGTTGATATTTTGTAGATTTTTTTTTAATTGATTTGAAAATTAGGATTTTTAGCGATTTGAAAATTTATGAGTTTTGATTAATTTCAAACTATTGGAATATTGTGGTTCTCAACTGCTGTGAAATAAAGTTGCATTTTAATCGCATTTTCTGAGCAATACTTCTAGATGTCATGTTATTGCAGTGCAGCTATTTTAATGAATATTTCGTATCTTACTGGTATTGCTCTCTGTTAGCATACTAGGCTGTTATTTTAGCGATTTGAATACACTGTTGAATTGGAAAGTAATTAGTTTTGTCAGAAGTTGTATAATTTCAGTCTTTATCGCAAAATGTTTTACATATCTATTCATTGTTTTTTCTTGATATGGAAAGAAAGGTGCAATTAGTTAATTTTTTTTATTATTATCATTGAATAATTGCTAAATATGCCAGAAACAAATATTTTAATGATCCTCATTTTGTTGATAAAATCCTCCGATACCTGAAGCTTCCAAAACTACTAAACAAAATATGAAGGTTTCCCTAAAAAAAAATGAAAACCATGATTGAATTTTGAGATTAAAAACATTGCGAGAATTTAAAGAAAAAAAAATTTTTATAAATATACTTTCCAAAATATTATTAGGCGAGCACGTGTTTCTTTATCTTGGTATTACAGTAAATGGTGGAAGAATACGTTGTCTTCGCTTTTCATTTTATTTTACTAGGGAAGTATATTGAACAAAAAAATCGTTCCCTTTTTCATTTCTCGAGGTTTTGATAAGAACATCGAAATGGGATTTATGTGTTCGAGGAGAATTATCACGCCAACTCTGCTTCTTCCAGGTGTTTTCACACTTGTTGATGCCTGTCCGGCTGGAACTAAACAATAAATGCTACTTTTTTGTTTTCATATGTGGCTGTAAAGTTGAAAAAAAAATCATAGGAAATGGTAGATGATGGTTTTTAATTGAACCGACTCGATTTTCGTTAAATGCGGAGAGAATTCGTAATTTTTTTCTTTCGATAACCGATATAATTTATGTAAAGTGCTTTGGTTGGTCGTCATGTTGGGTTCGGTAACAAACCACTAGAGTTGTTTCGAATTGGTAACACTGCGTTTCGAAAAATAGTTGTCAGGTTGAGTCATTTGAGAAAGTAAAACAAAGTGAATTTCTTATTATTGAATTTTATATATTTTCTGTCGGAATGTTACGACTTTAACGCATTCGTAACGAGTACACGAAGCCCTTATAGAGAAGGAGAATTACGCAGAAATGGATTTTCAGCACCTGTTTTTCATTAACTACAAGAATATATTTGAAAAATTAAAGATATTTTTTTGAAATTCTTTGATGCCCTTGCATGATGTATTTTCATCTCTTGAATATTCGCAGTTTCCGAAAGCGAAGGGTTATCAGGTCATTTCTGCAAAGGGCTTAGAAGAAGGTGGGACAAAGAGGGCAAATTGTTTCCGGGCTCGGGTTTTTAAGTAGACTCGATGATCGACTTTATTTTCAGGTTTTCCGAATTTTGCCAATTCCAATTTTTAAATTTTCGTTGGATTCAAGAAATTAAAATAAAAGAAGGGCATAAAAGCCACTTTTGCTTCAGTGTAAATTTTTGCTCTCCCCAGCGTTGTTTTTATATTAGAACTGTAGTTAGAATATACCAATGAGAGGTATTTTGAAGACTATTTTCAAAACATACGTTTTGCAGATCTACAGCTCGATATTAGGTGGGGAGATTTTTTTCAAAGAGCCATATATTTTGTAATGCGCAAGAAATTCATGAATGTACTTCAGGACACAATTTAAAATAATGAAATTGTTTTTGTAATGATTCATAGCAATTAGAATAAGTCACAAGCAATTAATTTTAATGAATTTAATTTTTTTTTTTTTTGAATTATTTAAGAAATCTACTTCAGTATAGATTTACACGATGACTGTTACATTAATTACAGGCATTATACGATTTCACAATTCTTGAATGTTCGAGAAACTGCGCTTATGAGGGCTTCTGACCTCCACCCTCTCTCCCCTCAACCGCTTTGGAAATAGCCCGTCTTTTGTACTTTCCTTTAGTCGACTTTTTATGCATTATGCATTTGTATATCAAGTGATAAGGTGCACCATCCGTATTGAATTATACGCAGAATTAGTATTTTGCAAAATACATAAAATATTCCTTCCACATATAAACTTTTAAGACCACACAAAGGAGAATTTCGTGAAGTTTTGATTATTATGTTGTCAATTTTAAATTTAGAACGTAAAATCAGCCTTTTTTCCATTCTCAACTCTAAATTAATGAATTTGGTAAATTGTAGTTACAGAGTTTACCAGCGTATTGTTTTACATGTATAGTTCAGAAATGAATAATGTAGGCGATGGTTTGAAAAATTACTAAATCTTGAGAACAACGTACCAAAAATTCGTTGAAATCTATTTTGTTAGAGAATTCGTATCTGATGTGATAATAACGAACATTATTTTTTGAATGTCTGGCTTTTCAGCATTAGAAAGTGATGGGTTAAAATTGCTGCGATTATTGATATTTTCACTCATTTAAATACTACGACATAGGTACTAAAAATGTGACTCTGTTCTATTTGACATGTATTTTCAAAGAAAAATGAGTTTCCTGTTTTTTTGGAACAAAATTATTGCTACCTACTCAATTACCTACTTAATAATGAAGTTATGAACTTCGTTTATTTAAAACCAGAATCTCGTATCAGAAAGAAGATAGTCGAGTAATGACGTCACGAGTATTTGGTTCGAAGGTTTGTTGGTTTATTCGCAGTAAATGCATAGATTCCTGAAACTGTTTAGAGTTCAAAAGGTCTATTCTTGAAGAATTGTTGTAGGCTTCTGTTCACTCGCGTAATTGGGTGAAGGGGAGGGGTAATCCCCAACCCTCTTCGGACTTTTTTTTCGTGAAGTTACCAAAGTGGATATCTGCGTAAAAAAATGAATAACAATTTAAAATAAAAATATATTGTTTGTTGTTCTTTAAGAAATTCTTTTTTTTTTTTTTTAGTAATAAACATTTTTGGAATTGAAAAGCGTATAAAACACCACGAGGGTACAAACGTGTGCAAAGTGCAAACCCTCTTCTCCCCCCTCCCCTTTGAAGAAATTTCTAGTTATGCTACTCCGTTACGTTGATTTAGTCACCATGGATAGACACTGAATTCAATACTGTTTCACGAATCGATGGATAAACAAATAAACCTAATATTAATCACTCATGTTCTATCTGCATGTAACACTTCACAGTGTAAATCGAATTCCCATACAACAAAAGCATCTAATTCCTCATATTAAATGAGAATTTATGTGACATTATAAGGGCATTTTATCCTATTCTTTTAGAGCAGAGAATAGGTAAAAAAGCTAAAACACGTCTTGTTTTTTATGTATATTATTATTCGTTCAAAACTACGAGTACAAAATGAAATGAATTGGATTGTTGATAAGTTATTATTTAAATTTCGTTCGAAGATGCTGACAAACTGAATTTTTAAATTTTGAAATAGCTGTAGTTACACTTCTCCGAATTTTCAAATGCATATCAAATCAAAAATATAGTTTTTCCACACCATAAAGGGGTTGTATGGTGAAAATTTGTTGTTTGTGACTTTGAAGGCGTAGCCAAATTTTGAAGAAAAAATGCTGAAAATTGTCCAAAATTGTTTTCCTATCTTTTAGATTTTGTGGAATAAAATTCCTTCATTTTTCTTACAGATTTATCGTTCAGACAGAATGTTATAATAATTAATTATTTTTAGTTTGAAATTTAGGTTTGCCAAATGCAATTTTTTATCTCGCAACATATCACATTATAAGCCCGAATTTTTCATTTCTACGCTGTTGCACGTAACCTGAATACATATTAAATTGTAGCTCATTATATCAACTTGAATACGGCCTCGTTGGTCTCAAAGATATTTTCAACTTCGAACTTGTTTTTATTTATTTGATCATGAAGTATTGCCTTTGTTTGTTTGTAATTTATATTTAAGTACTAGTAGTATTTAAGACTATTGCGCAATTCAAAAAATCTCATTAGTAGTCCAAAATACAAAATTTCAAATTAATGCTGCGCATCAATAAGGGTATATTGCAATGCTCTGTATATTTTTCTGATTAGAGTTGAAATTTCTAGTGTTGAAGTGGTGCTTTATCTGAGGCACTTTTTTCAATAGGTAATGAAATTTTTTGAAATGTGAACTACACAAAGTTGAGATGTATTTCTTGAATCAGGTAAGAAGAAAAGTATAATCCTTCAATTTGTGAGTAAATCATTAATGGCGAATCACAATCCTCTCGTTGGTAATTTTTCATTCTTGTGATTTTCTAGAAGTATTAATCACATCAAAATAATCTTACAGGTTTTTTTAAGGAATGTGTATTTAAAAGTTCAAGAAAAACTGTCGATTACATTGCGAGAAAAAGTTCCTTGATAAGTGGTCATTTAATAGGCAAACACGTATGCAATCGCATATGTGTAATATACTCTTCATTATTTATCATCATGCAGATGTTGAAAATGAGAAAAAAAAATTTCAACATTTTCAAAATTTGAACAGTGTTGCAATATTTTGGTAAAGTTTTCAGTGAAAATTCCAGTTTCTGTTACTAACGAGATAGCGAACGTCCAACGTAGTAGAATTTTTTTGTTTGAAAATAAAAATTATTGATTTTAACGAGTACTTTTCTTGTATGGGCTTCGTCATCGATAAGTTGCACGGTATATATTGTATCGAATACGTATATGAAGCTATGTATATAATTTCTCTTACCTTTAGTTCAAGATGATGTCGCTTTCCGAGTCATTTTTCTCGGACGTATAGTTCAGTGTTGAATAAAGCGAGGAATTCGTACGCTCATTTTTAATGTTATTATATTTCTGCTTCATTCGCAGTCGCTTGGAGTAACGCCATCGAGTCTGAAGAAAGAATCGACGTCGGAAAATAGCAGCGAGGCGGTTGAAGAAAATGGTCCGGTAAAAAAAGCGAAACTTATAGATGATGAAGAATATCCGACTCAGATATTAGCAAATCATACGGGCACTCCGCGAAAATACCATCAAACTTTATTAGATAGACCGTCGAGTTTAATTCAACCAGTAAGTAATGTTGGTAATTTATTGTAATTTTTTATCATCGCGTTTGTAATTTTCAGCAATAATGGAAGCATATCGACGGTATTTTCGGTTTTTATGGTTGGCAGCAGTTGGTGAATTGGTGTAAGAGGTTACCTTATTCTTTGGCTGTAGGTGGGGAAGGAAATGGCGCGAAAATGCCTTATTCGATTTTCGCCGAAGATGCAAAAATAGAATTCGCATTCCACGAATGTAATATGGATGGCAAATCTAATTGGCTTTTTTTTCACTTCATATTAACATGACTCTTTCTTTTGGGTAATGTTAGTTGTGATTTTTTTTCTAGTGGCTCATTTTGATTCTTATGTTGATTTTTTTTATTGTGAGCGAAATTAGCGAATACAGCGCTCTCAAGTTCATGAATGCATTATGTTTTAAAATGAATTAATTGTGAGAGTCTGTATGAGATATTAAAAAAGAAATTATCGTTATGTATATTGGACAAAAATATTCACATTTCTTGAAGTTCATTTATGATGATAATTGAATCGTGGACTGTTGTGACTTGCGAATTTGTTAATATTGTGGCGTTTTAAGCATGTCAGTCTATTTGCAATACATTTACCTGAAGTACATAAGAGATCATAAACTCGGATTATTCGTAGAAGCTGCCACACAGCTATACTGAAAATTGTTCAGTTGAAAAAAATAAAGTTTTATTGTATTTCTTGAAGAAATTAACTCTACATGTGAAATAAAATAAGTGAAATGTTTGAAGAAAACGTCTAGCTACGAATTATGGAACAGCCCTGAAGAATCAATAAACGTTGGTAAATTTTATTACTATTTGAAAGAAAATGGACTGCAGTGTAATTACTGCTAGGAATCTACGTGAATGTTGTATTATTCGAATTGACCTTGAACGTATCAACATTTCTGGAAATTGGTTGGAATATTCAACATGAATTTATGATGATGGCGGATGATATATTGCTTCGAATGTAATAGAAATTCTTTTCGAACGTGGAAAATGATGGGTAATTGAACTTTTCTTCTGGAGTTTCCAACGAATCGATATCTGATTGTATGGAGTTACCCAAAGGAGAAAGTTTCGCACTCGATTCGAAGACGTTACGTTTGAATAAATAGAAAGCCGTGTCGTACTTTTCGTCATTAACGGAATCATTATCGCACGTATGCAATTAAGAGTTGGTCTTAGCGGACGGTAAACGAAGGCTGTGTTGCCAAGTATTATTTATTTTAATAAAAATGTCACAAATTACGCTAAACGAATGCAGTATTTGAGTGTAAGTTTTATTTGTATGCGGAAAAATCGAGAAAAAATTCCATCGAAGCGAAGTTGCCAAATTTCCGTACAAGGTGAATTTAAAGTACAAGCTTATTAGCTGAGAATTACCTTATCTATGCGTAGTTGAATTTTTTCTAAAGGATTATGCGTTGTACTCACGATTTTATGAATGTAGGTGAATCCTATTTATTGCGGGATATGTTTTCGTGTATGGTTATTTAATGGGAAAAAATTGTGAAATCGAGAAATGTTAGGGTTGGGTCATTTTTAGTTGATTGATTTGGAAAAATTCGTGCGAGATTTAATTTTTGAATG
This sequence comes from Phenacoccus solenopsis, assembly GCA_009761765.1. Lineage (NCBI taxonomy): Eukaryota > Metazoa > Arthropoda > Insecta > Hemiptera > Pseudococcidae > Phenacoccus > Phenacoccus solenopsis. The sequence goes on from CM019753.1 coordinate 12,990,284, forward strand.
CAATGTTTCGTGTGGTATTGTTTACAAAAATTACGAATAGCTTCTGCTCGTGATAATTTCGTTCAGAATCTTATTTGTGTTCTTGAACACTGTCTGATAAGATGTATGATTGCTCGAGTTTGATGATTAATTCACGTACTGCTGCCAACCTTATTAATTCCTTTGTGCTAATGTATCGAGTCGAGCTGGGGGAATCAGGGACTGAGAGGAGAGGGAAAATGAAGATAAACAAATTCAATGAAGGTATTAAATTTAAGTGTATAATGGCACAAACATTTTTTTTTCAATGGCCTTGAATGGTTCGGGGAGAGCCATCCCTTCTCTTTTTTTCTACACGTCTTTTCTGGTGTATTATTGTTAGATTATAATAGAATTCGGAAAAAAAAACTGGGAAAAATTATTTGTTGACATAAAAGTTGCGGGAATTTTTTTCTTAATGGATAAGACGTGAACTTATGTTAATCTCGTTTTAATCTTCAGGGGGCAAACCATATTCTTGACATCATGCATATAGTTTTTACATTTCAAGTGGTTTACTTTTTAATATAAATTTTTCAATAAAAAATACATATATATATCGGAATCATTTTTAGGGAAATTTATTAGTTCTACCCAACTCAGGTGAGTTTTTTAGTCGTAAAAAATCATCGATTGTGTGAAGTTTTATCGGATTATTATAAATGTAAAATTAGAATAAACAAAGTTATTTTCAAATTTACGTCGAATACTGTAAACAGTGGAGACATTTAAAACCCACAGTTAGTTTGACCTTCGTAGTTATGGAACTTCGGCCTTTATTCAGTGCATCTTGTTGAACATCTTATCAACTGGAATTCGATCTTGAAGTTTTCGATACTATTGGAGGAAGAGCTAGCAAAATAAAACTTGTTTAATTTTTGAAATTATAAACAATGTGTTTTTTTTCCTAACCGAAAACTGAAGTACATTTATGCGTTTTTTATAGTTTCTTTGTTGGTTTGTTCGCTTCTTTTTTCTTGCGAATTTGTTTTTGCGAGGATGACTGTAGTGAAAGTGAACAGATCGAATCGAAATTTTGAGGATAGGTACATAAAGTCATCCTGAAACGAGCTTTCAATTTTCAGAATTTGAAAACTACTTTTTTTCTGATACCACCTTCAGTTATCATTGATGTGATTGTCTAAAATTTTGTGTATAGTTACGATATATATATGTTGAAAAAGAATTGATTAAATTTCAATGTAAATTCGTCCTCATTAAGTTGAGCTTTGAAATTCAGAGTTTTTGCATTTTTTGCGAATGTTTTGCGAATTACATGAATGACAATTCACTGATGGGAAATTTGATGCTCTGCTGAAAAAATGATTTTTATAACGAATCTGTAATTGTTACTCGGTTTCAAGATCACGTTCATCCAGAGCAGAAAATCCTCAAAAACTTGAATTGAATCACAAAATTTTCAAAGATAGGTGCGAATCGTTAGTGATTCCAATAAAAATATGCACGAATATTCATAAGAGCGTATAAAAGTAAAAAATTAAGGGTTAAAAATTTATGATGCAAATTTTTCAACTTCATTTGCTATAATGAAAAAATAAAGAACAAAAGTGAGAATTGAAATTCGAATAAGATATGATTAATCAAATTCGATTCAACTTGCATCTTTGATTCAGGATAGTGATTAAGATAGATGAATGAAGGGTAGGGGAGGGGAGTGTTAATTTTTTGGAAATAATAAATTTTCAGTTTCCACTCCAAATATATGGGTGATGATAACTCTTTTACCCGCATGTAAGAAAATATTTATTCACTGGTGCAGTTCATGTTATTATGATAAAATCTGATTTAATTTCACATTCATGTTACCATTGAATGTGAATCACATATTTCGTTCCATCAGTACCATATTTCTGTACATAATAATATATCTACTACCAATATTAATAAAAAAAAGTCCGAGGGTTTTGACACCCCCCGCCTCCTCTTTTTGACAATGGCTTTGCTCGGATCATTAAAAATAACATGATTCGAATTGTGAAATTCGATTCAAATCAATGTCGGATATGTGCCCAACTCTGGTTCATATTTTCTTGAAGAATGAGTGCAAAGTGAAACGATTTGTTATAGATTCATGGGGATAGTTTTTTCTTTAATGAAATTAATTGCCGTTTACTTATCTAAATTTGCGTGAGAAGAAGAATCGATCGAGTCTATTGATTTTTACCCAAGGTATTGTTGAAGGAAGTAAGTGAACAAAAAAGAATCAAAGTGTGAATTACAAACTTTCAAGTTTCGCTTTACAATACCTGTATCAACTCCGAAATTACATTATCTTTTCATCAAGTTTATCGCTTTCTCTCAAAATTTCAAAACAAAGTAATCGTCTAGAAAAAAAAACCTCAATCATTTATACAGATGTATTAATTGACTTCGTTCGCGAACGATTTTATATTCGAAGTCAAATTTTAGAAGATTGTTTACGAATGATTTACGAAAAATACATCCATATTCAGTGATTTCGTTCGCGAACGATTTGTTATTTTGAAACGAGCTTTTTATTGAAACCATGATTCGTTCATCAACGATGTTGTATGAAAAATTTGCAATAAATTAGACATTTGTATCCAGGCCCTTATATGGGAGCCCCTAGCCCCCTTCACAAAAACTTGGGCCACCTTGTGAAATTTTGTTTTTATTCCAAAGTAGCAGCCAATTGAAAAAAGGAAGCCAAAGCTCCTTCTAAGATTTTGTTAGCCCCCCCCCCCCCGGAATGACACTGCCTGCGGGTATGTCTGTATCTGAAGTTGAATTGAATATTAAGGTACAGGTTACCTCAATTCGTCAACTACCAACATTTTGATGAGCACGTGGTTTCTTAGTGTCGTCATGAAATGTATTTTTACGACGAATTTAGTGGTTGTATGTGTGTGTAAATTCTCTACAGCTTATATGGAGCACAATAAAGTTGGAAACGTAAGATGAGTGCCGAAGTGAGGTAACCTGTATTTTTACATTTTATTCCAATTTGATCTGTATCTAATGATTTCGTTCGTGAACGATTCAATCATAGACCTTCTGATGAGTGATAGAAAATGCGACGTGGGTTGATCAAAATTTCATCCAAGGAATTTAAAGTTAATGTTCACTGAAATAGATTGCCAAGATCATTGATTACGTGCAATCGCATCTAGTTTTTTCCTACAATAGAAATTGATTTTTTTTCGAATAACTGAAATGGTCTACTTCTGATCGATCTTCACATTCAGCATAATTATTTTGAATTAGATTTTTTTTTTTGCATTATGAATGATGTAATTTCTTCTTCGTAATAATTAAAATGGTTTAGAAAACCATTGGATATCGTTCGTTATAATGTGGCAATTTAAACTGGTGGTCGTTGTCTTTGAATTTTGTTTAAGTTATATAATTAATTCTAGCTTTATTATAAATATGTGTTAATGATATTAGATGTAGATCTTCTACGTTGAAAGTGATAATGTAATATACATATGTCTTGTTTCGCAGGAAGTATCGCCGATCGACGTTAGCAAAGTATCCGAAACATTGAAAGAGAAAAACATTTCGCCGTCCAAGTTGAAATTCGGTTTCCTCGGGCTGGGAAATATGGGGTGCGGAATATTGAAAAATTTATTAAACTCAGGGCATCATGTAACCGTTTGGAATCGTACTCCCGAAAAGGTAAGTGTAAATATAGGCCTTGAATCGTGTATCGATTTCAACAATACGTCGAATATTATGTCAAAGGCTTGTCGGATGAACTCATCGAAGATAGCTCGTCGTGGATTATGTAATTTGAATTTTATTCGTGTCATTCCATTCGTAAGCCCCGATGTTAAACTCTTGCGATCGTAGAATAAATTAATTCACCTGTCGATGCGACGAAAACTCGAAACAAACGGGTAAAGTTTATGGGGGATTTTGCGTCGGCGGTTTTGTAAACGAGAAGTTCGTCGGAATTGCTATATTTCGTGTCAAAGCGGAAGAAAGTCTGATAGATGTATGAATAACAGAATTATACTTTCCTTCGCAATCCAAAGTTTGACGAATTAATTTGTGCGAGGTATACTTTCAACGTGCTCTTTCATTTTTTAATCCGTAGCAGGAAGTTTGGGCCCGAATTTAATGGTGAAAATATTACGACTATTTTTCGCGAGTTTTTTGCTTCACTCATTCATGGACTTAAACAAATGCTTTCCAGACGACATATGTAGATGAAATGGCGCGTTTCAATTGAACGTTGTTTCGCCACGTTGTGAATTCCGTGCGTCTGTCGTTAGCATGACGGTCATTCGGTGGAATTATTTTTAATTTTTTAAATGCATGCGATGAAAGACGAATGCGTTGCGTCGTGAACCACTTTGTATGAAGGTTCCATGAGGTATGTCGCGAGATCGGACATTGACCTTTGAATGTCATATTGAGATTTGATTTTTTGATAATGCTTTTTTTTCTACTAAATCTTGTAAGTTACCAGGTATATAAAATTATTTTATATTTTATAAATCGTACATTATTTTTAAATGCCTAAATATTTATTCGAGTACTCTGTAGCCTGTAAGAAAGGACAGTATTTAAGAAATATATGTTATAAGATATAATACCTATAATATTATAATTTAGCCCCACCTCCGAATAAAAATAACAGCTGATGAAACTGATGAAAAAATGATAATTTCAAGTTAGTAGAGAGGATTACTTTTCTTTTTGCTCCAAATTTCTTTGAAAATAAAATATTCTATTTTTCTTCTAAAAAATTAACATATTTTTGTATTATAAATTTCACTATTTTGGCTGTTCTATTGTCAATATTTCTTGGTGATATTTTTTATTTCATTTTTTCGGTAGGTGAGATTACCTATCAACTTTGAAACATTTTTCAATAATTGATAAATTAAGTAATGAAAAAATGATGAATTTCCATTTTGCAAAATTATTGAACACCTTGAATAAGAATTATTTACCCACAGACTTGTATCATGCCTTTTTTTTCTCTAGGACCGCATAAGAGAAGCACTATTGGTAACAATTTTTGAAAAAAAAAATTATTCAATTTTTTTGCATTGATTATCATTTTTCTACGATTTGTTTGCCCCTTCAAGTTTAATGGTAGGCAAAATTTATACAGCCTTGTTTATTTATAGATAAAGAGTATGATGGAGGAAGGTGATAGCATACGTAATTTCCATCCTTTTCTTAGACCCACCAGAAACAACTTAGGATATAAAAAATGTTCTCTTTTGACAAACCCATTCAAATTTCGAATTTATTTAAGATGTTAGGAAATGATTAATAACCAGGATAGGTTAAATTTCTTTTTTTTTTTTCTCAAAAAGTGAATGAGGTGTGATCGCAGTAGTTATTAAATGATCCTTGCAGGACGTCGTTAAAATTTCAGACCACTTAAATAAATTTTTGGAATTCTCAAAATGAAGTTAGTGTTTTGAAAAAGTTGTAATTTACAAAAAAAAAAAAAAACGAATTTCCGAAAAATGAAAAAAATTTTTGCGCCCCAAAATCATATTTTGTCATGCATAAATTGAAAAAAATTTAGATCTAAGCTTTCATGTAGAACTTTTCGTGTAAACCGGTAGCCTAGCTTAATGCCTTGAAATTTGTAACAGTTTGTTGATTTTATGCAGAATAGCCTTGTTTTATTGACAACATTCTGTGAAGTGAAGTAGTTGTTTTTCATTGTAACAACATAAAAATGAGATGAATTAACAAACGGTTACCAATTTGAAGCCATTGGATAAACTACCAGTTCACATGAAAAGCCCTATTGTTTTCAGAAAGCAACAATTTTGTCTGTTTTCAAAAACGAACGATAAATAGGTAATTTATTGATCGTTTCCTTAGTATGTGCTTAATTTTAGCTATTTTGGACTCAAAAAGGAGAATATGTTCGATTTTCACCTTGGAAAGCTTCACAAAACATCATATTCTTGCTTCAAAATAACTTCGTATAGATATTTTAGCCTCCAAAACCTCAGATTTTAGGAACCCTTGGGAACAAAAATTTAAAGTATTTTCCTTCTTGAATCCGAAATAGGTGAAAATAACCCCATACCGTGCACAAGACTAGTATTTTGTCGTTTATGATTTTCAAAAAATTGGCGGCTAAAATTTTTTCCGTTTTTGTACAGCAAGATATGACTGTGAGTGTGAAAATTTTTATTTCTAGAAAATTCATCTTTTTGAAAATTTCAAACATTGTTAACCTTCAACTCGATTTGGAGTGGGGGAGGGCAAAAATTGAGTCAGAGGATAAAGTTTATATAATGCTTTTTTGAGGTCATTTAGCAAACTATAGTAAGCTGCTCTTTTCACTTTAAAAAGAAATTGAAATTCGGCTCTCTATCAATCACTCATCTACGTTATTGTTTTCGCAAATTTTTTTTTATCAATTTCAAGTAGTTTTTTTTTCTTATTGTTTAATCATTTGAAGTGAAACAATTGTATTTTCAATCAATTCCTACCCTCTCCCTGTTGAAAAAAATCGTACATCGTCTCCATGTGATAAATTTCACCTATGTTTTATTTTCTCCCCAAGGAAGCAATCTTGGATTCTCGCTGATTATATAACCTTAAATAACTGAATTATCAAAAACGTTGATTTTTCATCTTCACTCCCATGAAATATTTCTACCCTCTCTATTCGACGATAACAACGTAACAATGTGAACGATGATTCTCGGCGAATAAATTTTCAAAAACTGCTAATTCAGTTTTCCATCTCTATTTTTCAGGGGTTTTTGTCTCTTCGATTCCTCTGATAAGCAATACTAGTATTTGACTTTTTTCGTTGAAAATGTCGAGCTATTGAGTTTTAAAACTGACAAATTTGAGATTTTGTTTTTCTAGAGAATTTATCGTCCCTTCCATCTCATTAATAGGCAAAATTTGTATAATATTAGTTCCAAGTTTCCATTTTCAATGACACTGAGTTATAAAATTTCAACAAGAAGATCATGCCGTAACCCCAAAAATTTTGTTAGTCATGACTACTCGACCTAATGTCTCTTTGATCCCTCACCTGTTCTACTCTACCACATCCCCAAAGCCTTTTATAAGCCTCCATATTCATAATGAAAACATCGATTTCCTTCATCCGTTAAATCAATATTATTTTTTTAATGGAGTTTCGTCGTCTGCTTTATGTCTTAAGTGTTTTCGATTCGAAATATTTTGTACATACTGGATAAAAATATTTTTCTTTTGTTTAGATATTAGATTTATCGACGAGTTTTTAATACTTGGAATATTTTTCACTTGCTGAAGGAAACGTAGAGACTTTCATTCATGTGCCAAAAAAACTCGTATCTAGGAAATACCTTTTATTTATTTACCATACATGATTCTTTCAATAGACGAAATAAGCGAACGAACGCGTAAATGATTTGAAAATTGGTTGGCATTAAACTTGTATTTGTTTTCTTATGCATAATAATTTTACACTATAGGAACATCACAAAAGAAAAAAAATCAAAAATGATTACCGTATCTAACGTTTGTTCAGATCATTAAATTCCACTGAGATTACGATAATACAAACTGCAACTAATATTGTTGTGCAATTCGTCGTAGAAATATCGAAATAACGGTTTCTAAGCAAGGAATGTATTATTAAAAATATTTTCGAAAGAACTGGAATGCTAGCTTTTATAAAAATCGAGAAAAAAGTTTCATTTAAAATATTAATAAAGTACAAAATACGAGAGCTTATTTATAAAAAAAAAAAAAAAAAAACTTAAATACGCTTATAAAAATGTTAAAAAAATATTTTCGAAAATTTGTCTCATTTCGAAAGCTAACGTACAAATAAAATAAAAAATATTGGTACACAAAAATGACTAGTTCGATTTACTTTCGCAACACCTTTCTATATAGGTATTAGGTATTAGGTATTAGGTATATGAAATAATTATTTAAAAATGAAATCGCTTCGTCAATAATATGGAACGAAGGTACATCGAAGTAAATTGGAAATTTATTAAAGTGAATTTAAGACTTGTAAATTCTTTGGTTCGCGTTGGCAAAATGAGATTCTCGTTGAAGCAGCTGACAACACTAGTCAACGTGCTATTGGGCAAGAGATTAAGAAAATGTAATACTTGTATAGGAAATGAAGGAAGGAAGGAAGATAGGAGAAGTGTGGTTACATAATTATAAAATTATAACCACGTTAACGGAAGCCTTACTGGAAGTACGAGTGGAATACTATTCGAACGACTGTGATCGTTGATGTGTTGAGCTACAACTCGACGTAGTGAAGGCTCTGACTATAAAACTTAACGCAATCTTATTCCTATATCAGTCTAGACTTATAAAGTAAAATTTTTTAAAAGATGAATGCGACTAAGCTGAAATTAGTTAATTAGTCGCAACGTTTAATACTGTCGGATTCCAGTACTAACCTGTTTATTCATCGAGTACTTTTATAATCGGCTAACATGTTGGTTTTCTCGTCATCGTCGTCTTCGATATTGGGTGTTTTGAGAGAACCGTTTTCGTGCTCATTTTTGGGCGTCTTAGGGACGCCATTTTTATCACCGTCCAAGAGTACTTGATGGAGATTACGTAAGGAAGTGAGCTTCTGGATTTCGCTTTTCATAGCGTCGTTGTACTTGTAGAGGTCTTCTTCGGGTACGACTATGCTGGCGGTGGGTATGTTACCGTTCTCCATTTTTACGAGAATGTCGCCGTTTTTGTGGGGGGCGCATTTGACGTGCTCGCCGATATTTTGATCGATGCTGAATTCTAATATTAGGTCACGTTGTTGTTCGTAATATTCGCGTACTTTTTGCATCTGTGTGAGGTAATATTCGCGTATTTCCGTCATCTAGAAGAGGAAGCAAAGCAAATCAGTGATATGGAATGAAAGAAAAACCAATTCGTCAAGGGTTATCTAAAAAAAAAAAAACGATAATGACGTATTGCTCGTGGAAATCGAGTACGGTTGTTGACGCGTTCGCCACGATTATCAGTAACGATAGGCGATGATATTTTGTTATTCGGTTTTTAAAGAAGGCGAAAATTTTAGCAGTTGGGATGGCAGGTGATGGCGTGCGGGGTGGGCTGGGAGTAATTAAGTAATAAACATAGCTCGCGTTCTAAGCTGATGCGTCATCGTATGCGATATTTGAGCAGTACCTATCGATCGAGTACGTGGTAATTGGAGCGTCAAAAGAAGCCAGCAATAGGTGGTGAAATTTCATCGGATACATAAGAAATTGTGCATTTTTCATGAACATTGGTGGAATTCTGTTTACCCCTGTATAACGTTGCACCGGTAATGAATGGGAATTAACGAGCTATCTGCCCATCTACGTTGTTGAATTATTTAATGGCTTCGGGATGTTTACGTTATCGCGAGTATTTGCGTTTTTCGATTTAGTTTTTAAAATGCGAGCGAAACCTCGAATGGTTGGTGAGAATTGGCAAATAAAAGGATTTCAAGAATCCATTAGGCTTTCGCATAAATTACCCGGTGTTTTTGTACAAATCGAACTTTTAGATAACGTATCTCATGGGTACAGAATATTCCGCTAGGATTCCATTTGATTTCGTATCTTTTAAGATTGGATGCGATGTAAATGGGATTTTCATAATTTATTTTCGCGCCTGGACTCGAGTTTATTTCGAAATTCGTCGATGGGTTTGCAGATAAAATGCTTTTTCGTTTCGTGTTTCTCCTCTTTGTCTTTAAAGATGGAAAATTCGAGCGAACAGATGGAATATTTGGAAATGTAATTTGTTTGGTTTTTAGAGCAATATGGAAAGTTGATTTATACGCGATTTAATTATGTTGAAAATTTAATTTTCAATTTCGTTAGAATAATTTTATCAAAGAAAAGGATAATTATTGAGTAGTTCACGATAAAATTATTTTTATTTGGAGTAAAATTTAATACGCCAATTCCCATTCCACTAATAGTTCTGGAAAATACCACAAAAAGCTTCGAAGTGAAACTATTTCAAAATTTTTGGAATGAAGTTCCAAGAAACAATAAACTTGAATCCATCTGTTGTATAATGGAGCCATCGAGATTGCCTGTTAACCTCACCCGAAAAGAGGAAGTTATTTTGACTCGTGTACACACAGGTCATTTTCTAGTAATCCACAGTCACCTTATATAAATAGACAGATCCCTCCTATGTATGACTTATTTGATGTGCTGATTGCAGTAATGCATATTTTGATAAGCTGACCGAAATATCACAACTAAAAAATATCTCATTTTTTTAACTCTAGCATAATACAATTCTTGTCAACTATGACAAATTTTTAAAATTGTGTTTATTCAAGTAATGGTATGAACAAGCAGTGTTACCACTACAAAAAAAATTATTTTGTTATCAATTTTTTTTTCACCTTGAAAATTTGCCTATTCTCAGAAATTCATCAAGAAATTCACATTGGGGATTTTTCCCATAGATAAACAGTTTATTTTTTTTTAAACATTTCATTCGCCTAAAAGAAGTTAAATAAAAGAAGAGTTTAGTCATGGTCCAATAGTTTTTGGTGGGGGGGGGGGGGAGATCTGGAATCTATATGTGGCACATCTTGTGCTGTATTGTATTAATATAATTTTTGCGACTGCATGTTGCTTACATCGCTCCTTAAATATCATGAAGTATGTCATACCAGACCAACCATGCTAAGATGTATCAGTAAGAGGGGTTTTGAATTTTTTTTTTCAGAATAGACATTTTGCAGGTCAACAGCTAATGAAATTGGGGAGGTATTTTTTAGGGGAATAAGTTTCTTTAGTGCACGAAAAATTTAAGAATACACTTCAGTGCATAATTCAAGAAATAAAAAAAAATATTTGTAACCATTCGAAACAATAAACAGGACTCGTAGTTAATTGATAACTATGAAAAATTCAAGAAATCGATTTCAGCATGGATTTATAAACGACTATTACTCTAGATTAATTTCATTACTTGACATTTAAATATTTAGAAAACTAACCTCATGGGAGTGTTTCTGACACCCAACCCTTCTTAGATACAGCTTTGCCACTCACCTTGCATTATAAGGGTTAAGCAATGCGAAACCTGTTGGCCTTCCCACAGTTTACTCGAGTATACCTACTTCTTTGAATCATGATTTTCATTGCCCTTCTAGTCATGTAGATGTTTGGAGGCTGTTAGCGATTTACACTCCTCTTCTTCAATTTTCAGATTTATTACTAAAATGCTAAGTTTTTTTTTTTTTGGAATTTTTGTTCAGAATGAAAATAATGAAGAAAATTTTCGATTTTTTTGCTGAAAAATTTTTACGAAGCCAAAAAAATTATTGAAATCTTGAGTTCGATTTTTCTATTTTCGAGTAATCATCGGGTGGAAAATTGATGATCACAGTGTTGACATTTAATGCAATTTTAAATTTCAGGATCAAGTAATCACTGTACTTACATCCATTTTAATTGCAACTTTTTTTGAATATGGCTTTAATAATACTTATTCAAACTGGATGTATAAATTAAAAAAAAAAATGGAATTACGAAGAGGTATACAATAATGATACATTTTGGATCTAGGGAACCTCAAAATTTTATAATTTTTATAGGTTTGGTTGAAAACAAAATGTATTTTATTTGACGTATTAAAAAATGAATCGTTCTTTTATGGTGGTGCTTCGAATTTTTTCACTTACCAAAACTCGAGGTGCGTTGACTTTATAGACATAGACCGTTAATCCTCATGGAGTGACTTGTAGCATAAAATTTAAAAATAAAATATCATTCCGTATTCTAATTGGCTTTAATGAGTTACGCAGTTGCAATTCAGATTTTTGGTTTCATGCTTCAAAATAAGAAGCTTTAGCTACATTTATGCAATTATTTTTTCATCATCCATCTCGTGATTTTTTTTTAATTTATCATTTTCTACATTATCTTTGGAATTGAAATTTTTCCTTCCCTGTGGAATTTGAAGGATTTTAAAGAAAGTAAAAAATGATAAAAAATGCCATTTATTATTAACAGTCAATTTTTGTCGAAAATTACGTCGTACTAGAATTTCGGTCGAGAGAAAAAACTCATTTTTTCTTCGTATTGTCATTCTGTCAAGAAGAAATGAAAATTTTAATGGAAACTTCGTTAATTCGATTATTTCTGGGGTATTGGATCTAGCTTATTCATACCCCCACCCCACCCCCCAACTTATTCTACCCTATCGAACGTACCCGTTGTTATTAAGATATTGCACTTACTTGTTGATTATATTGCGTGGTCAAATAGGAGCTACGATGATCCTGGGTATTTTTCATAAACTCGATGTAATTTTCTCTCATCCATTCTACTTGAATCGAACAATTATTTTTTATCCGATTCATCTGCGTTCGAATACAGAGAAGATAAAGGCGATTAATATTTTATAAAGGATATTGGAATTTCGTCGAAAATTTAGCAATAAGTGACAAAAAAAAGGGGAAGAATTTATTACGCTATACATGATTTTCGTATGTAGGATAAATATGCGAAAAATGCTTATAACCGTTCTTACTTGATTTTTACATCGTTCTCGCAGTTTAGCGATCTGCTGCGATTTGTAAATATCCATATTTTCGTGTATCCTCCGCTTTCGTTTATCATCGGTCGCCCTACAAAACCAAATTATCTAATGTAATTTCCGACTGTTTTGTATGGCGTGACATTTTTTTTTCCGGTTTATTTTTATTATGTATTTTTTAATTCGTATACGTATATCTACCACACTAATAAATGAAGCTAGTAGAGCTAAGCTTTGATTTTCGTTTTTCATCATGCTCTATTTGAAGAACAAGTAGAGGACAGAATGAGATAGCGTTATCGGACGATCGACGGGAAAATAAGAAATACGAAACGTGTTCGATACGAGAAAGAATAACGGTATATTCGGAAAACATATCGTTTATTTAATTGAAAAGTGAAAAAAAAAATTTCGTGACTATAAACATAATTTAATAAGAATTAAAACGTAAATTCAACTGTGGAGACGTTAACTAATGTCTAGAACGATATTCGATATTCTATACGTAATAATCGAATAGGGAAGAAAATAAATAAAAAATAATTTAAAAAAAAAATAGATAAAAACGTAATAAATACAAAATAAATAATTTTCGCTATCGCCTATTTTAGAGAAAATTCTATAGCGAGTAGAACTAGATTAACAATTATAACACACAAAATAGTAACAGCGAATCATTCGTAAATATACACCTAATGTTAGGAATTTGTCGTAGGAATTTCGGTTAATTTAATGGAACAATTGTCTTCGGATGTTGGTTTTTCGTCCGTATGTGGCGCCGTTGGTGGTGGCGTATATGGGCAACATCTACAGAGAGGTGGTAATACGTAGATCAGTTACAGGATTGATTAAAATAATTTTAAAAAAATAATAAAAGAAAGACAGAAAAAACAAGAGAAGAATATGGTGTAATGAAATAATAAACGTTCGAAAATCATAACGATCGCAATCGACACACAGGACGAGCGTATCTATAAATGGCGATGATTTGGAAATATACAAATGAATCGGGGGGTGGGTATCCGTATGGTCGAATGGTTAAATGAGAGTGCTCGATGGAATATGCGTATACTATAAAGCGTTTACTGAAGCATCAAAAAAAAAAAAAAATACTTAAGCATGGTGGCAACCGAGCACGATTTCTAACCCCCCTCCTCTTCTTGTAAAATACTCAAAATCCATTGTTTTAACGAAATTTTATCGATTTCTTCTAAAGTGAAAAAGAGGTGGGATTTTTCTGGACTTTCAAATCGTAATTTTGTCGAATATATATATATTTTTTTTCAAGTGAGATAGTGTTCAAACAAATCGTTCACTTTTCGCGTGGTAAACTTATATTTACATTTCAGTTGTTATTTGATAAGTGAAAGTGGGTAAGCAAAAGTAGTTGCCAAATGATTCGTTGAAAATGTGAAAAAATTCAGTCCTCAATGTTGAACATGCCAAAATTGCATGAGTTATAAAAAGTAAATAATGAATAATTTTTATGTCACGTGCATACGATGTGCTCACTTTGAAGTTTATACGCTCACAGAGGTTTCCAAAGTATGAATTGTTTTGTGGTAAAACCTTTGACTATATACCCCTAGGCTGCTCGAACTGTAAGGAAAAATTCTGTCGATATCAAGTGAACACTCTCAGACCAAAATGCGTCTGCGCATGCGCATAGCTGATACCAGTTGAACTTGTTATAATCAAAACTCGAAATAATATTGATAACTTTGAATTCGCGCATGCGCAGACGCATTTTGGTGTGAGAGCGTTCACATATCGACAGAAATTTGTGCTATTCTAAACAGTGAGTTCGAGCGGTCCATGGGTATATAGTCAAAGCGTAAAACATCAAAATGATGTCATTTCGCTTTGAGAATCCCTGTGAAGGAAAAATAGGCATGTTTTATCTTCAATCCTGGAAATCTCGAATGAATCTCATAATTTACACATGTCCCTCAAATACCAATTAATTATTTATGTTTGAAAATACGTAAAGTTTAGTACGTTGAAAAAAATCAAGGTCTTCAAATTTTTCAAAAAATTGTCTGGTACAACCACCATACTGAACAAAAAAAGAACACACCGACCATAAGTTCTAGAAGCATTGAATCTTACCTTTTAACGCATCTGCGTATGAGTATATAGATGACGGAGAAGAGTAGGAATCCGTTGACCCACAAGAGACCGCATATTAAGCTGCCGGTTTTGATCCTTTGCATGATGGTGGATCGACGAACAGTCTAGTGCGTGCGAACGCTTCGCCTACTTTGTTGGTAGCGATGCAGAGGTATTCGCCGGCGTCGTCTCTGGTCATGGATTTGATGTGGAAATCTCCGTTCTGGTGCAGGTCGTAGTTTTGTTGGACATTGTCGAGATGCGGATAGCTATCGAAAGTGGGATGATAGCGGAGCAAGTCGATGGCGTCTTCGGAATTAATGTAAGCCAGCCCATTAGGGGTGACCCAACTGATAAGAGGACGCGGATTAGCGTACGCTTTGCAGACCAGGTGTAACTTGACTTGTAGATTTTGATAGCTTACTGGCGAGACTAGTACGATGGTCGGTTTACATTGCATTTTGTATACGGTTTCGGTTAGATCTTTGTCTGTTGAGTTGCAGTAGGAGGATAGTCGAACGTTGGTTTTGGACTCGCCCAGACTATTGATCCAATTTACGATCCATTGGACGGAACAATCGCACGGCCACGGGTTGCCGTCGAGTAGCAGCTCGTCGGGTACGAGATTTACGATGGAATGAGGTAGTTGGGTGAAGTTGTTGTTTTGTAAATCGATGATCTTGAGGTTTTGCGATTCGGCGAACGTGTCGTTCGGTAGGTTTTGTAGGTTGTGATTTTGCGAGAGGTAGAGTTTACGGAGACTGCGTAGATTTCGAAATACGGACGGATTTACGTTCACTAATTTCGTATGCGAGATGGTCAGTATGAATAAGGTGTTGTTGGCCGGTAGCAGCGTGTCGGGCAGATTCCACAGAGGGTTTCGGGCCAGGTTTAGTACCATCAGAGATGTGAGCTTGGAGAAGATCTCGGCCTCCAGACGCACCAGTAAGTTGGCCTCGAGCGAGAGATGTTGTAAGGCTGTTAACGAATGGAAAATCTTCTCCGGCAGCGATCTCAATTGATTGTTAGTCAAGTCGAGATGTTGTAACTTGACGTTAACCGAGAACGTATCCTCAGCCAGGTATTTCAATTCGTTGTTGGAGAGATCGAGAATTTGTAAATTAGTTAAATTTTGGAATACATCAGCAGGTAAGAGACTCAAACGGTTGTGACTTATAGATAGAATGCTTAGTGGGCTATGCGTAGCGAATAGTTTATCGGGTAACGTATCGATCGAGTTATGCGACAGGTTTAATTTATACAATGAGACTAGAGGCTCGAAAGCGTTTCGGCGAATGTCTTGGATGGTATTGCTGCTTAAATCTAATTCCGTTAGATTGACTATGGGCACACTTTGAACCGTTTTGATTTGACTCCTGGTCCAGTACAGTTGCCGAAGACCGACTTTTTCCGATTGCACCGCTTTCGGTATTTGCGTAGCGTTTAAAACGGCCAACGGAATTTTCACTAGTTCCATTTTGGTCACGTTTTCATAAAGCGGTAGCTCGTCGACGCCCATGTTGCGGCAAGAGATCACGTCGATTTTGTCGTAATCCGATCTCGGCGATATGTATTTGCAACCGGATACAGGATAATTGCCGTCATCTTGTTTAGAGGCGTCGTACGAGCCCTGCACTAGCGCGAATAGGGTTAAAAAGAGAGCTGCTATGGTAGGCTTAGCCATGTTGTTCTTGAACGACGACGCGTCGGCCAGATTTTCATTTACCTGTAACAAAATCAAGGGTTCGTGTTAGTGATTACAGTGAAGCTTTGGCGACGAAAAGCAAACATTATTATTGGAGAACTCGTTAAAGGCAAACTTGACTTCGTGTCTCGAATATGTGCTTTACATTTATCGATTTTTTTCTCCTTTGAAAGCGAGAAAAAATATTCATAAGCTCTGTGCGACCTTGATTGTATGCGTAATACGTGCTTAATGGGATTTTTTTTCGTTCGTGTAATGCGATGGAAATTTTTAATGCGAATTAATACTTGACAAGGTTCTGGAACGAGTATATCTTGTGATTTTTCGTTGCGTAAATGTTTAATGAGACGTTTAGTTTTTAAATTAAATTCGTTATGTGCCTTTTTTACGATTTAAGAGATCTTGAAAGAATACTTGGGTGCAAATTGAAGACGAAATTGTTATTACCTCGTTGTTATTCCAATTCGTATTTTTGTTGGCAGGTTTTCAAATCAAGAAGAATAAAAAATTCGCTTTTAGTTGAAATGAAATTATTTAGCAAAATGTAACGAGAGTGGTTTAGAAATTGTTTTACCAATTTGAAATATGTTTTTGGAAAAAAATTATAATAGTTTTTTTTTGGTGTTATCAAAAACTTTGCTAAAAGAAAAACGAAGCATACTACTAAAATTTATCATAATAATAGAAATAAAAAAATTAATGAAAAAAATGAAGAAATTTCACAGATGTAGAATGAAGAACTCTTTTACAAATGAAAGCCTTAAATCTCGTGAATTTTGAAATTGACCAAATTCCCTATTATTCCCTATTTAATAAGATACTTTAGTCTTGTAAGAAATCGTAGTTATTGAAAGTCCCTTTAGCCCATGAAAATTAAGTCGCAAAGAATAAGTCCAGTAAAATAATATATAGCAAAATTGAAATGGGCTGTGTTTGTTATTATTTAATGAGAAATTTAATGTTGAATCGGAATCTGTGATTATTTTCTTTATAGAGCCCGTATTTCTGGGAGCATTGACCAAAAAACCCCATTGGTGATGTTTCACCCCATCCCTTTCCTTCTCCTAAGGGGTGTTCCGTTCTAATTGGAGATATTGGGTTTTTATGGGTAAATACTGCGATTCTTCTGAATATATTTCTGCAAAAAAACTTTCGCTTTAGATTTTTCCCCACTTTTTTTCATAATTTGCGTGGAATATTCAATTTGATCAGAGCTGGAGAGAGTAGAATTGGCAATGGTGTAAAAGTAGTTTTCGGGATTTGCTTTTCAACTTTTCAAAAATCTAGTTCAAATTTGAAAACAAATTTAATTAATTTTTAAAACTCCAATTGGAATTATGGAAGGTTCTAGAATCTATAATTTGTATCTTCGGGCTCTCTCGAGAATACGGGTATAGGGTAATCTCCCTTCTATGTTCCTGCCTCTTCTAGTCTTTGGGCTGATTGACAATAATTTATTGAAAAAAATGGAATGTATCTCTAACTTCTGATACTTCGATATAATTTTTTTCGAATTTTAATGTATTCGGGCTGTCCTCTAGATTAATTTTTTTGATGGTTATTTTTTGTCACTATGTTGTTCCTGAAATTAATTCTTGGATTTTGTTTTAAAATGGAACAATTTTCGCGGTTTTGAATAGATGAATAAACCAAAAAGTTAATTCGATTAAGGCAGAGCGATAGATATTGCGGTTTCTTTTCATCACGCACTTACCTTATTTCAAAGAGCTAAACTGCGTGGGTAGTTTTCTCATTTGCAAATTTGTAATGTATATTTTTTCTTTGAAATATCGTTTGCAATTCAGCTCAGCCTAGCTTTTCATTTAAGTGTTCGCCTTAAATGTTTTCGTAATTATGGATGAAAGTAAAGAACGAAATTTGAATTTATTAGCAATGGTTTTATGTGTTTCACCTTGGCTCTTTTGAAAAAGTTGATTGGTTATTTTTATCTCCCTTGAGTTTTTTTTTTTGGAAAATTATGATTTTAAAATGTTCCGTCGTTTAATTTATTTCCTATAATTTAAAGAGAGAGTTAGAATATGGCAGCGTATTTTTTTAATCTTATCATTATTACTCGTATGACTAGAATTATTGAATTAATGCTTCCAACACCTTTTTTTTCCTGGGAAAAGATGCAACTTCAAACCAATAAAGCGACTTCTTGAACCACCTTGTATACATTTTTCGATTAATTAAAACAAAAAAATTGAAGTCCCACTCGATGTTCACGCCATTTATGATGTTCAAGGTTTCCCAAATGGATACTAGACCGGTGAAAATAGTTTCGCATCGACTCGAGGCTACCCATATCCAATCTATTGTTCGATTCATTTCGAATTCAAAATGACTGTCGATTTAAAAATAGATTTCCCAAATGATCGCATCTTCCAATAAAAAGGTGAAAATTATCGCGTTTCCGGCGAATGGAAAATGTTGGATGAGTTCGTAATGAAACGAATATGTGTAATAAATGTACTCGTCTTGCCATTTTTCATTATCTGAGACCGTAGTTGTGGTAAGTCTTATCGATGAGATAACTACAGCGATACGATTACATATTCAGGACGTGCTCGCTTTCACTGTTTCAACTCCACTTGATGTATTGCATTTTGCTTGGTCGAAATTTATAGCTATGGAATATTTTCAAATTGGACTTGGAGGAAAGTTGGTAATTTAGTTTGAAGTTTTTTTTCTTTTTTTTTTTTGAATGTCAGACTGAGATTCACACGTAAATGTGTTCGTAGTTTTAATACGTACGTATGCAAGTGACAGGCTGTTCACCACATTAGTTTTAGATAAAGGAACGATTCGCGAACTCGAAATAGAAAGGAATTCGCGAATGACGCCATTTTCGAAAAAAATTTCCATCGAGATATTTTTTGTTTATCAGTTTTATCGACGTGGTATGTCGAAAATGTCGGATTTTCTGCGGTATAACCTTGTGGTTGACATTTGGAGGTAATTTAAATCGACGTTTTGTATTTTGGAATTCGGAAGGGTAAATAAATCGGCGAAGAGTAATTCCGCCCCGGTATTCGGGGAATTTTATTTCGCCATTTGAACGCATCGAATGGTTTATAATGGGCGAAATCTTTGTACAGAAGAACTTACGGTGCTTCTGGACACGGATTTGGTGTTTTGACTTACTTATAAAGCTTCTTCGATAAAGTTTGTACGTGATAACGGTCGGGGTGGAGTTTACGATGTGTGAAGGAAGATGGATAAAGGTAGGCTATCACGAATTACGATGTTTAAAATGGAAGTTGGAATGTATAAGATGGCGTATTTTCCGATTCAAAGATGGTCTAACGGTGATGATGGAGATGTACGATGGTCGACGAAGGAATGAAGAAAATTGGTCGATATAAACAGAACGTTGGTATATGTAAGTACAAAAAGGATGAGAATATTCGACGAAACTAATATGGTATTCGATACTACAAGAGGTAAACTATTATACTACCTAATGGCGAGTTGCGTGTCCGAAGCGATCATCCGAGGTAATGCTATTGCAGTACGAACGTTGGTGTTTTATAGATGGCATTTCGTTCATAACTTCTGCCACGTGATTAGATATCCTGGCGGATTATCTAATATGGTGTACGATTGTGCGAGGCGTTATGAAGTAACGAGTGTATTTATACGACGCAGTCGAAGGTTATTTACGGTGAAGAACGTTGGTCGACGGTACGTGTGTGGAACGACAATATTAGTGAAAAAAATTCTGTACTGCTTTGACGAGTACAAAACCTGTTATCAGTACCAAGTATACGGGCTTCGAATTTGAACACGAGACACTGAACCGAAACGATATTCGTTTCAACGTCGTCAATGTAAATTGTATTAAAAATTCGGCGAAGGAGAAGCACTGCCGTTAATTACGTAAAACTAAATTTGTATTAATCGGAATTCATGGTATGATAACGTTCCGTGTGTATCGAAATAACACCATAATAACGCGTACGCACCACGTTTCATGCATCGGTCTTACTGATAAAAAAAAAACCGCGATTTAAAGACGCATCGAATGAACGATTAGCCGATCTCGTTTTTTTCGACGCTCGTACATTGTTTACGGCGTTGACGCGCAGATGTTGAAGTACGGAAAAGTAGTGTGTGTTTTGCACTCTCGTGGGCTATTTCACCGTCGCTCGAGCAGTACTCGGCGTTCAGGTTTTCGTTGTTCGGTTGCGCCGCAGTGTTGCCAAGGTTACGACGTAAACGTCAACGCATAAGGTGGAATTTTTTTTGCCGCGGATGGGCTGAATTAGCAACGTATAGATTGTGGAAATTATCTCAAGGTTTTTTTTTCGATATTGGAATCGAAGAACACGATAAAGAATGTACGCGTTACACGAGAACGCGAACTGAGTCATGTTAAAATGGCGCATACGTATTTTCCATTGGCTTATTTTTAGACGTTTTCTAATTACCACCATCGAGCGTAGATTTTTCGCCGCGATAAATGCACTTGGTATTTGGCGTGCTAGATTTTGCACGAATACACGTTAATGCTCGAGTTTCGCGTTCAGATGGAAAAAAACCGTAGAGGTAACACTGACGAATACAACGCTCGGAAGATCGATAGCGCGAGAGGAGTTTTGTCGTTACTCTTACCCTTTTCCCCTTGGCGGTGATATAAGTGCCGGTTTCAGTCCGCTTGCTATGTACGTTCTGGTACTTTGTGTGCGTAATAATAAAAGGCGGCAAAATACACGAATTCAAGTTCAGTATCGGTACGAATGAGTAACGTTTGGCAACGTCGCGTTTACCCGTATTTATGAATCGAATGCACTCGTTAATGGGTGAAGTTTAGTACGAATTCACGATTACCGGCTATTCGTGTCTTCGATTTTGGTAGACGAAATCTGTGATGGTTGGTTTTTACGTCGGTGGAGGCAACGAACTTGCAAAATATGTTGGATCGATGTTGCATTTAGAGTACTTGAAACTCTTTATGTGCAAGCAAATGGAAAAATATCAGTATAGTTTAAGGTCTACAGCTATGGGAATTTAACCGTCATTCGTCGAAGGTGAGAGTGCAGCAGATGTTACGGTTGCATTATTGTTATATGTAATCGGGACCATATTTCCGAGTATACCTGGTGGAGGGTCTTTTACTCCCCGAATTCGAAACAACAATTGCTTTTTTTCAACAAAGAAAGAAGAAAGCCAAAGCGTCGTGTTAGGGAAGAATATTATCGAAAGTCGGGAATCATATCGACTGCCTGGAGCCATTGAATTCATCGAGAGGAATTTTACATTTTTCATTATGAGAGAAAGAAAATCGCTTCAAGTATAGGCGATGAAAAAATGGTGTTTTTGTAAAGCCACTAAACTTACGTTTTCGTTTCGTTGAGTAACCCCGGAGCGTTCAAATGTTTGGTTTTAGATTGAGCTTTGCTGAATAACTAAGCTATTACTGTCTACCGGATGTGGGTGTTGGAATTTGGGGTTGAAACGATGAGAACCTTGTACCGCTACATTTCAGACCATTTGCTCAAAATTTATAGATTAAATGAACACGAGCATCTCTGAATATAATCTTCTCAAATTTTTGATTAGACTCAAAATGGTGTTTACTTGAATTTCAAGATGTCTGGGGACATCCTTCGTGAAATTGTCATTTGTGGTCTCTTAGGCTGGAGTAAGATGAGTAGCCCGTTAGAGACTAAGATATAGTCCTTTGAATTTCGCACAAAGTGGATTCGTAATGACGAAGAGTGAAAACTTGAGAAAGGCTTAAGGAGTCTCAAATAGCTCAGATTTTATAAATATAGGCTCATTTGATTATTGTGAATAAACAGTGTACCATAATGCTATGCACGAAACTTGACCTTTATGTTTATTTACTAAAACTGACGTTCCCAAATCAAACAACTATGATTATGAAATCGAGTTGTGATTTGCATCAGAAGTTTGCTCATCATTCATTTTCATTATCATTTGTTAGCTAAGCATAAAACATTTCGCACTTGCTTGATTAATTACATTTCTTTTAGCAAAAAAACATACAGCTACCTCACTCTCATCTCCAAGATCATCAGTAATAAACGTGGCAACGAAGTGCTTATCAGGAGGGTCTAGTAAATAGGAAGTAAACATTTATATGCTGCAGTGAGGCCATAATTTTCGAAATAAAATGATTAAAAATATAATTTTAACGATTTTCAACTCCTTAGTGGTGAGGTAAATGAATTAGTTGATTCAGCTTCTCGATGACCATCATAATAATTGTTACCTTTCTTTTTCCTACTTGAACCACATATTGGCAAAAAAAAGTGGAGCAATAGCAAGATGAAGGAAAGATGAGTGAAGAGGATTGGTATTTTTTTCGCTTGGTAACACGTGTTAAGTATGAGTATATTGACGAATTAGCTTGTTAGTTGAGTTTTTGATTTAAAGGATATCTATTATAGCCTACCTGTTTTGGAGAGGAAGGAGTGTGGGGCTCACAAATGTTTGGGTTTCAGACTATATATGCAAACTTTTCGATTTTTGCATAAAAATCGCTGGAATTTGAGTGGAGGCAACTACTGTTATTGTTTTTTTGACTCGCCTCAAAATGACGTTTCACTGTAATTTTATGAAAGGATAGAGGCAGGGCAAATAGCTCAAAATTTTTATTTTGGGTTATATGAAAAGTGAGTCATAACATCAACATATCCGATTTTCAGTCTGCCAAGTGCGTTTGGAGAGGATGTGAAGAGGGGGGACGGCTTTCTGAGGAAGTTTTGATAATTAAATTTCTCGAATCTCCTTTATATCCTCACCAAAGATGTACCTGTACCAGAACATGACCCCCTCAAGTTTGGGCAAAATAGTGGATGGCAAAAATCTGAAAAAGAAATAAATAGTTTTTTTTTTTATTTGCCCTTGCTGGAAAAATTATGAAAATATTTTTAGTACGGAATTGAAAAAAAAAATGCACTTAGGAAGCTGAAATTTAGATATGTTGGTGTCCGTGACTCACTCTTTCATATGAGATCAAAAACGAAAAGTTTGAGCTATTTGCCCCTTCTCCAGCCCCCCTCAAAATTTTAGTGATCCGCCATTTTGAAATTTTTCGAAAAAACAAAAAAAGCACTTCTGCGCATTTTCAAGAAGAGTTCCTCACCAAATTTTGAGCGAATTTTATGAATACTCGCCGGCGCTACGCGTGGGGGAAAAAAAATATATATATGTACCAAAAAGTTGGACATTTGCCAAATGATTACAAATGGTCTGAAACGCAAAGATTTGAAGACCCCACCTTCCCCCGACCTTCCCTTCCCAAATCAGGTAGGCTGTAATAGCTATCGTTTTTATTAAAAACTCAGCTAAAAAGTGCTAACATGTTTTGATGCTATAGGAAGTAATTTTCAAATTAAACACGAAAACCAATTTTTGATGGCTTTAAACTCGTAGGAACAGCGATAAGGATTTCTTGAGCATTTTGTCAAATAGAATTTGGTAGAAATTGTGTTTACAGAAAATTTAAAAAAAATTGACAATGACAACCCTCTTTGGTTTTTGCTTTAATGTGATAAATTTATTGGCCAAAATGATATTTTACTTAAAGGCATCATATGATCCTATATATTAAAAGAATTGAAAGAAATTTTTCAATATTGATTGATTTCGATGATTTTTCTCTTAAAAACGATCCATTTCACTCGCTTATATACCATTACATAAAAAAGAAAATGAAAAATTTCAAGTCTGGTGTGCGGGGCAACTTGCTTTCTAATTTTTAGTAAAAATAATTGAATAGAAAATATTACTTTTTTCCCTCATATCGGCTCCTCAGAGTTGCTCCACTGTCTCTTCGCGTATGCGCGTAATACAGAAATGATAATTGCGAAAATTCATTAATCCAACTTTTGACGATACTTCAACATTCGAATGTAATTTTCGAAATTGAAAAATGTCGGAACAGAATATCACTTCTATCGGAGAAAATGAAAGAACCGATAAACCATGCAATCAATCATTTCGCGAAATTCACGCAAAATACGATGAAAAGCCTAAGATGTCGTCGATGGAAATTACTTACCACTTCGTTCCTTCCTAATATAAATACTGTAATAAAAAAAGGACCTTTTTAAAGACATCTCTTTGTTATTGAAAACTCGGCGTAGGTGTATAATTTATTATGAGGGTTATGAAAAGTTCGATGATGTAGAACCGAAGTATCAGCTGGCTGCGTGTTTAAGTGTATTTAAAAAATCGCGTTAATAGAGTTTTTTAATCCGGTAATGCTGTTGCTCATTATAGCTAATTGTAATTTTCATACGTATACGGGCAACGGAACTGTGTGAGAAAAATTTACGTAATTTTCTCGCTTTCCATTCTCACCTACTGCGAATATAAAGGTATAAAATTACGAGTAATACAGAATATTGGAGCGCACTGTTTACGCATTTCATACGAACCTCGGACCGCGGAGAAGTATTCAGATACGTGTAAGTATGCCAAATAATTAAAAGTGAAAGATTAGCGCGAAATTGGAGACGTACGGACGCGATGTCTGAAAAGTTGGCGTAACTTATGACGAAGAATTCGAATATGAACTATGAACTGAATTTTTTAGAATACAAGTTCCGCCGACAAATCCGAATCATAAATTTTGTTGGCGAATATGTGCGAGGGTAAAAAGCACGAAAGCGAAATTACGAAGCCTGTTTTGAAAATTTATCGCCCGAGTGAACTCGTAAAATTCATCGATCGACGGTAACAAAAATAAGTCTACGAGAAATTGTTGTGAATTACTGGTAAACGAGGTTACGTTGCGCGTACTTCGTTACTTTATGGATCGATCAATGGCGGCGGAATTGGAGTAGTCATGGATTTATATGTATATAGGGGAATCAGAATATATATATATGAAAGTGAATTGTATGATTATCAAATTTCATCATCTTTTTTTCTTCTTTATGAAATTCCCCATTCTGACGTTTTCTGGGAAGTAATTATTGTTGAATCGAAGATAATGGAATTTCCCAATTATCACTTATATCTTCATGAGCTTTCTTATCGGATAATTCCAAATTTTATATTTTCAAGGACGTGTTGATGCATGGTTTAGCATAACAGCGTATAGGTTTATACTTCGTTCATTTTCGCTTATCGTATGTAGCGTGTCGTACAAAGGGCGCGCAATAAAACGCTTTTTATTTCGTACACGAACAATGACGGTTCGTGATTATTTTATCATCCCTAAGTATATACCTATGCCCGCCAGAGTAGTTGAAAAGCGTTAACATTAACAAACGCACGAACAAGCATATTTACCCAGTAACCTAGTTAATTAAGATGTCGATCGGCGGAGTACGAAGATATGTAGTTAGGAAAATTGGGTCTAAAAAGTATTTTGGCGAAGAAACGCGATTCTCTTTATACACGATCGATACCATGAGTAGTAACTAGCTCTTTGGACGAGGGTTATTAATGTAGTTGATTGGCAGAAGGCCACGAGAATCCAGTGTTTTAACGTAAATTTTTGCCGTTTGTCTGTGACACATTGCAGGCGAAATTTCGTTATTAGAGATGTAACTTGGAGCGAGAAAGAGCGGATGGTGCCGCCGAAAAGTTTGGTGCATTAATCGAAATTTTCTAGCTGAATGAAATGTGGAAAATTTTGTTGTAAGTTGCGCATTAGGGTAATTTTTGAAATTAATTTGTTACTTTTTTCGTGAATTTCATTCATTACTCAGTCGAGTGCTTTACAAACAAATTTATTTATTGGTTGAAACAAAAGTTTTTTTTTTAATTTATCGAGTTATCAGGCCACAGGTGATGGGTAGGATCTGAAACACAATACCATTGAGTTGAAGTACATAGACATTTACACGACACGAAACGAACACACCTGGTGTAACCTCCATTACTTTTCATAGGTAGTCCCACATGCAGTCCAAAAACCGAAGTTTCATTTTTGGAAATTTTTTGTTCATTCATCAAATAATAGTTGATAAGCATTTTGCCTATCTGCAAAATTGAAGGAGTTATATGAGTTTGTAAATTTTGATCGACTGCAACGCTTACAATTTTGTAGATAGGCAAAGATGTTACATGACTGTTTTTATTTTACTCATGATGTACTATCGGTGGATTGAAAAAAATTTTCGAGGAACTCAAATTTTTTTCTCAGTGGCGTCATCAGTTCTCTTGATGAATATCGTGTTTTTTTGCTTTTTTATTTTTTTAAGTTGCTAATAGTTAGGGCTAGGATTTATATGCAAACGCATATCTGTTTTGGCTATACTAATTACCGCATATCGCCGTTTCTATTGCGATTCATACATTTTGAAGAAGAATGGTGAAATTTTTTAGCGCATATACGCGCATATTTAGGGTTTAAATGCATATATTTGCATATTTTCATCAAAAAGTAGCTTTATAACGCATATTTAACGCATATTTGGCTGGTTAGCGCATATTTACAAAAAAATCACGAAAATTAATGCAAAAACGCGAAATTTTGAGAAAAAAAATCGATTTTTTTGATAAAAAAAATGAACTCATGTGATGTCATCTGAACGAACGAGAAATTTTTCGTTCATTTGGCAGATCTGATTATCAACTTTATCAAGGAACGAAAGTGAACGACGTTTGTTTGTCCATTCAGCACTTTGAAAAGTGTGCTTAGGGACAACAGGAAATCATTTTTAATTGAAAATCTTAAAGAACATCTCGTTATTGGATGTTATTCTAATGTTTAATTTTCGAATAAATCTGAACTCGCGTATTTTTCTCGTTTATTCACTTCAATTTCAGTTACAGATTGAAAATACCTTTATTTTGATATGCCACATGCTGCACTTTTATAGCGCATATACTTGCATATTTATACTTTTATAGCGCATATATTCGCATATTTACATCATTTTTAGCGCATATTTAATGCGCATATAATCGAATTTTAAGCGCATATAAATCCTAGCCCTACTAATAGTACTTGAAGAGTTGAACGAAAACATTTATATAACCTTTTTTTGCCTATCAACAAAATTGTAGGTGTTACAGTCATTCAAAATTTCTACACTGGTAAAGACACTTCAAATTTAGGGATAGGTAAAGAGTTTATATGACGTATTTTGCTTTATATTCAAATGTTATTTGATGAATGAACAAAAAAATGACCAAATATTTAAATTATATTTTGGACTGCGTATGGGACTATATACACTGTGTCTAACTGATTTTAACACTCCCGAGCGCGAAATTCCCTTTCATGAAAAAAAATATCAGCTATTTTATTTTGCTTGACTTCATTTTGGCATAATGAATAATTTAGGGCTTAAGTAACTCAAATTCCGCGATTTAAATAATTTTTTACTGGTTCTTTGATTGATTTGAATTAATTTCTTCCAAAATCAGTGTTGCAAAATTAACTGGAATGAAACGTTGAAAGTTAAAAAACATTCATAATCTTGTAAATTATGCATTGAAATCATAGATAAACAATTATTCATGTGTTAATTTCTCAATTCCGAAAAAAGAAATTAAAATAAATGAAATAACGAATACTTTTTTGTGGATGAAGAGTATTTGGCGCTTGGGGGTGTTAAAATCAGTTAGACACAGTATATGAGGAATAAAGGGGTTTCCACCTCTTGCGTTCGTTTTGAAAAAAAAAATATAAATATTTGGTAAATTTGAATTTTTTTTGCATCCAGAACTTTTATTTTGTCGAATGAAAACAAAAAAAAATTAACCAAAATTTGTTTAAAAATTTAGAGATTGTGAGATTTTTAACTTTTTTTTTTTTCAGTGAGTATTTTATAAGTCACTCTCACATGCATAGTGTGAACTTGATTTCAGCTCTTCAGGACTATTGAGACGAATCTGCCCCATTTTCATCTTCCAGCCGTTTCCAATGTATGCAGAATTTGGTAGGAAAACATAAAACGTGTCGTTTCGTATCAAAGCTGTAAAACTTTGGAAGTCCCTGAAAAGCAGAATTCGGGTCATATTGGCCTCTCGATTTTTATTGATTTTTGTCAAATGTGACTAAAAACTTACCAGAAGGGTTCAAGAATTATTTTTTGATTCCCTTTATTAACTAATTTAATATTAAATTGATTTCTCAAAAGTTGGTAAGTTTCAAATTGATAAATTTGGAAAATTGTGAAATGAATCGTGCAAAAAATATTGAAAAAAAAACAGGCAATTTTTATTTTGTTCATCAATTTTTAAAATTTTGGAAAAATGGTATAAATGAATTGGTAATTCGAACGTCTTTGGCCTATGTGAAAGAGCTCTTCGGCACATCTCTGCACTGACCGTTGAAGTACCCCATTTATTTTTAAATTTTATTAACAACCATGATTAGTATTTTTCAAAAAAAAAAAAAAAAAAATCTTCAAAAAGTTTCAACTTTCTTTAATTTTTAGTAAAATTATGGCCCTAAAATTGCTTAAAAATAATTTTTGAAAAACTTATTCCATTTTAGGTGATGTTCATGGTGTGTTTGGAAGCTGACATTTTTGGCTGCGTTCTTCATAATCATTTACACTCTTTATCAAAGCTTTCATGCCAAAAACCCTCACAATTTCAAAAAAAAATTAAAAAATGTGAAATTCGTCCCCAACAATTTTGTAGCGAAGTGAATTGAAAATGATGATAACGCTGAGTCCTTGAAAATTGTCAGATGACCTTGAAGCACCATTGTAATTTTTTAAAAATCGTAATAACTTGACTTTCCATCATACCCCTTTCCCCCCTCCTCGAAAATTTCATTAGACGAGTACGAACTCAAATATAAAAATTAAAGGTAGAATTTCTGATATTTTCATGCAAACTCGGTCATTCTGATATTAATAATTTAAAGAAATTGGTCGAGATTCAGATGCTCTGACCGATTGCTGATAATTTTGGTACTTTTAATGCAAAGTATAATCAGGTTGAATTTTCTGTATGCCAGAGCATTACTTCATCAGTTTTCAGAACTGAGTAATTTTTTTTAGAGGGAGAGGAGTTGTAAAACTTGCAGATGATAAGTGACGCCAAATATTTTTTCGCAGATTGTTTTCAAGTAATTTTTTTTTTTTTATTTCTTTTTCCTCACTAGTGTGAAAATTTTAAAATCATTGTTCAAATCAAGTTATTATGCAATAAAGGAAAAAAAATGATACGATTTGGTTATACTTATTTCTTCTGTTAGGTTACCCAAATTGCTACTTTTTGTGAAAACCTAGTGGACAGGCTGTTATTGAAATCGAATTTTCGCTTTAAAAATAGATTATAAATAACAAATTCATAATGCCATTTAGGTGGAGTTGGAATATCCCCTCTTTCATCCGGCTGCGAAACCGAACAGGTAAATAATTACGCTCGCGCTACCGTCATTGGAAGTGAAGCGTACGATGTATCGATTCAAATTAATATTTGTAATTACCTTTCGTGTCACATCGGAAGTCACGACGGCGACGGTCGTCGAAAACGTGGACCGCTCGACGCGATTCCATTGTCGACGGTTTTCGCAAAAATTTTCAAATAATTAAGTCAATTCACACGCAACCAAAAATCATTCTCGCGAATACTCGTAACTTCACGTTGCCGATATATACGTTTTCATAGCGAAAAGGAACCCGTACACTATGCAATACAACAGAGCCGAAATTAAAACGCACGTACTATTAATTTCTAGTGATCTGAAATCGAACGACTAGGATTAATTTACGCTACAACGTGACATTATAACTCATACGAAGCATCTATGTGGTGAACTTACGCGTATGTTTACGCAGACGAAGGCGAAATTGCGATATAGCATATGCGGAGACCGAGTTACAAATAGTTGAAATTTCTCGCTCGTATACGGATATGCTGTGTATAGTGTTATTATTTTTTAATTACTTCCATGAGTAGCGAGTACAACGAACGACGAAATTTATTCGCCTGTAATGCTCGCAAATACGGATTACTTGGAATATTCTAGTGGCGTTGAAAGCGCCAAACCGAAACGATTTATTTTTCGACGTTTCCTGAGCCTTTAGATAACTATTGTGAAGGAGAGGATGGCAGGGGGAATTTGAAATGGAGTCAAGTTTCTTAAGTACTTAAGTACTATTGCTCGAATAAATGAGTGTTTATTGATTGTATACATTGAAAGGAATGAGTGAAAGGGGGTGCTAGGGTGATGATAAACTTAACGAATTTTATTTGAAATTATACCAGTATTGAAATAAGCGATTGCTGACACGAAAAAATTAATGTGATGAAATCGTATCGATGTGGGAGGAATGCTTTCGTAATTCGACGATTTCATCGAAGTAATAAACATTTTTTATCGTTGATTCGGTGTTCAGAATGTTTTCGGAGATTTTCCATTATTCTCAAGTGTAGGAAATTGCTAGAAAGTATGGTGGATGTATTTTATTTTGTAATTTTTTTGTTCTTTAATAAAGGTCTAGTCCCTTCGTCACAATAAATAAGAAGAAAAAAAATCCTTTTATACTTAAAAAGAGCTTTTATCGACCCAAAAATGTAAAATAATATTTGGTCAAGGGTTGGAATAGTTTTACGGTCGAAATGTACCTATCTATATATATATTTATTTTTTAAATTGGGAAGGATGGACAATTGTAATGTTGCTGACGTAAAAAAAATACGTCGTTCTCAAACCTTTTTATTTTCTTTGTGTTAAAAGAACTGCTGAACCGCAGCACAAATGTATTAATATATTTACATTCGCCGACAATGAACGTCGAAATTGGGGCATGAATGGAAAAAATTGGTTCCGAAATGAAGTCAGGTATGAATTAGGTATGACGCATTAAGACTTTTTTTTTTACGACACGCTACGAAGTTTTTCCTTTTCCCCAAGATGTGACGCATGGCGCCTCCGGCTGAAAATCAAAATGGTAATAAATATTGGTTTTTCATTCACGCTCAATCGCTGCAAGAGCGCTCATCGAAATAGAAGCTCGTTGAATTTTCTTTAAAAAATATCCCTTTCTCTTTGTCGTATAAAAGCCACAATAGCCCGCTTGCCTCCCCTCTCCCCCCACAAAAATCCGACTATGGAAAGGAATAAAGTATGCTTACTTTTTGGAATTGCTAAAAACTTTCAAAACTTTTTTAAGGAAATATTAATTGTTGAGATGAATCATACTCGTGAAGTAAGAACAACGACAAAAGTTATCTTGTTTCAATTTTACTGATGGAATTAGGAGAATGGAAGAAAACAAACGTCATTATTTTGAGAACCATTCTAACAGCTTCAAAGTTTTTCTTTTTTTTGCAAATAGGCGATTTTAAGTGAAGACTAACTTTCCGTTGTGTTAGATACTTGAATTAATAAGTTTATCGCGGCTAGAACATCATAAATATTAGACAAGTAAAAATTTTTTTTTTTTGATTTTTTTTGCTGAAGTTTCCTTTTAGATTTTTATTTTTTGAAATTGAGTAGTTTTTTTCCGGCCCTAAATTTTGTCGCTCTAGGCTCGGGCTTACTGTACTTTTTGCTAATATGGCACTGGGCGCATGATTATTATGAATGAGGAATGTACTGTATCCTAAATCTTTTTTTATGGGAGGTATGAGAGGGGAGGAAAAAAATGTGGCGAAGGTAAACAAAATGTCGACAATGTTTGAGTTCATTTCCAAATGAAATAATGAACTCGAATTACCAACATATTGAAATTTACGTTTATCTAACTGCATTTGAAGGGAAGTCGAAGCGAAAATAATTTAATAAAATTTATAAAAAAAAAATCTTAAAAAGAAAGAAATATGATTTGAAATAATTCAAATTTAAAGCTTGGGTGAGGGAATCAAGTCAGAAAATATCTCAAATCTTGTTTGTAAAGTCATAAAAACAACAATATTAGGACTCGTGAAATTTAACTCGTAATAGATCCAAGTTAGCGGATGAACGAAAATTTGACTCATGTTAAAGGGGGCTTTGGTAGCTCATGATTTTCCAGTCTCTGTGAGGAATGGTGGTATAAAGAGTTAACCAGTATTATGCACATGTGCAATTATGTTCTACTACATACTCACCTCTAGTGATGTAGCATGGCTGCTTATTTTTTTTCATCGGATATTCCGTCGTGCAGAAATTTCGGAATGAGGAAAAATGATCTTTCGCAGCTGAGAATGTATTTTGACTAATTTCAGTTCTTTTCTGGTAGATGAATAATAATTAGGGTGGGGGAAGAGGGAGTGAAAGTAATATGTTGAGACCAGCTTTCCGAATCTTGAATGTGGCAATATTGCTCTAACTTTTCTCAATTAATACCGCAGTATTTCTTACCAGAAGTTTACTCGTGGATATTAAAATATGTTATGCGCAGAATAAAATTGGTTTTGCGCATAGCTTATTCATGGTGTAAAATATGTGATAAGTATGGCCATATTTATGATACAAATCTTATTGTATTTTTGTCAGTTTTCCCTCGCGTGGAACATAAAATAGTAAAAAGAGTGCAACAGGAGGTTGAGGGAGAGGTACTTAATAAGTTTTGAGTCCTGAAATTTCTTCTGTTTTCCATATTTGCTCACCAAATCCACGTAGAAAACTCAAAATTTGTTTGTAGGGTTAGTTGAGTACCAGAGTATAGTCGTTTAAATATGAGTCAAAATGGATTCAAAATGCGTATGGTCGAATTAAAGGAAGATCGTTGAAATTTGATAAACTTGAGCTCATATCATTACTAGAGACAAGAACTACTGTACTGCTATACTGTGCGACCAACTAGCGTATTTTTTTTTTTCACGCAGGATAACTAATCTCTGCGCTCGTTGACGCCAAATTTCCTTGATAAAAAACAACAACAATAACTTCAAATTATTCAATTTCTCTCTGTGTTTTTTGTTGCATTTGGAAATAAAAACTCAGTTATTTTGTTTTCCAGTTATTTTAAAATTTATCAAATAACTTCTGATTATGATAATACTGATTCTTATGATACGAGTAAAATTGATTTAAATTAGTTGATAGTGAAATTGTAAAATGTTAAAAATTCAAAATCATATTTTATGATCTTTTTCATCATTTTACTATCGTACAAAAAACCAAAATAAGTAAAAAAATGGATGTTTTTTTGGAGGTAGAAAATTTGACCCTTGAAAGATACAAGATTACTTGGGCAAGGTGTATGCGTATGTGATATCTACGCAACACCTCAGTAGAGGTAATAAGAGAGCTCATCGTGTTCATAATGTATAAGAGGTGAATGAAAGGTGGAACATTTTCAATAATGGTTTCATGCATTAACATGAACTAAACTTGTAAACCTATTTACTAAATCCACTTTTTAAAGTATAAATTTGGAGGAGAGTTGAGTAAACAGCATTTGAAATCATATAAGAAAACTTCTCGAGTCCCTCACAACTTCTCACCAGGTGTGTTGAAAAAGTTGAAATCTCATATTTGAGGCCAGTTTGGCATTGCAGTATGATCTCTCGAGTTTCGATGATTATGATACAAAATGGCGAATGAACCAAAATTCGTTAATGCATTATTTGGTGAGATATGATTGCAGAAATTATATTTCCAACTTCTGATACCAATGGCGGGGTGTTACAGGTTGGCCTTTTTATAATGTGATGAGAAAATTTTCTACATATTGTATTCCAAATTGCAGCTGAGTGATGATAATTTCAATCTTGGACCTGCTTTTGTTGGATTTGGAATTAAGATTTGGGATAGTGTTACGAAGAAATCCACTTTATTGCTGGTTCATCCATCTAAATTGATTTCATATTCGTGAAATATAAATTATCGGTCTATTTCGTAATGTCGTCGTGGTCACAAAGCGTCTGCCAGTGATGACGAAATCGATACGATTTGACGAAATAATTCTCACGCCGAGCGAGGCGGTTTCTTGCCGTTGTCGAACAAAGACATACGCAGTAGTTTATCGAAAGAAACGTGTTATGAAAAAAAAATATGGCGCTCGAAAGCAGAAGGATTTTTCGAATTCGCAACGTTCTCATTATTTCAGCGAAATTGAAGTAAGCCTATGGGTCGATTGCTCGATTCGAATAATTATAACGACGAATGAAGAAATTCGGCGCCATGGAATATACATTGTAATGGATCGAGGTTAGAGATGCGATAAGAGGTTTTTGTGAATTTAGTTTCATTTTAGACGATTTCGTGCCGTATTCGCTAACTCGAACGAACGAATATTCCGTACAAGGAGGTAAAGATGATTCCTAGAATGCGGCTACAGTTGAGATTTTCAATTTAAACGTGTGACTGCGTTGATAAATTATACCGTTTCTTTGGTATTTTGGTACGTTTAATATAAAATGGCGACGATGTGTTGATTCTGACTCGAATTAGGAACGCTCGACGCGTCATTCCCCTCCTCCTACAACTCGCCCATCTAACCGCTGCTGATGCTAGTTGACAACGTCGCATTACCTTCAGCGACCCTCGCGTAACGGTAAATTTCATGGCTTCCGTTGGCTCGGATTGGCTTTCGTACTCGAAACGCTATCTAGCGAGGAGAAAGGTGAAACTGAAGTTATCTTTTTAAGGATTAGAGAGCGACATTGTAGATGATTATATTTATGGCGGGATATTTGAAATGTTGAGTTTTTTCATTTTGTTGACATAAAAATTAAAAAGTTTTATGAATTTATTCGACGTATTTGTTGTAATTGAGATCGATATGAGTGAGAATTTATTCGAGCAAAGTATTAAATGATTTTTTTCTCGTTTGTTACAGTGTTCTGAATTCGAAAAAGCTGGCGCCTTTATCGGTACTACTCCGTCGGACGTTGTTGAAGCGTCTGATATTACTTTCTCATGCGTTGCGAATCCTCAGGTTGCCAAAGAAGTAAGTATTAGGTAGGATTCTACCTAGCTGAGTGAAACAGGGTTGCAAAACTGGAACCAAATCTCAGGAAAACAAATAAGATGTAAAAACCAAAACCGAAACCGGAACCAAAACAAAAATGTACTCGCAACTGGAAGCATAATGTAAAGAAATTGGAACCGGAAGCAAATTCGAAAAAAGTGATACGGTTTTGGTTTTCAATTTGCAGCCCTGGGCTAAAATACTGGGTAAAACAAGCTAAATCACTTTACCCTGGTCATCCGTATCTTACTTATGACGAGTGAAAGTAAGAGGATGAGGGTATCAAATAATTATGTGATAGACTGTTTGAATAACCTTCGTTTTGCTGATGACATAGTTTTGATTTTGTAGAGTAATTTTGATCAACTAACAAAGATGATAGAATAATTACGTGAGTGAGGGGCAGGGGTAAAACTAACCATAAACTGGGAGAAACTTGAATATTTTTAGCAAAACACATCGAAGGAAAAATTAAGATAAAGCAACAAGAAATTGAATGCATGAAATATATAGTATATTTCGGTCAACCTATATCCCTGGTGGATAGAATAGGAAAAAAAATTCACAAAAGCGGTCAATTTCGCTTGGAAAAATATTGCTCATTAAAATTTCTATTCAAAGCGTCTTACAGTTCTAAACATGAAGTAAAAATTTTTAATCCTGTGTAGTATCCGTGCCCGAGCCTTATAAATATTCAAGAAAATAAACTCAAGATCACTCAGAACTCCATGTTGCAGTCGATGGTAAATCTGACCAAGAATGATAGGATGAGAATGGATAAAACTAAAAACAAACTCAGGGAGTGACATAATGCGATTTTTGCAGCGAGAGTATTGAAATAGGAATGGATTGGTCATATAGTGAAGATAGGGGATGATAGGTGGGAGAATAGAATACTAAATTAGTCTATGGCAGGGGAAAGAAAACCGGATCGACAGAAGGTGAGATACTGAGGCAATTTCATCGTGTTTATCAAATATACACTATTGAAACGAGTAAAGCCGGGCAAGACCAAATGGTTCCGACTAAAAGAGTTTTTTGCCTTAAGATTGGCCTGATGGGCTTCAAAATGCTCGAGAAATAACTATACGAATTGAGGGCCTTTCTACATAAGCTGCAACTTGGCAGTTAGCAACTTGCAACTAAATCAGTTTTTTTGATTTGGTTGCTAGTTGCCAGCTGAGTTGCCTAGTTGAATCTTGAATGTTGTTATCACTTCTTAAAAAGGGCGAGAATTGTGAATCGAGTGGAATTTGTATTTGTCTTTCTATAAATTAATTTCAGTTATAATTTTAATTTTAAATAACAATTTATCGTAATGGCCGAATTGAAAACATAATGATAACATTGGTAGATTTTTTGACTTCCGCGCAAGAATCTCCAAGTTGCTCCTTCATGTAGGGAAGTTATATTAAAAAACATCGGAGTTGCTTGTTTTTACCAGGTTGCTAGTTGCTTGCCAAGTTGCCGCTTATGTAAAAAAAGCACCGAGGTAAAAATTAAAGAAAATTTAGGTATTGAAAAAAATATGATTTCGACTTTGACCTGACTCTAAAGCAAATCTCTGGAAACTCGACTACGACTCCATATTGCTTCAGCGTCGTACAGAGAAAATCCAGGCCCAGTACAGGAGGAAAAGTCATAAGAGCAAAAAAAAAAAAGAAAAAAAAAGATGGTCGTGGAGGTAAAGGCAGATATTTAGCAACAATGCGTCAAGTCGCGGGCCCTTCAGTAGACCCTAAAAAAAAACTCGGGCCCCTCTTCCCCCCAATCTGCTCAGGCCTGTATTGCTTTCGGAATAACGAATGAAGTTCAACTCAGACTCTAATCCTTTGCTTCGTAGTGTTTCTCTAAAGTAAACCTCTACTATAGATTTACTTCAGAGTCGGATGTCATTTTGACATCAATTGAGGCGACTACTAGCCTTCAGATGGCACACACAAAAGTAATTTAAATTAGAAAATAAAAATTGCGCCGAGTCACTCAAGAAATTGAAATATAATATGTTATTGTGCTCGCTGAAATGCAGAATTTCATCACAAAAAAAATTGCATAATATCAAAATTGAAGGGGCAGAATACATAGGATGAAATAGAACAATTTTTAAAAATTTATAACTCCTTCAATATTGAAAATTGGCAATTTGTTCTTCTATGTTTTTTTCTTGCAAATCGTTCGAACTACAACATAGCATGATTTTATTTTCCATTTTTGCGACCTGAAAAATCCAATAAATAATTTACATTCAAATTCAGAGTAAATCTGCCCCTTCAAAAATTAATATATGCAACTAACACAGATGCCCAAATTGAAGAAAATGTGGCAACATTCAACTATAAAGGGTGCACAGGGATGAGTAACCGGTTACGCCGGAGCAGGAATGGGACGAATCACTTTTTTTTTTAATTCGAATCACGAATCATTTAGACTTTTGGATTCGAATCACGAATCATTTTGAAAAATGTGATTCGAATCAAATTATTTTTTTTATTCGTTATTTGCGAATTATTAACTTCGAATCACGAATCAGAATCAAAAATTGAAAAAACGGAAGTAATAGTGTGCTTGTTGTGCTTAGTCGCTAAGTACACTAAAAATCATATTTCTACTTGTAAAATTAAATTAAATCATTGCATTTTAAAAGTTAAACATTTATTTTTCAAAATATTTTTGTCTGTAATATAAAATAACACCAACCTTTTTTATTAATATTTTCTTTACTCGTAAAATTAAATTGAATCATTACATTATAAAAGTTAAATTCACTATTCAGTTTATAAGTTTATCAGTTTGTTTTTTTTAAACGACGTTTTTACTTTCTTTATCAATTTTTTTAAAAATTTTTCACCTATAAAATTAATTTTTTGAGGTTGTCACTAGTGCAGTTTAATGCAGTGTTTAAAAAAATTTGAAGAAAAAAAATGATTCTGATTCGCGAATGAAAAAGCCAAAAAAAGTCCGAATCACGAATCAATTTTCAAAATTTAATTCGAATCACGAATCAATTTTCGAAATTTATTCGAATCACGAATCAGAATCAACAAAAGTGATTCGAATAATTTATTCGAATCAATTTGATCCGTATTCGTCCCATTCCTGCGCCGGAGCGCAGCGAGGTTGTATTACCGATGGGTGAAATTCACCCATGTGTGCCAATTAAGGGCTAGTCCTTGTACGATTCAATTATTTTGAAACGATTTGTTTATTCATATATTCATACATGTATTTAATTTTTGCATTTATTTTTCATTTCGAAAATTTGTTTACATTTTTTAATGATTTTTTTTTATTTACCAAAAAAAAAAGGTTTCGTAGTTGAAATTTTTCCCAAAAATTAAATAAATGTTAAATTATTTTTCAGCCAAAAAAAATTTTTCATTCTTTGACTACAAGCAGTGAGTGTTCTTGTGTAATGAAAATTTCAAAAAATTTTCAACGTTCAACTTGACTTTTTTTTGTGAGGGGGGGGGAAGTGTTCTTAACATTGAGTTAAATGGTGAATGCTTTATGTTGTCTATTTGAAATCATTGAGCAACTTCCGTAACCCCACCAAGTCGACTTTTCGAGAGGAAAAAACAGCTCATCTTAGTCTAAATTTCACTTCTAAACATAAATAAAAGTGTAAGCAGTAATTACCTTTACAGTATTTCTGAGGTGTAAATTTTTAGCTCTTCGTGGGAATGAAATTTAGTTGTAGCGTCCGCAGAGAAATGCCTCCATACATTTTCTGATTCTCTGTTGCGTGAAAAAAATTTCTTTCATCGAGTTGAGATGAAAAAAAAAGGCGTAGGTCAAAAACCTTCTTAGCAAGTAAAATAAGCCAAACATTCCTTATTTCAAGTGATTTAACTCGCTTTACGTAGTACCTTACCCGCAATAGGTTTTGACGAAGTGTTCTTCTGGTTTAATGTCATAATTAATTTTTACGTACGTGCATAGATGGTATTCGGAAATTGCGGCGTTTTGACTGAAATGAACCCGAGTAAAAGTTACGTGGAAATGACTGGAATAGATGCTGAAACATCTCAAGACATAGCTGAGGTTTGTTTCGTAATTGATACTAGTACAGGGATAAAAGAGATATGAAATTAATACGCCATTTACGTATGTCCATTTTACAGGGCATTACAGGCAAAGGTGGCCGATACTTGGAAGCACAAATGCAAGGCAGTAAAGTAGAAGCAGAAGAAGGCACTTTAGTTATTCTAGCGGCAGGAGATAAATCATTGTTCGACGAGTGCCAATCTTGTTTTATTGCTATGTCGAAAAATTCTTTTTACTTAGGTTAGTGAGAAATACCAAGTGTGAGGCGTTGAGGATGACTAATATCCTTTATTTATATTGTTGGGTTTGTTTTGTCGAACGTAGGCGAAGTAGGAAACGCTTCGAAAATGAATTTAGTTCTGCAACTGATGCATGGTATTACCTTGGCTGGACTCGCTGAAGGAATGGCGCTGGCTGATCGTGCCGGATTACAACAAAAAGACGTTCTCGAGATATTAGCATTAACCTCATTAGCCTGTCCGGCGTTGATAGATAAAGGAAATTGTAAGTTGAACGGCTTGACGTTTTTCCGGCCATTTTTTTTTTTGCAACGAATGAGAGTTTCGAATTTGTGGTTGCTATCGCGAAGATGGCTGAGATGATAAATTTGCGAATTTTAGTAATCGCTTGATTTTGCGAAATATTCCACGAAGAAAGGTGAACGGTTGTATGCTATGTTATGAAACCTAGCGAAACAAATCCTGTATCTGAAGGCATGGAGAGTTGACATTGTAGTATTCTAAATGTACTCCCATACAAAAATCGATTTGAATTTCAAAATGACCGCAGTGGATTGTATAAAAAATGTCAGCCTTCCAAGTTGATGAAAACTTGTCAACCACGTCAACTCTCATTCGATCACATCGAAGCGATTTTAAATTAATTTTTAAAAAAATGTATCCATTCGAATATTTCCTCTATGCATTGTTTCAGATATGATTTTGGGAACATTCAATACGAATATGCCTTTACAACATTTGCAAAAAGATATGAAACTATCTATAATGCTCGGCGACCAAGTAGATCAACCATTGCCTTTAACTGCTTCGGCCAACGAAGTTTTTAAACATGCGAAAAAGCTCGGCTATTCGCATCACGACGCTTCCGCCGTTTACATTAGAGCTCGATTTTAGCCTGACTGCGTACGTGGTTTCTTTTTCTATTATGTATTTATTTTTCGAAAATCGACGCTCGTTCGACGATTTCAGAAATATAGACGTGTTTTTTCAAAGTCTACGCTAAGCTGAATGACGTAATTTTTGAAATGTAAAATGTTTAAATAATAATCTTGTACTATACAATATTAGTGTATTAAAAACTGTTTAATTATAATGGGAACACTAATGGGGGTGAAGACGTTCTTAGGACTTTTTTTTTCTTTCGTTTTGGCATATTGAAAAGAAGAAATTTCTTTATTGTAAAATTTTTCAAAGATCATTATAATTTAGTTGTAACTCGATTACTTTAGATTTGATATTTTGTTTTTTGTAAACGTTGTTGATGTGTGGTTTATTTTTATTTTATTTTTATCTTTTATATGAAAATAAGTCGAAAGTAGTGAAGGTGAAATTACACATTTCACATGTGCATGTGTGCATATAATGTAAATTAAATATTTTTTAGCCATTGGCGTGGTGTCGAGCAGTTTACGTTATATGTATAACTGTAAAATGCACTGTTTGTTTGTTTGTTTTTTTTTCTGTCTAAATTACTAGAAAAATCGAGTTTACTTATTCTCCTATTACGATGTAAATTCTTCTAATACTAAGTTATTTAGTTAATCATGTGAAGTAAAAATTGGTATCAAGATTTCGGAATTCGAACCGTACGCGGGTATGATATTTTAAAAGCTTAGAAAACGTAGCTGTCGAATTTATTGCGAAACCGGTTTCATAATTTTAAAACGTTTTATTTAAATTTATCGTTATAGAGTAACGATTGCAAAAAGAGTTTTACGGAGGGCACGTTTACCGCTTAATTTTATTTTATTGTACCATTTTTATGCTATATTTGTAATTATATCGTGCCCGAGTGTAATTTTAGGCATATTTATGCTTATTGTGGAGAAATGAAATTGTATTGGGTGATGATAAATTGGCGGAATATTTATTAAAACAGTGCAATTTTAATACGTTGTTGGATGATGTAAATGTTATAAATAACGGATTCAATATGGTATTGAACAAAATTTTGTTATTAGTTTTACCGTATTATGTGGTATTTTCATAATAGTAGATTTTACTTGACGAATTCTTTTTTCGTTTTATTTTTTATGAAAGTCTAAAGGTTAATTGGAAGCAGCTACGATGTATATTTGAAAAAGATAATACGCTAGAGGGAAACATATTTTGAAACTTGTTTAATGTATGTGTTTGTGTGTCGAATCCGATATCCGTAACACACTGATCAATATATCATTGTTATTGTAATGGTAATTTAAGTTTATGCATGTATTTTATAATAAATTTTTTATAATGTAGAATCTTTTTTTAAATTGTGGTTGATGGTCCCTGGATCGATGGAAAATTGAGTGCTAAAAAATGAAGGAAGAAAGGGCCACAGCTTCGCCATTTTATTTTTCACGTGGTCCAAAAAAAAAAGGAAAAGTTGGTAAAATTTCATGATAGTTGGCAGTTCTTGGTTTTCTACCCCCTCCCCCCTGAAAAATGTCCTCGGTATGTTCCTAGGATCAGCATTTTTATTGGTATAAAAATGAGCTTAAATGATTGGGGATAAATATTCATCAGCAAAAAATTGTCGAAGGAATTTATTATGTTCGAGCAAAGCCAAGACGAAATTTTGAAAATAATACGTTCTCACTTGTCAAAAAATGCATCTTTTAGTGTATCATTTTTGTTTGAGATTTTCATCATTTTCACTGATTTTTGTATTATGAATCAGTATGAACGTCTTGCTAGTTACAGATTTTCCCGTTGAAATGAATTCCCTCGCCATTTAGGAGGATAACTGAATATTGTAAATTAGAAGTGAACATTTCAGAAAATGCGAAAATTTAAAAAAAATTAATAGAAATTTTTTTCTAAAAATTTGAAAGATATAAAATTTAAAAAAAAAATGAAGAATTACCTTGCTTTAAGAATTGAAAATTCTTTGGGTATTCCACTGTATCTTTCTCCCATACTATATTTTTTTATTTTTTTTCCATTTTACCATTTATTAATTTGTGAAAATACGCGCAAAAAAGATTGAAAAAAACTGGTTAATCACTCAACAATTTTCTGATTCATTTCCGAAAAAGCGTTACGTATAGCATATAATAATAACACAACGAAAATTATTTAAATTTCCACTTGAAACTTGTGAAATGAATAAATTTAGAATTAAAACAAAAATTTCAGGTCTAACGAAGGAACTTCAGTACTTTTTGAGGCTCTGTTCGGGTATCTAGAGCTACATAATTTATTTCTTTTTCCATTGGGCACATTCAGTGAGACATTAGTTGGATAGAGGACCTTGATGGTTATGATAGGTAAACTTACAAAATGATGAATTTAAAGAAAAATGATAAATGAATGATATTATATGTATTCCTTCAATTTCTTTGAAATTATTCTTTCAGTTAAATTATCCTAATTTTATCACTATCTCTCTAAAGAGATAATGGGACTCTAAGACAGCTCCCAACTCTGTGGAGTCCATTGGGAATTTTCCAGTGTCTCGACTGGCCAATCAGCTCTGTTAATGATATTTAATAAATTCTTTGAAGCGAATATTAAAATGGCTATTGAGAAAATAAAATAAACGTAAAATTTATTGCATTCTTTTATTTTCTCTCTTTACAAGCATTACCTCGTGAATCAAGTAACATATCAAAAGCATAACTATCACAGTGAGCGATACCAGTGGAACCGTGTATTTATAACATGGCCAAACATATGGCGCTACTGTAGATCCTGCACGAGTTCCGGTGACCGTTACCCAAGTTATGTCGGAAGAAGGAGTAGTCGTTCCTTTACCAGAACAATCGTAACGGAAATTCACCGGTGACCTATCTTCGATACCGAGATCTGTAAATGCAAGGATTGTTAAGGTCGATTAATCGAAGTACCAACTTATATTAGAGATGAATTATAATAACCAGCGCATAGGTATGGGAATTTAGGATTGCAAGCCCACATTTCTGTACCAGCTCGCTGAACATATCGGTAATAGGGTCTGACTAGGTAGAAGTTGCATAAGGAACAAGAAGGTCCGATAACTGGAGCGAAATCATTAGTGGATCTGTTGCTGAAGTAAATTAATCCATATGCGCAAAGTACATTCACAATCACGTGAGTAATATTTTTTTGTACCAAGTAATCACATCCCATTTGAAGCGTAGCACCTCTTCTGCTTACAGCTGATGGACTAATACGTAGGATAAATGTAAACGTGAAAAAACAAAATGATTAAATATTCTCGCTAGCTTACTGAACATAATTTTCGCTATCGAAAATATTTTCTATCTCGTCTTCGATGATTCTGTATACGTCGAGATGTTCGGATTCTGTGATATTTACAGTTTTTTGCGTAATAATTATCTCCAGTGCTGCTGGAACATCTAATTTATGGTTTTCTGTAAACCCTGAAAAGTTTAAACTGAATGTTGGTTGAATTCAAAAGAAATGTTCACTGTAGAGTTATTTAAATATACCTATATGTCTCGTTTTTTAATATTTATTTACCGTTATCGATGAATTAGTTTTTTCATTTGGCTATAACTTTGAGTATATTATTTCATATATCGTTAGCATATACTTTAACGACGTAGAATGGAATAAGATAAATATTTGATGGGAGTTTACCATTTCATGACTTACAGTCTTTTAAAATTTCTGTTTCGAAAATTATACTATCGAATGAAGTCGGGTATAAACATAATTTAATTTTTTCACGTGCAAATTGCGCGAACACATAGCTCCATCCCTTTAATATATGATGAGAATAAATTATTGGCAATTGGCAATCAAGAAAGGCCTAAAGGAACATTAAATTTTATATTTACCACCGTGAACATATTGGAGATGTTTCTAACGACCGCGAATTCATTACGAATTTGATTTTCTTTATTGACAATTTGAACTATTCGTGTTTCAGATAGGCCAGATTTTTCGCAGATAAATCCTTTGCAATTGGTTTCGATGTTTTTAGCCTGGAAATGTTAGCGTCAACCATTAACACTATTTCGGTTATTATCATAAGCGGTTATAACGGATATATGAAGGAGCTATATAGCCTCTCAAAATGTAAAATCAATCTCTCCGAATTGGTTTTCCTATGTATATTATAATGAGATATTTTTTCAGCAATTTCTGATATCATGGTCTTCCTGATTTTTGAAAATATGAAATGAAAAGAAGTGTTTGGGTTATAAAGTCTCTTCATACTCTAGACCTTATCTATACCTATGCCTATGGTGACCAAAATCTTGTAACGGTGTATTTAACAAGTTTTTTTATTCGTAAATAAAATGGTTAGCTTGAAATTTAGAAAAATTAAACATATTATATTTTTACCCGTCGTCTATAGAGATCCATGCGTTTGTACGTGGAGTAGATTTCAATATTTTCATAGCTCGTGCAATATGATGCAAACGAGAACAAAATTATGGCACAATATATTAAATTGTTTTGCACGAACTGATGTTTTGAAGGGTTGATAATCATGTTTTGAATTTAAAAAATAATTTTGTTTTCATGCAAAATGCAAAATGATAAGCAAAAAAACACATTTCGATTATGGAGCAGCATTTGCAACCATTTATTCGTTGTA
This sequence comes from Phenacoccus solenopsis, assembly GCA_009761765.1. Lineage (NCBI taxonomy): Eukaryota > Metazoa > Arthropoda > Insecta > Hemiptera > Pseudococcidae > Phenacoccus > Phenacoccus solenopsis. The sequence continues at coordinate 13,035,233 of CM019753.1, forward strand.
GAAGTGAGTTTTTTTTTTTTTTTTTTTTTTAAACCACCCATGCATAGCGAAATTAAATCTTTCCTATTTTCATCTCTTCAGTGTACTTTGTTTTAATATATTAGAATCCGTTGTTAAACTTGATTAAATTTTCAACATTTAAATAAGGTATCTACTTTTTTCTAATATCTGATTATTTTGTTCAAATTAATCCGCTTAATCTTCGAGACGCCAAATTAATTTTATCAGTGGTATATCTTTCTTTCTTGTTGAAAAGTTTTTCACATTTTCCCATCTTCATGAAACAATGGAGTTTGATCAAAAATTGCGTTCTTGGATGGGAAGGAGGGGTATTAGCTAAAAAATAACGCTGAATCTAAAATCAGTGATCTCAGATTAGTCGAATATTATTCTATATATCGATTTTTTAAGAACTTCCAAAAAATTTTCTTATTCAGAAATATTTTTAAGTCCTTAAAAATTTTGATAAAACTCGTCGTTTACTAATTCGATGATTCCGAATACGCCCTGTTGTTTTTTAGCCATCATTCCTGCCCGTTAGTGGATAAGCCCACTGAGGTATTGAGATTTTCTGGGAAAGTTTTTGAGTGAAAGAGACCTCATCCTACATCCTCCTCAATTATAACTAATTTTTGTTGTTTGTTTGTTTTTTTTTGCTTAGTGATATTTATTGAAAATTGAATTTTCAAGCTTAGAAATGGTTTGGTTATTTGTAGATAGATCAAGTATCAATTTTTAATCTTGATCTGCTGTGAAATCATAAATTTTTGAAATCAAGTATAAAGATCATTTTTACAGAGAAGAGAAGGTGGTGAAAAACATTTTTTTTCTCATGATGGAGAAATGTAGTTCTTTTGTTTCAAAAAATTTAATTAAAAATAGTATGTGCACTATATAATATAGGTACATTTTTGAAAAAAAAAAAGACATGTCTCATTGAAGAGCAAAAATTTCAAGAACTCACCCTCACTCGATTCCTTCCTACCAAATCAGATAGGCTAGCTAAAAAACAGGCAAGTAGGATCATTTAACAGAAGATTGAAGATCTCGTCAAGTCAGTTCGTTTCATATTGAGATCACGAATCAAAATGTTGGTATTTGGTTATTTGCCTTTCTTCCTTCTCCAATATCGTTTTTAATTGAGAACTCAGCTAATTATTTGTTATTCTTTTTCTATTCCATAACTGAATCTAATGCTTGCAGAAAATTATTTTTTTACATTTTATATATATATACCACTTTAATCATACGCGAACTAAAATCATAGAATCCAAAAACCTCCGTTATAAATTATCGCTTTCAAAAATTGAAAATTATTACAGGTTGTTACGATTCCAAGCATCTTTTTCATTGATGAATTGCTAAGTATCGCATTTTTTTTTTGAGATTTTGTTTCACGACTCGACACTAGAGCCAACTTGATTGTAATATTTTGTCTCTTTAAAAATTCCAATATCTTGTATAAAGAAAGTAAGTATAGGAATACTAGGACTGACTCATACTGTGTATTTAACTTATAGCATAGAAGAAATTTTTAGTTGGAATGGATTCTTTGAAAAAAAAAAATGTAATTCATTATTTGCTTTTGAAGTAAAAAATTATACCGAATAAAAAAGTAGGTAAAGGAAATTTAAACACTAAGAAAATAACAAGCACGATTAAATAAATGTAAACACATCTTTTCCATTGCTATGCTACCAACTTCATTTCCATACGACTGATGTCATGCGTATGATTTTAATTGAAAAATTTGTAGCAAAAATTGAAGCAACAAATTTCATTGTTAAAACTGTTTTTTATTCATAGGTACTCATTTATTAAAAATAATTGTAATAAATAGATCTTCTCTATTATAGTTTTAAGGTAGTATACATATTTTATAGGGACAAACTTATTAAATCTGCAATTATATGAGCAAATTAAAGAATATATTGGATTTTTTGTGCTGCTATGGGTTAATTCGAAGGCGGAGGCATGAATAATACAGCGCGTTCCATAAAGAACACCTTTAAAAGGAGGGATTTTTACAACCCCTTATATAAAGCAGTGGAGTAACACTTCGCGTTCATAGGTACCCATAGTCGCAATCTCACACAATCTGGGCTCAAATATTTGATTTAAAATTTTTAGTCATGGATGCTAAAACCGCGCTTAAATTTTTTAACAGTTCAATTATTTTCTTCGTGTTATTATTTTTCGTAATCAGTGTGATTAATGCTGAACCTGGTAAGATAACTTTTTTTTAATTATTATTAATTTATAGAATAAAGAATAAAATATATTGATGCCAAAAATTTCTTCATCAATTAAAATAAACTTTTGAATTTATTTTACAATATTTTAGACACCTTATTTAATATTATTTTGCAAGAATTGCAAAAAAAAATATTTTTTGATTTCTCACCTCTCTCATCTCAAAAAATGAAAAATCACATTAAAAAAAATGAAACTAAAATCAATTATTAAACCTTATTACCTATTGCATAATTTGTATAGCTATTGGCTACTACCAAAGTAAACTCAAATGTAGACAGATCTAACAAGTATTTCGATGAAAAACTATTTGATTGATGAAACACGAGTACTTTTAAGTTTTGATTTTAAATTGAAGTTTCCATCGTAATGATTATATTAGAATATTAGTTGATGAATAAAAAATAAATAAAATATTGACTCTTCTCTAAAAATATAACAGAATTTATTCATACTATCATATATGATTGCCACTCCAACCTTCATAATTTTTTTTATTCAAATCTACCTTCTATTCAAGCATAAACTACATGTTCAGCATAAAATATTCATTTTATACCATTAATTCAGGAATAGACAACTTATTTTACACTCAAAAATATTTTTGAGTCCAAAATTTTAAGTGTCAAGTAAGTCATCTGCTTTCTCTAAGCCTTTGACTTACAACTGGCCACTTATTTGACGCTGAAAAATTTCGATTTCGCTTCGTGCCGAGCAAGTTGCCTACCTTTGAATAAAAGTAGTGAAATGGCAACTGAAAAGTCATTAAATGTTTTAAAGATGAACTGTTCAGTACAAAACCTTTGTTGTATGTCTTTAATTCAAAATTACCCGGTATATCCAAAAAGTTTTAGAAAAGTTGAAGTTTTCGAGAGTCGAATGAGTTCCTAATATTTATGAGGAAAGGAAACCTTAAGAATATTATGAACTAAATTCATTTAACTTATTTAATTTTGAATAAAAATCATTCAAACATATTTAGTATATTTATTCCAAGATGAACCCTAAAGGATCCTCCACAAAATTTTAATTTCAGTAAAAATTCTCATTCAAGTCTTCTCTATAGTTTGTCCTGCTTGAATTGAAACAAAAATAATTATAATAATTGTAATATTTTGTGGTGAATGACTGCCCAATTGTAACTTTGGGAAGTTATAGATACTTATTTTTAACTACTGATTGAACATTAGAGTTTAATTTCTTTTTTAGGCTCATTTTCGGATTCAAATTTCGCATCAAAAAGACGCCAGACGACCTCCGGACTAATTCCTTTTCCTAGAGTTGGCCGATCCAGTAAAGGGAAATCATGGCAGCTACGGGCTTTAGGTTTGTTTATTATTCAATATGCCGATGTTACAAAACATTAAAATTACTTGGCGAAGAAAATCCAAAAATTGAAAAATTCAATTCCTATTAGACTGATCAAGATACAATGTTCAGTAACATATTGAAAATTTATTTTACTTTATTGGATGACGCATTTTATGCGAAAGTAAATAGGATCTTTTTTGCTAATAGAATTAAAAATACAATAATTTTGTTGTTGAAGATTTTTACTCCAAGTGTGGTGTTTACTGAGGTAAATAGCAAACTTCCATTTTTGAGGTTGGTATGTTATTTATTTGATATTATGGCGTTACTCTTGAGCAATATACCAAAAATGTATTTTTTTCGGTAATTGTTTAATAATAACAATAGTTATGAGGTAAGAATTTCAGGGAGATAAAATTGCGGAATTTAAACATTTTTAGTGTATTATGCTAGTTCTCTTTAGGAACGAAAATCGCCCAGAATGCAGACAATACAATTTTTTGTGAAATAGTTGGAAAACTGATTTTCCGAGATGAATAATAATTGAAAGCATTCTAATGATTTACTTTTAGAACAAATAAAAAGAAGAGAAGGATTGATTCCCTTCCCAAGAGTTGGTCGTTCTGGAAGTCCATATGTCGGAAGATTATCGGATATTCCACTAACTTGGTTGGCCTCTAGAGCTAATAAAGATTTTCAACGCATTTATCCCGACTTGCATGATCAATGGATATTATCGGTTTTGGAAGGTAATTAATGTTACATCTCGTTAATAAATTGTATCATACAATTGTCATTAAAACAAATATTATCTAATAGCTGACATAGTAAAAAAAATACATCTCACGTTAAGGATATGAAGTTAATTAAAAACTCTTAGGATGGAAAGATCTTATATAAAATGCGGGTTTTGCAGATTACAAACCAACAAATGAAATAAATGAAGAAGATGATGAATATCTTTCAAAATTTCAACAAAATCAAATAAATGATGAATCATCTTACTCGGACAACGGGAAGAAAGAAAACTTGGAATCATCATTCCAAAAATGAATACTTTACATTTTTTTTAAATTGTCCTTAAATTAGTAATTAGTACACGTACAAATCCGAAATAAACCAATAATACTAACATACATGAACGGTGCAATTTTGATTCCTTTATTCAAGCCCTAATTCATGCAATAATGATGAGTTTCATTTTCATTTTTCAATTTGTGTATTGAAGTACAGCAAGTGCTCGTGCAATGTCGGGGTATTTAACCAAGCAATGACATTTCAAAAGATGTTTGAACCATTAATAACTGACACGTAATAATTCATCACTTATATTTAATAAATGCAGGTATATCTATAGCTTAATTAAAACGGAATGACGAATAAACGTATACGTAATAAAAAATCATACAAATATAGAATTAATAAGTTTCAATTTAGAAAAAAAATTTAAACATAGAAAATCATAATGTAACATAAAAATTTAAAAGCTATAGGAATCGAGTATAAAAAAGTAAAGATATAAAAGTAAAAAAAAAAATCAATCGTGTATTTCACTCATTCATTTTCATTGCCATCGACACCATTGGCTTTTCTACCTTCTCGGTTACTTTTGTGTGCTTTAAAGCTGGCTGGTTAGTATGCACAATGGGAATTTCCCGGACTTTAGAGGACGTATTTTCAATCTATAAAGAGATTGGAATGATTGAAAAGACCACGTTTACGGAAACGAAGTGGTATAAAAATTCAGATGCTAATGTTACCTTTATAGGAGCTGAGATGAGTAACACTCCATCCGAAGAAATTGTACTTTTCATCGCGTCAAGATTGATGTTTTCGGGTAGTTTGTAACGACGAGTAAATTGACGAGATATGAATCCATGTTTATCCTGTCTCTCTTCATGTTTTGCTTCAACCACGAGAAAATCATCGACTACTTTAACATCGATTTCCTCCGGCTTGAACTGTTGTACATCTAAGTGGACCTAATGAATTCATTTTGAAATATTAAATCAATTTATAGTCAATGGATGTGACCGTTCAACGATTATCAACTCACCTCGAATTCGTTGGCTTTGTTCGTACGCGAGTTTTTATTTACGGCCACCGATGCGTTGGCTCGATTGCGTATAGCAGATGACAAAGGCCGACGTGGTATAAGACTTAATAGCGAAGGAGCTCTATAGAGTACATCATCGTCACATAAACCTAATCCAAAATGCTGATCGTATAAGTGCGCTAAAGGGTTGCTTATGTCTTCCAATAAATCGTTGACAATGTGAGAAACAAGAGACATCTAAACGTGTCAGAGACGGAGATATATATTAGGTATATTTCATTTATTATACGAACATCTACATATGAAATGTACACGCAGACGGATAGGAAAATATTAATGAAATATATTTATTACCTTTGATAAAGATTGTAAATCTCAAGTACAAAAATAATTTTTGACAGAACTTACTAGAACACGAGTAAAAATAAGAATCACTATTTTCACGTTTACGAAATAATGACAATGCACAATTTACTACTACTACATATATACACTTACCCGTCTTGTCGCATGCCGGTTGCCGGTTATTACAGTGTTGCCAAGATAGATAATACAATGATATTACAAAATAAGGAATTACGAACAGCTGATGAGCTGACTTCTGTTCTTGTTGATTCTTGCAGACAAGTTGGACTCTGGGTGTCTGGGTCTCTGGACAATTATGTAGCGGGTAGCGCAAAATTTTCCGCTTCTACAGAAGTATCACGTCGTTATTTTAAGACCCATCAACCTGCCTCCCCTTGTTGTTCATTCCTATTGTACTTATATTAGACTATTATTTGCCTAGTTTCTGATTCACCTAATCCCACAGCTAACGCTTTTTCAGTAACCGTATTATGAGTTAACTTATAGCATTCTTAGATCAATCTTTTTTTAAACCTTCATTTTTAATACCGCCTACTATTGCATCACGTAAACTTTCTAAATTATCTCTGAATTCGCATTTCGTAGCTGCTTACTTTAATTTTGCTATGAATCCTACGACATTTTCATGTACTTTTTGGCGTATATTGCTAAAACGGTGTTGTTCCGCAATTATATTTGGTTTAGGCTCCAAATTACTATTAACTACATTTACGATTTGCCTAAAGTTGCATCGATAGGTTTGATTAGTGCAGTTAAGTTGCCTATTAACTAGAACATTTTATCATCGACTGCATTCAATTACATCAATAATTTCTGGTCATCTTCGATTTTATCATTTCAAAAATCTCTCAATGAACACTGACCATTTGCCTTATTCGTAATTCGGTACATTGTCTGTAATTCGGCTCACTTTAACTCCTTGAACATTTGATCATTCTGGCAGCACCATATTAATTATTTACACATAAGTATTACAAAAAAAAAATTAACAAATGGATTTAAAAAAATTGACTGGAATTGAATTTTTCACTAATTTCCCACTTTTCGTGCTTTGTTTTGAAAAGCCATAATCCTCATCGTCATTGTAATAGATGCGTAGTTCGTACATTATCATGTGATATTTAATTCAATAGCTTTACATAGTAACAGTATAACTAAAAATATGTACACTTAATTTATTATCTATATAACATATATTAAAACCTCCAAATTTCAGCCTCCCATGAGCATTTAGATAGGAGTTGAAGAAAAATTGATGTTTCCAATTGTGTAATTTTTTTGAATCTCCTATACCCCTATACCTAATACCTACCTCCTCGCTAATTTGACCTAGAAAGATCAAACATCGTTTGTGCGAATAGTTGGGAGCCAGAAGATGCTCCATTGAAATTATATCGAAATCGATCAAAAATGGATTCAAAATGGCGAATGGTTGAAATTTGAGGTAAACTTGAGAACCATCGAATAGCCGAAATATGAAAAATAAGGCTTTTTTGATTTTTGTTGACAAAAAGTACTGCATTTCAAACCAAATTTTTTAGTTGTTTTTGATAGGAATAAGGAAGAAGTTTTGGACTCAGTAATAATTAATATGGTCAGCGGAATTGAGAAAGTTTACTTCACAATACCGGCTGTGATTGCAAACAAGCCCCGATTAAAAACTCAGCTTCAGTAATGTGTGGCATAGCTGCTTATGTTACTTCGAATGAAAAACAAGTTTTTGGAAGTGATTTTCAATTGATAAATCTTATGTAAACAAAGAAAAAATAAAGGATTTACTCATGGAAATATCGCAGGTATTTAATGGGTATACCGGCGAACATAACAATAAATTTATTTTTTTACGAATTCTTTCTTCAGATTTTCCCAAAATTCCATTCTTTTACCATTTAATTTACTGTCGATTACTTGTAGTGGATCGTTAATACTTAAGTAACAAGGATTCTCAGGTGTGGAAGCCTTCCATACAACACTCAATTCATTGTAGTTCGGATCGCTGGAGAATGAGAAAAACATTTTTGAGTTGAGTAGATATGTATGAGGATGTGATTAGTTGCAGACATTTGATCAGTTGCTGATGCTATACTCACCCAGTTCTAGCGAATTGACAAATCAGCTTGGTAAATATTTCTACCATCTCGTAGCTTTTTTTTTTAAGAGATGGACTTGCATTACTATCATGTTCTATGTTATATACCCAATAATCAAAATCTGTCGCATGACACGTGCCTGTAGGAAACAAACAGCGTAACATATTAAAATAAACATCTCGCATTATGCGATAAAAGATCTTGGAATAAGGGAGATTAAGAAAGGAAATTCACAAAAAGAGTAAACAATGACATCATTTAATTTGGAGACATTCCCGTGAAGCACATATCACAAAAAAAAAATTGGAAAAATATGATAAGTCCTCCATGTATTCACTATTTTACTATAACGTAGAAATGTAGGTAAATATAACTTTTTTACCTTGGGTAATATAAAATAATCGAAAAATTGAGGTAAACTTGTCGTATTAATGTGACGAAAGATCATGTAGCGCCGTTGGGTAAAAAAGGAGATCTACAAATAAGTATTTTTTGGGTTATCGTAGATCATATACGCAGTTTTCCAGCTCATTTTTTGGACACTTTTTGTTGGTTAGCGGATTGTAGAACATTAGTTAGGTTACAAATTTTTACGCTAATCGTGGGCATATCAATGCTATCTTATCTAAAATTTTTTCCATAATCATCTCTTCTATTTTAACGTTGGTCTCATCAGCTAGGAGTAAGTCGCACATTACCATTTAATGGTTCCTCGAAGAAATTCTTCAATTTATTCATTAGTGTGTTAAAACTGCCTTGAAATTCAAATTTATAAACGAAAACAGATGTAGGAAGATCAGTGGAAATTAAATCAATTAACGTTTCATACACATCCGAAAATGCCATGTCAGTGAGAATCTGAAATAAGTAGTTTAATCATTCGTCTTACAAAATATATTCGAAGCATTAAATTAAAGAACTCAACTAACTTGACCTTACGTCGATTTGTAAATTCATGGATGCCTTTTCTATCGATCCTCCATTCAAGTAGAATGATCTAATTCTTTGACTTATTATTTCTACATCCTTTTCATTAATTTTTCGTCCCCAACCCCAACAGTTTTGAAGATACACGTTGTAGAAATTTTCCAATGTGTTTTTTTTATTTAATCCTGAATATAAAAATTTTAATTAAATTAATCAGTTTTGTACACTTTCTAATGGTTCTCATGATACATAATGAATACTTACGACTAAATGCCATAGCAGCTTCTTTATCACAAATCCCATATATAACTGGTATGCGAGGCATAGTAGCCATCAACTCTCGTGGTGAGATAGGTAAAACTGCATTTTCTCCAGAATCGAGTGTTATCGAAATTGGTAAGGCAGGAAATACATTAGCGAAATTCTGTTATAAATGTTTGTTTTTATTTTACATATTAGATATATATCTTAGATTCTCTATGAAATTCTTTATAAAAGCAGCCAAATATCATATTTTTAGATTACCTCAGGTTTCATTCTTTCCCACCTTAATAAGAAAAGCTGTTCTACATTTATTTTTTTATAAAATGACAAAAGCTTTTTTATATCGTTCAAATCTTTGCTGTGGTAACCAAGATCATGTGCTATTTCATAAGCAGTCATTACATGTTCTTCCATTAAGATAGATGCAGGGTTGAAAACATACATTGCCATTACTACTGCTTTATGAAAGAGACCTAATAACGAAATACTGCTTCAGTACGATAATATTTTTAATGTAATTATGATTTACCGCTTAGAATGCTAAAATAACTTCATATTAGTGTGCGTGTACCTACTAGCTGATTGGATAATCGTATTTAAATATCCATCTTCTCATCTTAGAGGGTTTGTTTCAATGGTTCTGGACCGGCGATGACTTATGACATCAAAATTATTACTCATTTTATTTTTAAAAAAATTTAATATTTAAACATTAAATAATTTCTTCGCTATTACAATATTGATGACGTCATGTCTCATTTTAATTATGACGTTTCGTTGTTGTGGGATTACTTCCATTTTATTGCACATGAAGTCATTACATGATAAAAAATCTCACGCACTCATTAGAGAATAACTGCTTCGTAAACATATTTTGATATTAAGGGTATATTTCATATGCACGGTTCTTGTTTTAGTATAACTAAACTTCGCACGCACTGTATGTTATCTATATGGGAACCAAAATTCATAACGCAAAAAAATTGATATTTTTGAGACTAAAATAAAATTCTTCGTGAATTTCTCATGAAAACTTTTAAAATTTGGAAATAAAGAAGGTAAGACACTTCTCTTTAATTTGTTCAGAACGAAAAATTCGAATTCTAATTTATAAGAAAGTTATGAGCAACGAAATATGACCTCTTCAAAAGCCAATCTTTTTTCGCATTCTTCTCGACAAATTGAAAAAATCTTTGGTGAAGTTTCTCAAATTCTTATTATAAACGTATATTTTAAATCTCAAGCGAAACAGATGATAATATTTGAGAATCAAAGTTCTACAAAAATGGTCATTTGGCAGGCAAACCAATATGCAATCGTATATGTGAAATAGACGTTTAATCTATAAATGGAAATTTCCAGTAATGTGAGCCGTGAGCCACTTCTTCGTAGCTGTAAAGTGAAGTCAGCCAGCAATTAACAATTTAATAATGTTTGGCAATTAAAAGTGCAGTTCATTTGCTTCCAATATAATGATGGTAAATTTATTTATGTTGAGTATTTGAACGGAGGAAAAAACTTCTGAATTTTTGAGTTTTACTCATCTATTTTTCAAAAAAAAAGCATTTAAATTTATATTATTTTAGAGAAAAAATGATTCATTAACAATATTTCTACCTTAATGATAAAATTAACTTTCCAATATAATGATGGTAAATTTATTATGTTGAGTATTTGAACGGAGGAAAAAACTTCTGAATTTTTGAGTTTTACTCATCTATTTTTCAAAAAAAAAAGCATTTAAATTTATATTATTTTAGAGAAAAAGTGATTCATTAACAATATTTCTACCTTACTTAATGATAAAATTAACTTGTAGTTTGACATCAATTATAAAGTGCCTTGTACTGAAAACTACGATATCTACCTACTCAACAATGTAGTCAACAACAGCGAATTCAATATTTGATATAAAGAAACCAACCCTCACCTCTCCATTGTAATTTAATAGTTCAGCCTGTTCTCTCTACCTATCATGAATAGCAGCTAACTTTATACCTTTGTAGAAAAACCCTCAGTGATCTCTGTCATGGTTAAGATTACGAGTGGCCTACATTGTATATAAGATTGACGTTAGATTTGGTTCACTTTACTGAAAAGATGCACTTTCAAATATTATATACATAATAAATAAAGTACGGACTTTCGACAATGGTCTGAAACATATAGATAACCATCCCACCTCCATCGTCTATGAAACTACTTCTTTAAAATGTATCATTGTGACAGTTGAATGAAAAATTTAGCTAAAAAATGCAAAGTAATAAATTTTTCATGCAACTTTCGTGAATACGATGTTTGCTGATTGAGTATAAAAACATTTTCAACATCTTTATCTCCATTCCTATATATTTTTACACCTGAGTGCTTTTGATATGAAATTCTTGTCTCAAGGCTTCAAATTTTCAAATTGGGCAGAAGTTTGAAAATGGTTTTTAGAGGGAAATTTATACTGTGGAGAGAAAAAAACGCACTTTCAAAGATGCGGCTACAGGAAATAGTTGAATTACCTATGTGTCATAAAGAATAAGTTTTAAATAATATCATACCTCTTGCTGCCGGTGATAGCATCAAGAAGTGTACTAATATTGATCCACTACTGCTGCCTAGCAGTGTTATATTTTCAGGGTCACCGCCAAATACGCTGATGTTTTCCTTTACCCATTTCAAACTTAATATAATGTCCTTAAGAGCTTGATTACCCGAGCATTCTTTTATGCCCAAGTTCAAGTATCCTAAGAATAGAAGGAATAAAATTTAGATTCTTAATACCACTTTCTTTTTTCATGATTTATGCAGATTGAGTTTTCTGACCTAAAATGTGTAACCGATGCGCAACGCAAACGTAAACGATATCTTTGTCCATAATGTAATCGGGTGCTCCATAGCACCATGCATCAGGTGTGCCATGAACTAATCCTCCTGGGTGAATGCAAAAAACTACAGGTTTCAAAACATCGTCCTTTGTGGGAAGCTTATTAGAATGGAATATATGAGTTTGAGAAGTTTGAAGAAGTCATGATTTAGCTTACAAGTATTTAACATTTACCTTTGGTGTATATATATTGTTGTATAGGCAATCTTCACTACCTAAAATTTTCTGTCTTCTGGGTGAAAATTGCAAACATCCTTCTCTTTCAGTAGTTGCGTCCAACAAATTTTCCCATGATTTTATTTTCACTGGATCCTACATCAATATAGTTTTTAAAAAACGATATTTCAACATACGAAAATTCCATTGTCGCATTCTTGAGTATTTTTTATAAAACACTTGAAACGTAGTTTGATTTTTTAAATTTTTTCTTAAATAAGTATCTTTAATATGGATCTTATATTGCAATAAAACAAAATACATGATCTGTTGCTATAAATTACATTATATCTCAGTGAAATATCACAAAATTAAAATATATAATATATATCACCTTGAAACGTGCATTGCCTGCTGTTGATTGGCCATATGGTACTCCATAAAAAGAATAAAATTCAGTGCCTGAATAACGGGATGTAGTTTTGATACCTCGTATCTTACCTTCGTTTACAGTGACTATTACTTTTTTGGACATTTTCACCATGTATTTCCACTTGTGTATGTTTGGCAAGCTTGTGGCTTTCTGTTAAAAAGGAATATTCCATGCATTTAGCTTTTTGAATATTGGCACTAAAATATATGGTTTAGTGATACTCGTCGAATCTTATCTGTACAAAATAGGTTTTGCGTGATAACTTTTATTTAGAAATTGTTGATAAAGTTGGCCAACATTATGGCAATTCGAAAATAGGGGCCCGTTGTTCGAAGCCCTGTTCATGCAGAATAATTTTCTCCCTTACCCCTATTGGGGAAAAAGTCGCCCATATGTCAATATTAGCGAAAATTCACACAAAATGCACCTACATGCTGCGTTATGGGCTCATTTGAAAGAGGATGAAATTTCCAACATTTCCCTCGCTTACACTATGTATCTAGGATTTATAGATTTCTCAGAATTTTGGTGTAAAGAAATAAGTCCAACTTTGGAAACTTTGGATTAAAATTCTGAGAAAGCTATAAGTCCTAGGTACGTAGTGTAAGCGAGGGAAATGTTGTAAATTTTACGCTCTTTCCAATGAGCTATTAATGAAGCTTGTAGATATATTTGGGGCCAAGTTAGAGTTAAAAAACTAAAACATTTAAAAGTTTGTCAAAGTTAAGCTCAAAGTTTGGGGTCTTTAAATATTTTGATTCGGTTAGCTTATAGTTTTCCTTAAGAGGAAATTTTATAAGGAATTTGACAAAAAAAAAATTAGCTCTCTAGCTATTATAGGAAGGGCTCAGGATTTTTTTTTGATTTCAGGTATTTTTTTTCTTACAGCTTTATAATATAAAATATTAACATCTCTAAATTTCAGCCTCCCATGAGCATTTAGAGAGGAGTTGAAGAAAAATGGATGTTACCAATTGTGTAATTTTTTTGAATCTCCTATACCCCTATACCTAATACCTACCTCCTCGCCAATTTGACCTAGAAAGATCAAACATCGTTTGTGCAAATAGTTGGGAGCCAGAAGATGCTCCATTGAAATTATATCGAAATCGATCAAAAATGGATTCAAAATGGCGAATGGTTAAAATTTGAGGTAAACTTGAGAACCATCGAATAGCCGAAATATGAAAAATAAGGCTTTTTTGATTTTTGTTGACAAGAAGTACTGCATTTCAAACCAAATTTTTTAGTTGTTTTTGATAGGAATAAGGAGGAAGTTTTGGACTCAGTAATAATTAATATGGCCAGCGGAATTGAGAAAGTTTACTTCACAATACCGGCTGTGATTGCAAACAAGCCCCGATTAAAAACTCAGCTTCAGTAATGTGTGGCATAGCTGCTTATGTTACTTCGAATGAAAAACAAGTTTTTGGAAGTGATTTTCAATTGATAAATCTTATGTAAACAAAGAAAAAATAAAGGATTTACTCATGGAAATAACGCAGGTATTTAATAGGTATACCGGCGAACATAATAATAAATTTATTTTTTTACGAATTCTTTCTTCAGATTTTCCCAAAATTCCATTCTTTTACCATTTAATTTACTGTCGATTACTTGTAGTGGATCGTTAATACTTAAGTAACAAGGATTCTCAGGTGTGGAAGCCTTCCATACAACACTCAATTCATTGTAGTTCGGATCGCTGGAGAATGAGAAAAACATTTTTGAGTTGAGTAGATATGTATGAGGATGTGATTAGTTGCAGACATTTGATCAGTTGCTGATGCTATACTCACCCAGTTCTAGCGAATTGACAAATCAGCTTGGTAAATATTTCTACCATCTCGTAGCTTTTTTTTTTAAGAGATGGACTTGCATTACTCTCATGTTCTATGTTATATACCCAATAATCAAAATCTGTCGCATGACACGTGCCTGTAGGAAACAAACAGCGTAACAAATTAAAATAAACATCTCGCATTATGCGATAAAAGATCTTGGAATAAGGGAGATTAAGAAAGGAAATTCACAAAAAGAGTAAACAATGACATCATTTAATTTGGAGACATTCCCGTGAAGCACATATCACAAAAAAAAATTGGAAAAATATGATAAAGCCTCTATGTATTCACTATTTTACTATAACGTAGAAATGTACGTCAATATAACTTTTTTACCTTGTGTAATATAAAATAATCGAAAAATTGAGGTAAACTTGTCATATTAGCGTGATGAAAGATCACGTAGCGCCGTTGGGTAAAGAAGGAGATCTACAAATAAGTATTTTTTGGGTTATCGTAGATCATATACGCAGTTTTCCAGCTCATTTTTTTTGACACTTTTTGTTGGTTAGGGGATTGTAGAACATTAGTTAGGTTACAAATTTTTACGCTAATTGTTGGCATATCAACGCTATCTCATCTAAAATTTTTTCCATAATCATCTCTTCTGTTTTAACGTTGGTCTCATCAGCTAGGAGTAAGTCGCACATTACCATTTAATGGTTCCTCGAAGAAATTCTTCAATTTATTCATTAGTGTGTTAAAACTGCCTTGAAATTCAAATTTATAAACGAAAACAGATGTAGGAAGATCAGTGGAAATCAAATCAATTAACGTTTCATACACATCCGAAAATGCCATGTCAGTGAGAATCTGAAATGAGTGGTTAAATCATTTATCTTGAAAAATATATTCGAAGCATTAAATTAAAGAACTCAACTAACATGACCTTACGTTGATTTGTAAATTCATGGATGCCTTTTCTATCGATTCTCCATTCAAGTAGAAAGATCTAATTCTTTGACTTATTATTTCTACATCCTTTTCATTAATTTTTCGTCCCCAACCCCAACAGTTTTGAAGATACACATTGTAGAAATTTTCCAATGTGTTTTTTTTATTTAATCCTGAATATTGAAATTTTAATTAAATTAATCAGTTTTGTACACTTTCTAAAGGTTCTCATGATACATAATAAATACTTACGACTAAATGCCATAGCAGCTTCTTTATCACAAATCCCATATATAACTGGTATGCGAGGCATAGTAGCCATCAACTCTCGTGGTGAGATAGGTAAAACTGCATTTTCTCCAGAATCGAGTGTTATCGAAATTGGTGAGGCAGGAAATACATTAGCGAAATTCTGTTATAAATGTTTGTTTTTATTTTACATATTAGATATGCATGTTAGATTCCTTATGAAATTCATTATAAAAGCAGCCAAATATCATATTTTTAGATTACCTCAGGTTTCATTCTTTCCCACCTTAATAAGAAAAGCTGTTCTACATTTATTTTTTTATAAAATGACAAAAGCTTTTTTATATCGTTCAAATCAGTGCTGTGGTAACCAAGATCATGTGCTATTTTATAAGCAGTCATTACATGTTCTTCCATGAAGATAGGTGCAGGGTTGAAAACATACATTGCCATTACTACTGCTTTATGAAAGAGACCTAATAACGAAATACTGCTTCAGTTCGATAATATTTTTAATGTAATTATGATTTACCGCTTAGAATGCTAAAATAACTTCAGAATAGTGTCTATTCTAGTTGTACACTAAACAGTAAATCTTTCTCCTCTCCCTACTTGAGAACGAATGATTGATAATGCGTGTACCTACTAGCTGATTGGATAATCGTATTTAAATATCTATCTTCTCATCTTAGAGGGTTTGTTTCAATGGTTCTGGAACCGCGATGACTTATGACTTCAAAATTTTACTCATTTTATTTAAAAAAATGTAATATATCATTATTAGTATATTCGGGTGGGTAAAATGGAATCTTATTTATATTTAAACATTAAATTTCTTCGCTATTACAATATTGATGACGTCATGTCTCATTCTAATTATAACGTTTCGTTTTGGTGGGATTACTTCCATTTTATTCTACAAATGAAGTCATTACATGTTAAAAAATCTCACGCGCTCATTAGAGAATAACTGCTTCGTAAACATATTTTGATGTTAAGGGTATATTTCACATGCACGGTCTTGTTTTAGTATAACTAAACTTCGCAGGCACTGTATGTTATCTATATGGGAACCAAAATTCATAACGCAAAAAATTGATATTTTTGAGACTGAAATAAAATTCTTCGTGAATTTCTCATGAAAACTTCTAAAATTTGGAAATAAAGAAGGTACGGCACTTCTCTTTAATTTGTTCAGAACGAAAAATTCCGTGAATACGATGTTTGCTGATTGAGTATAAAAACATTTTCCAACATCTTTACCTCCATTCCTACATATTTTTACACCTGATTGCTTTTGATATAAAATTCTTGTCTCAAGGCTTCAAATTTTCAAATTGGGCAGAACTTTAAATGGTTTTTAGAGGGAAGTTTCTACTGTGGAGAGAAAAAAACGCACTTTCAAAGATGCGGCTACAGGAAATAGTTGAATTACCTATGTATCGTAAAGAATAAGTTTTAAATAATATCATACCTCTTGCTGCCGGAGATAGCATCAAGACGTGTACTAATATTGATCCACTACTGCTGCCTAGCAGTGTTACATTTTCAGGGTCACCGCCAAATACGCTGATGTTTTCCTTTACCCATTTCAAACTTAATATAATGTCCTTAAGAGCTTGATTACCCGAACATTCTTTTATGCCCAAGTTCAAGTATCCTAAGAATAGAAGGAATAAAATTTAGATTCTTAATACTTCTTTCTTTTTTCATGATTTATGCAGATTGAGTTTTCTGACCTAAAATGTGTAACCGATGCGCAACGCAAACGTAAACGATATCTTTGTCCATAATGTAATCGGGTGCTCCATAGCACCATGCATCAGGTGTGCCATGAACTAATCCTCCTGGGTGAATGCAAAAAACTACAGGTTTCAAAACATCGTCCTTTGTGGGAAGCTTATTAGAATGGAATATATGAGTTTGAGAAGTTTGAAGAAGTCAAAATTTAGCTTACAAGTATTTAACATTTACCTTTGGTGTATATATATTGTTGTATAGGCAATCTTCACTACCTAAAATTTTCTGTCTTCTGGGTGAAAATTGCAAACATCCTTCTCTTTCAGTAGTTGCGTCCAACAAATTTTCCCATGGTTTTATTTTCACTGGATCCTACATCAATATAGTTTTTAAAAAACGATATTTCAACATACGAAAATTCTCATTGTCGCATTCTTGAGTATTTTTTATAAAACACTTGAAACATAGTTTAATTTTTTTACATTTTTCTTAAATAAGTATCTTTAATATGTATCTGATATTGAAATAAAACAAAATACATGATCTGTTGCTATAAATTATATTATATCTCAGTGAAATATCACAAAATTAAAATATATAATATATATCACCTTGAAACGTGCATTGCCTGCTGTTGATTGGCCATATGGTACTCCATAAAAAGAATAAAATTCAGTGCCTGAATAACGGGATGTAGTTTTGATACCTCGTATCTTACCTTCGTTTACAGTGACTATTACTTTTTTGGACATTTTCACTATGTATTTCCACTTGTGTACGTTTGGCAAGCTTGTGGCTTTCTGTTAAAAAGGAATATTTCATGCATTTAGCTTTTTGAATATTGGCACTAAAATATATGGTTTCCTGCAACTCGTCGAATCTTATCTAAGCTTATACAACATACGTTTTGCGTAATAACTTTTATGCAGAAATTGTCGATAAAGTTGGCCAACGTTATGGCAGTTCGGAAATAGGGGCCCCCATTGTTCGAAGCCCTGTTTGTGCAGAATAATTTTCTCGCTTACCCCTATTGGGGAGAAAGTCGCCCATATGCCAATATTAGCGAAAATTCACACAAAATGCGCCGAATTCATTACGTAAATAAGAGACTTTTGGCCAATGATTTTTCACTCATTTATTTCCTCTCTAATTTGCTGATAGTATCGTTATTAAGAACGTCCGCGCAATAATTCTATAATAAAATTCACTATAGATGTAAAAAATGCTAAAAAATCCGTCCATCTCATCTATTCATATATGTATAGTAATACACTGTGTCCAACTGATTTTAACACCCGCAAGCGTGAAATTCCCTTATCACTTATTTCATGTTGTTTGACTTCATTATGGCATAAATGGTAACTTAAATTCTATGATTTAAATAATTTTTTACTGGTAATTCTGATTGATTTGAATTCATTTCTTCCCAAATCAGTGTTGCAAAATTAACTGGAATGAAAGATTGAAAGTTTAAAAATATTCATAATCTTGTAAATTATGGATTAAAATCATAGAGAAACAATTATTTATGTTAATTTCTTAATCCTGTAAAAATAAATGAAAGTAAAATAATGAAACGACCAATACTTTTCTGTGCATGAAGAGAATTTGGCCCTTTGGGTGTTAAAATCAGTTAGACATGGTGTATACACATAAAAGTCGCCCATCCAAATACTCACCACCATGGTATAGTGGTTAACTGGTTGGCATCGTAGGTCGGAGAACTGAGAGTTTCGGGTTCAGTTCCCAGGTAGGGCACTAATTTTCGTAATAAAATTTTTTCGAAATAACTAATAAAGGTGACTTTAGAGGCGAAAAAATCTTTCCCTCATAGAAATAAATTATTTATTTGAATGATATTAACAAGAATAAATGGCATAGTTAATATTTATTTAATGCTTAAAAGCGTTTATCAATGAAATGCAAAATTTTAATTCATACTTTCACCGCCAAAATTACACATATGCTTTGAATTTATTCACCTTTTAGCTAATTTTTTCGCTTGGGTGCTCGAATCGAGTAGTCACCCAGTATGCTTCAGTACAAACTTAACAACATTAATGGAAAACACATGGCAACTTCGGCTAAATATGCGTGTAAACTCGAACATTATCTTTCTTATAGTAACATAATGAAAATTGCCTTTGATCCAAATGTAGTCAAAAGTAACCCAAAACATTGGTTTTGGTGCAAATCTACCTCAAAATTTTTTTTGTGTAAAAATGTGTGAATTTACGCAGTGGCGTTCCCAAGAAATATCTCGAGGGGGGCTCAATAAATTTGAACAACTTACTACCGCAAACAATTTTTTTGTATTCTCATTGATTACAAAAATTAAGTATAGTATAGTGAAACTGTAAATCTAAAAAATTGGTAAAAAGGTAAAAAAAATATGTTTCAATCAGCGATGAAGCCAGATAGAAAGAATGAACAATAAACAATTAAACATAGCAGCCAATAGAATAGCTGAGATTAAACTTTTAGCTGAGTTTTTAACTTAAAAATGATAGCTATCATAGCCTACCTGATTGGGTAGGAATAGCCGGGGGGGCGGTATATTGAAATATTTGCTATTCAGATCATTTGTAATCATCTTGCAAATGTCAAACCTTTTTGTTATATACTATATTTTTCCCTTCACGCGTAGCGCCGGCGGGTATTCATAAAATTCGCTAAAATTTGGTGAGGGGTTCCTCTTAAAAGTGCTAAAAAGTACTTTTTTTTATAAATTTCAAAATGACGGATTACTCAAATTTTGAGGGGGATTAGAGAAGAAGCAAATAGCTCAAATTTTTTGTTCTTAACCTCATATAAAAGAGTGAGTCATGGATACCAACATATCCAAATTTCAGCTTCCTAAGTGTACTTTAAAGGGAGTTACAGAAAAAACGGCTTTTTGAGAAAGTTTTGAGTCATGAAATTTATTGAATCTTTCATATCTCTTCACCAAATCAATCTGAAAAGGTGAAACTTTGTGTGTGGGCTTAGTTGTTGACCACAATATGAACTCTTGAATTTGGGTCAAAATGGATTCCAAATTGCAGATTATCAAAATATGAATGGAACTTGGGGAGCTTCATATCAGTGAAAATGTAATTAATGTGAACTCATATGATTATTGTGTATAAGAAGTGTGTACTATATTCTAGATTCACTTCCACACATAGTGATGGAGAGGAGAAAAAGGGGTTATTTACCTCAAAATGTGGTTGTTGATCAAGAAAAATCGAAAAATTGAGTCATATGATAAAATGGGCACACGTAAGTAACTTTTTTAATTTTCGCTTCCCAAATGAATTTGAAGGTGAGTTGGAATAAAATCAGCTTTCGGAGCGGAAATTACTACAGGAAATTCCATGAATCTTCCATATCTCCTCACCAAATGGACCTAGAAAGGTCAAACTCTATATGTAGAGGTCAGTTGATGACCAGAATATGACTTTTTCAATTTGGATCGAAATAGTTCGAAAATAACTGATCTTCAGGATAATTTGAGGAACTTCAAGTAGTTATAATTTGAGAAATATACAATATATTCATGGTAAGAAATACTACATTTCTTCTAAATTCAACTTAGGTGGTGTTGGAAGGAATAGGGTTGAGGTGTTCAGACTTGTATTGGGTATGGCCTGTAGTCATGAACGGGTTAGTAAAGTTATTGGCAAACCCAAACAAACCCCCGTTAAAAACTCAGCTTCAGCAATGCGACATGGCTTTTTTTTCCTCAAAGGAAGCCTTTTCTCTCTTTTTCTTATTTATCACCAAGTATCCCTTCCACTGCAACCATTTTTTGTCAATTGAAAAATTTTCAAAACATGAAGAGTCAATGGAGCATTTTTCAGATTTATCTTCAAAAGATCTATAGTTTTTTATACTTGTTTTCTCATTTCTTCCCACATATTCCTTCCACAGCAACCAATTTTTTCTCACTACATCTTGGCTCAAATATATGTATTTCTAGATCACTTGCATGACCAGATGATGCGAAATATCAATTTTTGAATTCAGCCATTACACAATATGTTAAGTAGTATATATTATACATGATTCTAGGACACATTTATTTCCACGTATCTCCAACGAATTTATTTCATCTTTATCTATTAAACAACCAATAAAAATAATTTCAGTTTCCTAACCGCACTTATTTTATTTTTGTATCTTCAACAACCGATTAAATGTTGAAATAAATTCGGTTGGAGATCCGTGGAAATAAATGTGTCCCAGAATCATGAATACTTATATTTGATATCATTTCAGTATAGCAAAAATTCCAACTTATAAGTAACTATAAAGATGTACTTAGCTCATAGTATATCCGGCTTTATTATTCGAAATTTCCAGTTGCAGAACCTTGATGGAGAACTTTTGTCCTAAAAACATGGGAACTTCAAGTACATCTGCTTCCTTGACGTTCTAAATACCTGATACTCACGCTCAATGCCATCATCATCGCATTTACTAAAAAAGTGTTCTCACAACATTATACAAATCATACGAAAATGTCAACATAGATATACTTTCGAACCTCCGCTTTTAAATTCGTTGCTTAAACTTGCTTAAAAACTATAGTATGAATGAACAAAGAAATAGTATATATATATAAGGTGCATGTCTGCAGCATTTGTACATAATTATGTATTATAGATAATAATAATAGCTGTATTTTCCAGATTTTGTTAATTTTATGTTAACAAAATGGGCAACAGATTTATGCTCATTTCTAATTTCTCTCCACATTATATATCACATGTGAATTTATTAATAATACTGTACTGGAAATGCATAAAAAGCTTTTTTATTGATTATCAATACTCCACATAATTTCAACTCCCTGTACAAATGTTGATTAATAGCTCATCATCATTTGGAAAAGTATCTAGCCTACTTGAAAATTATGACATAACCTTGCTACATGATTGAAATCATGCAAATGATATAATTTTAGGTTTTAAATACAATAGCATAATTAGATATTACAAAAAGTACAAAAATGATAATCATTCGAAAACAAGTTGTTATAATCGTTACGTTAAATACCAAACGAAATTTTTTCACGCTTCGATCCACAAACACAATCTATTTCCATACCAAGAATGTCTGCTTGAGAATTGTTGGTTTATGAAGAATAATAATAAGAAGAAAAATCTCCTCGAGACCCATTTGTTTTTGAATAAAATCTTGACTCAAAATTTCAAATACATTAAGTAATATAAAATAATGAGTATAAGTTAACAGTATCGCATCGGTTTTCCATCATATTCTATATTGGATAGATCTACATAAAACTATACCTATATGTGAAAATCAATATGCATTTCTTTCCGATTCATTCCAATAATAATGAATTTGTGGAAATTTCATGCTTCAGGAACATCCAATGATTCATCAAAGATGACCGCAGACGAGTTGTTAATATTAAAAACCTGTCTACCATATTTCAATACCAACTACCAAACCAGTTATCGCATGAAACAAATAAAAAAAAGTTAATTCATCATCCTTGATCTTGATTTTTCCCACATAGGTCATTAAATTACTCGAAAAGTATGTCACTACATGAGGCTTTATTGTGTTTACCTCATTCGAAACATTTTTAAACAAATAATAACCATTATATCAGTAAAAATAAAAAATAAAATTTTAAACGCAAAAGTAAAGGCTCAGAGAAACATTAATCATACGTCAAGAATCAATAGCCGGAATCTTTGTTATTTACCAACCAAATTTTGTTTTTGACATATATGTATTTACGTTTATTCATTCAAAATCATTTTAGCACACGTCATATCTTACTATTGTTACAGTTAAAATGATACGCTATTAACAGATTTGTTCGATAAAATCGTGAATATCATTACTTTTATGAACAGTAGCTGCTGCACTTGAATAGCACATGTAACATTAACGTGAGTGAGAGCAAGTCTGTTGTTAAACACACCGTTATTCTATCTACCTATTGTGCGGTGTTAAAGAGAATTACTAATGCATACTTCCATGTACCTATATAAGTACAAGTTATCTACTCAAATGGATAAAATTTAAAAATTATTTTTATGCTTGTTTGATTCTTCAGAAATGAAGTCATTGTAACTGATTCTCGTACGTAAAATTTTTAGCATGTAATTAACCTTAATTGATACTCACAGATGTAGGTCAAGATGACTACGGAAATCCAGTTATTAAAAATTAAAACACATCAAACAGTACTCCTCATTCTCCATCTGCATATCTTATTCTTTTATCAAAAAGTAATGAAGAGTTGATAGGTAATTGTTGATTTCCACGTTTCGCATAAGAGAAGAATGTAATAGATGAAAGGATATTGAAGTTTGCAATGCACATTGGCTTTTTTTAAAATTAAAAACGACGTTTGCTACAGTTAATAAATATCAAGGAAAGATTTCCACAAATGACTATACCTATACCCTTATTGTTGTTCTTTTTTTAATTCAATTCGTAAGATGACAAAAGATAAACACAAATCACTTTTTTTAAGCGCCTAAGCTGTCATACGTACGTATACGAATTTTTCATGCGAAAATTTTCGTATATGGCAGATAAGGCGCTTAGAAGACGTGATTTGCATTCATCTACCATCTTCGTTATCGTCCTAAATGGATTAATTGATTAATTAATTAATTGCAGGACAATATTAGACGAATTAAAACGCTACCTGAAGACAAGTAGGCTACTCAATAGAAAACGTGCAGACGATACACAATCTATTGAGGTGAAATTGAATCGTGTATCAATTAGCGATTATTTTCACTTCTCAATACGACAATTTCATTTTTATTCATTCAAGTTAATGACGAGTCATATAAATGAGATATACGTACTTTGTCATTATACAGTTCACCTTATTATTGAAAGTTACATCATTTATATTTATTTAATTCTAACAAAATATTACTCATAAGCATGATTATGATTTAGTGTATATAATTAAATTGCTGCAAAAGAGTGCAATCATTTCATTCAACATTGTAGTACATGCAAAAAGGACTCACTAAAGTATGCATTTGAATGAAAATTCCTCCTTAATCTTTTAATTTGGAAGGTGATTAAAGGGTGTTCGTAAACGTTTTAAAGTGAATGCGAGAAGCTAAAGTTTTTTGAAAGAGCTGGCATACTACTCCAAAAATATCCAAGTTCGCTAAAATTTTACTCTCAAATTTAGGCACCAGCTCCCTCTGAAATTTCTACTCTATTATCACTTTTATTACCAGAAATTGGTTAAATTCACTTACTGTTGCATTGCTGAAGAGTGCGACGCTAAATAACACACCATATTTTCCGTTTGTCATATTCAATTTTCATCACTTGAAACGAAAGGGATTAAAATGCTCTCAAAAATGAATTTTCTGTATTTATTTCATTAAATACCACACTTGGAGCGACAGTGGTCATATAAAAAATTATTGTATTTTTAATTTTAAACAAAACAGGTTCTATTCATTTTTTACATAAAATGTCATCCAAGGTCAAAAAAATCCTTCATCAACTAATTTTTGAAAAATTTAAATTTAACATTTCGATTTTTGCAAGTTTTTTGCATTTATCTCGATAAATAAGAAGCTTGTGAAAAAAATGCTCGTATATAAAATTATTTTATTTTTGATTTACTACAAGAAAGGTTCAGTTCATTTATTGCGTGTGACGTACTCGAAGGCCAAAAA
Organism: Phenacoccus solenopsis; assembly: GCA_009761765.1. Lineage (NCBI taxonomy): Eukaryota > Metazoa > Arthropoda > Insecta > Hemiptera > Pseudococcidae > Phenacoccus > Phenacoccus solenopsis. The sequence continues at coordinate 13,060,373 of CM019753.1, forward strand.
ATGCGCGTGCTTCATCATTACCACGATATCAACACATATATCAAATTTCTCCCAACGTTTTCAGCGTTTATCTCATTAAATATAGTATTTACAAGAAAAATGGTTGCATAAAAAATTATTTAACTTTTAATTCTCTACAAAAATGGTTCTATTCATTTTTTCAGTCAAATGTACAACAATGCTCAAAACTACTCTTATTAATGATACTTGACTATCATTTTTTGATAACAAATTATGAAGTAAAAATTTTAAAGGGAGCTGACGCCTAAATTTGAAGATGAAATTTTATGAAACTGGAATTTTTTATATACCCGAATTTCCCCATTGTTTTCCAAAAATTTATCTTCAATCTCTACATATAGCGATGCATCTTTTGAAAATACTTATCTGAATATTCAATTAATATAGTTAGGTACTACACAATTATCAAAATTATACCTCAATAAAATGCTCGCACATCCAGGTAAAAAGCAATAGATACATTTGGGAAATAATTGAGGTTTTTGAACTTGAAAAAACCCATTGTATCATAGGATGACAGTTCAATCACCCGTTTCTCGTGAAATCGCGAGCTCTTGGATACAAGTTTCACCATGCTATTCAAGCCGAGGAATGGCGAGAAAAGGATAATGATTTTTAGAAAATACGACCGCAATTTCTACGTATTCTTAGGTCATTGTTATACAATAATCAATATAAATTTAGGCATCTATACCATCGTCAAATCAAAAGCTGAATGTGATTTGCGCGAAATAGGCGTGCATAATTTCAAGTTTCGTTTTTTATTTAAAATTCATTTTCGTTATTTAACACTTCCATTTTCTAGGTCTTAATTACTATTATTAAAATGTACTTCTCAGTGGTATTTTTATTTGTTTTGAATACTTTGATCGTTCAAGGCACGAGTACTGGAAGCTTATCTTTTTACACAGACCAAGAACATCAAGCGTTGCAGCTGTGTTCTCAAGAATATCAAACTGTTTTGGGTGAGTTGAATTTTTTGACAATAATTTCCACGTTATTAATAAAATTATCCGAGAATCCATTTTATGTTAGGTTTTTTACGAAATAATAGCGTTATTCGTTTATCAAAGTTACAAATTTATTGATAAAAATAATACAAAGGTCACGTTTAATTATTTAAAAGCATTGTAAAAGTAAATATTTTTTTTACCTTGAATTTCAACATAAAATTAAGACGTCATTCGAGTATGCATGTAGATCTACCTATTATGCATCATGAATTCAGCTCTCGGAATTCCCATCAATTTAATAAATAATTTTACTCTCAAAGAAAAAATAAATATAGGAATCATAACGCATAAAATTTTTCCTAGATACTCCATATTTTGTCGCCAATGCTCGAATACCCGATGAAAGTGACCACAATATGAAAGTGAGTATGAAAACATACATGATCCATCATTGGAAAATAATGTTCATTTCTAGAAACTACTAATTCATGAATTATATTTTTTAGTGTTTGTTCTATTGCGTTCCCCAGAAAATCGGAGTCGTGAGTATATACTTAATGCATAAATCATAAAAAAGTAGTTACTTGATACATGTTGTAAGAAATGGTATCATAAAAAATGTGGTATATTTCCATTAAGAGATGGATAAAAATTTATTGCAATAATAAAATAACTACTTTTTATTTTCTATTATTTTTTATGAAAATTATGACGACAAAATGAATTAAAATAATCGTATTCAACATAATAATTAGTACCTAGGTGACGGAAAATGATAATGTATAGATGAATACCTACTTCTATTGTTTATTTTAATCTTGTTCAATTATGGCCTTTAATTACTTTAGTAACTGTTCTCATTTTAATTTTTTAAATCCTAGTAAGTAATTGGAAAATAAATAGGTTCTATTAGAGTATCAAGTTTGTTACGTGATTTGAAGTAATGAACTTGATTATTTTCAGACCGATGACAAAGGCGTAATAAACTCCGTTCAAATTAGAGACATGCTTAAAACGAAATATCCCTCAATGAGCAACACAGCGGTTAAAATATTATTGAAGAAATGCGGCAAAGAACGTTAGTTCATTCATTTTAAATATCAATAAAGATTTATGAGTGTACTCAAAGATGGTTTTTGGTAGGTTTGATTATCCTGAAAACTATTTAATATTTTTTTAATAGGTAAGACAATGGACAAATGTGATAAATGGTACGAAGTATCAAAATGTACCTGGAAGTTGGTGAGTTTAATTTTGTTTCATACGTACGAGAAAATCTTTAATGAAATTAGGCGAATCGAGAACAATACTCATGTATCAACGTAACGTATAATATATATATATATTTTTTGCAGTACTTGGAATATCAAGAAAAAATAGAAGCTAAAAGGCAGAAAAAGACCACATCACCCAGACCTTCCACTACTCATAGAGCACATCATCACCTCAAGAAAGAAAATACTCCAATTCCTGAAATTATTAATCACTAAATCTCACTTAGAAATGAATATAAACTTTAAAAAATGTTCATCACTGAAAAAATGTGAAACAAAAATATTGAAAATAATTTATTATGTTAAATATTAATATGCGTTAATATTATATTCATGTATACAAATATAGAAAAATAAAGACTGAAATATGAATTTTAAATTTATGTACCAGTCGGTTTGGGTTTCTTTTTGGGTATTCTCTGGATCCACGTTGGTTTGGTTGTTATATTCGGTGTCACAGCCTCGGTAACTGGCGGAGACTGTGTAGTCATTAACCCATCCGCGGTTACTGTAACATCTTCAAAAGTATTACCAACTTCTATTACTTCAGGCATAGCTTGTTCAGTTTCATTATAAGAGCTTTGAATTTCATATTGCGCATTCAATTCACAATTCACTATTACGGATAGAACCGCGAAAAATACAACCAACAAATTTACTTTGGACAACATGACTGTATACGAAGCACAATTGTTCCTCTTACTTCAAGAACATTTTAATACAATCGCGCCGACTGCCGAGCATTTGAAAACATAATTATTCATCTTACAATGGTGATAAGACCAGTTTTGTTCTGATAATTTATGCGATCGACGTTGCGAAACAGGTTTTAATCAGTGGGTTATAGTACTAAGAATAACAAAGTTTCAGTGATAATGGTTGAATTCGAAATATATTTATCCATTACATATTTTCATAATTAAATAAATTTATTATTACGTAGTCGATTATTTTCTTCTCGCAGACAATCATATTTTTTTCACGTCGAATATTCTAAAATTTATGATCGTTGAAACAATGAACGATAGCTAGGATTTTGAATCATGGTCAGTACTTCAATATGACAATGATAAAATGAAGTCTTGATATTTATGAACACTATTCGATAAAAATGTAATTATTTATTTATTACTTTGTATTTAATGAATAAAATATCATGAGAAGGCAATTTTCAAAAAATATTTTGACTACTTCTTCGTTTTTATTTGATAAGAATACAAGAAATAGATTTATTTAGAAGCATTATCCCTCATTGAGAGTTTATTATGTGGCAACTTCATAACAAAATATTAAGAAGGAGAACACTTTTGGTAGAAAATCAAAAATAGATATCTACTTAGAATTTGAATAAAAAACTTGTCAAAGTTTTTCGATAACACAATCGAAAAAATTCCACTTATCAGCTCAATATTTTTCTTTTCCTACTTAACTGAAGTTTAAAATGAAAAATGTTTACAATTTTTTGGAAAATTCATAAAAAATATTTCTATGTGAGGCGTAAGGTTGATCTTTTTTGTTCAAAGATCAGAAAAAATTTAAACAATCATTTCATTTATATGCAAGAAATCTAAAATCTCGCTCATCCGCTTTTCAGTAAAAAAAGTATAGTTGTGCATTTACGAGACCATTGATAAGTATTCAACTACTAGCACAAGATGTACCATTTTCGCCTGATTTCCTTCATATCATAACTAGCGCTATTCATGTTACGCTTATATATTATAGTATGCATATCCTAAAAACTGAAGGGGCAAAGTGGTGATGTTGAATTCTAAAATTTTTAGTTCACGTTATTCAATGATTGATGGAAGAAATAGGTAATAAGAAGACAGAATGAAAAAATCGTAAAAGAAAAAGTTAATGAAATTCGATATTTTTTCAAATTTTTGATAATAATTTTGAAAAACTTCATATTGAACAGAAGGTCGAATAATTGTTGCGAACTATATTTATTCCTCATTCAGTTATAATCATGTGCGTCTCAAGTTGAATGAACAATTTTTATAAATCAAATTTCTCTTAAATAAAGAATACATACCACAAACGTTGTACTCATATATAATGGTATGCCTACCTTGAGTATTGAAGGGATAAAAATAAACTAAGTGAAATTATATTTAAACATAATTATGACACCACACAAACATTTTTCGACCTTTCGACATTCGTCCACCATTGCCGCATTTTGAGGCACATAGTATTTTTACGCAATGACAACGAGGACTCTCACCAAATTTTGAACGATTTTCATCCATATCTGTCGGCACTATGAGAGAGGGAGAAATATATACCGTGTGTTCGATAGAATCCCATGCAGACAAAACGCAAAATTCCCTTTTGAAAAAAAAGAAAAAATCAAAGCAATAGAAATCAAGTTTGAATTTTTATTTATTCAATTCATTGTATCTATAACGATGAAAAAAAATTCAATCATTAATTTTGTTCATAATCGAGTGAATTAAAAAACACTGATTTTTTATAATCAATATTCCTACATCACTGGTCAGATTTTGGAAATTTTTCGCTAAATCAATCTTCAATTATGTGTTGCATGACTAAATGGCACTGCTATTATAATTATTTTATTTACTCCATATTTTAGGGTAGGGAATTCGACGCTTTGCTTCTTGTATGGGGGTTCAGATGTTCACACGGTATACGCCCCTGAAAATATTGGACATTTACAGTATGATTACAAATGGTCCAAAACAGGAAGATTTGAAGACCGTAACATCCCCCGACCTCTCTTCCCCCAATCAGGTAGGCTGTAATAGCTATTGATTTATTGCATTCTCAGCTAAACTATTGATTTTATTGCATTAAATTTCATGGTATTAGTTGGCAATTTTTGGTTTTCCCCCCCCCCTGAAGAATTCCTCGGTACGCCCCTGAAAATATTGGACATTTACAGTATGATTACAAATGGTCCAAAACAGGAAGATTTGAGGACCGTAACATCCCCCGACCTCTCTTCCCCAATCAGGTAGGCTGTAATAGCTATTGATTTTATTGCATTCTCAGCTAAAAATATTCCTAGTAATGGAAAAGTGGAGCGAATTAATTAACAGAGGCTCTTATGCATATTACATTACTGTTTCCATATTTCTAAAAATCGACACCTGATACAATCCATTTGGTGAAAAATATCAATTTCTTGACAAAAAAATTCAAATTATTAAAAATAAGAAAGTTGCAAACATTTTCAACGCCAAGGGGATGAGGAGTAAAATGAGATGAAGAAAAAAAAAAATTCCAGTAGAGTAAAAAATTTTTGAACACATATAGGGACAATTCGACAACTTTTTTACAGAATGATTTTCAATTTAAAGTAATGAAGGCATTACACCATAAGTAAATAATAAATAATATTTAAAAAAAAAATCGACAAAAAATTACTCCAATTTATTAAAATATCATTTGACACATTCATTTAAAAAAAAAAAAAAAAAAAAAAAAAACACTTAACGTCGTAATACAATACTTAATAAATTAACAATAATTTTAATACAAAATCGGAACTTTGGAAATCTTAAACAAAAAACAATTTGAACATGAAAATCACAGTTGATTAAAACGATAAATAAATCGGAATGATTATTTCAACTTGAAGCAGAATTACATTTAAAAGGTGAAAAATTATTCTTCGCTTTTTTCACTTCGATCTAACAAATGTTCAATATGTTCGTCGCTAAGCACAAGACCATTTTGATGGAACACGTGTTTATGGTCGGTTGAATTCAAGAGTTCCTTCAATTCATTGATAGAGATAGCTTCTTTTTCTCCTTGCTGTTTAAATTTACCTTTTTTAACAACCAATTTTTCCAGCCTGCGCTTACCGGTGGCACAGTCGACAATTTTTTCATCTATTGTGCCGCTGGTAACTAGACGATACACCATAACTGGTTTCGTTTGCCCAATACGATGACATCTATCTTGAGCTTGTAAGTCGACTTGGGGATTCCAATCGCTGTCAAAAATAATCACCGTATCAGCGGCGGTTAAATTAATACCAAGGCCACCGGCGCGTGTAGATATGAGAAAAATAAAAATATTCGGATCTGCGTTAAACTGTTTGATTGCTTCTAAACGATCTTGAATACCGTAATTTCCATCTAATCGTACGAATTTATAATCGCGCATGATTACATAATCTTCGATCAAGTCTAGCATAATTTTAAACGTAGAAAATAGCAGGATTTTGTGACCTCTTTGTTTGAGTTTGGGTAGCAAAGCATCCAGAACTAAAAGCTTGCCACTTTTCGTTATCATTTCTTCGTCAATTATTATATTACGAGTGCCAGGCACTATGGGGCATTTCACCAAATAAGGATGATTCACTATTTTTCTCAGTTGCATTACGGGGTTAGCCATTTTTATATTATAGTAAAAATGTTTACCGGAAGAATCGACGATGACTGAATTCTCCGCTGCTGAAATGCGACCCCTTAAGAAATCTTCAAATTTGTCGTACGACCAATCGTCGTTATAACAAAATTCTCTGTTTTGAGTACATTTACGTTTTATCTTACCATTTACGATTAAATCGGGTTCTTCTTCTTTGGATGCTTTGAAAGTGCGCTCCATGGTGGCAACATAGAGTTCTTTTTGTTCGGAGGTTAAAGGAGCATAAACGAGTACTTCTTTTTTACGAGGTAGCTCGATGTGTACATCGCATTTTAATCGTCTCAAGAGAAACGGTTCGAGAATTTCGTGCATTTTAGAGATGATTTGTTCTTGTTTTTCTTTTTCGATCAGCTCTTTTTGCTTCTGTTCGTTGCACAAGTCAGTGAAATCGAATAAACTCTCGAACATGGGTAAATCGTCGAATATATCCGGAATTAGGTAATTTAATAAGGACCACAATTCGGAGAGATTGTTTTGTAACGGAGTACCAGTGAGTAATAAACGACTTTCGGTTTTATACTTCCTCAGCTCGATACCTAACAAAGATCTGTAATTCTTCAAACGATGTCCTTCGTCGACGATAGTGTAACACCAGTTGATGAAGTTGAAGAATTTTTTATCTCGCAGCGGCATCTCGTACGATGTCAATACAACCGGTATTCTCTTCTTATCTTTACTTCTGATTATCTCGGCGAATTCACGTTTCAAAGCGTCTCTTTGTTGGTCATTACCATGGAACAACATGACTGGTACAGAAGGAGAGAATAAAGCGAATTCGGAAATCCAATTGGGTAACGTACTAAGCGGCGCAATGATGACATGTGGTCCGAAAATGTTTTTCTCGTAAGTGACAAATTAACGAAATAACTTGGATGGTCTTACCGAGACCCATTTCATCGGCTAAAATTCCATTTACAGCGTTTCTATACAAAGTTACCAGCCATTCCAAACCGTCGAGTTGGTAATCTCTCATGACACCACCGCATAACAGCTTCGGTTGACGTTCGGAGACAATGAAGCCTCTCTCGTTGCGATAATACCCCTTCGGAACATCTGAATCATCCATCTTCATTCTTTTGGCAGCTTTGGATCTAGAGGGTTGTTTTCGTTTGCCTTTGGGAGTGGTATTTTGGGATATTTCTTTTAGCGCTTCATTTTGTGCAGCCTCAGCAGCTACAGCTTTCATCGCTTTATCTCGATTTAATTTTTCAGACATATACAGCGCGTACTGCTTACTCTTGCCGAGAAGTTTCATCACATTTTGGTAACGTTTCTTTTTCTCTTCGTCGGCCAACTCTACAGTATTTTGAGCTAAACGTGAAATCGCCTGCTCTGTTTCTATCCTACATTTTCTTTCTTCTTCTATCATATCTTTTGGTAACATGAGATCGTTTTCGTCGAACTCTGCGTCGATTTCGTCATCGTTTCTAGGAGATGAACCGATGCCTGACGAATCTGAAGGTTGTGTAGTTTGTATGTCCACAAACGCTTCGTCTGTTTGGGGCATTGATGGTACGTCAGGCGAATTTGAATCCGATGAAGGTGGTATAGATTGAGTTTCATAGATAATCTTGGAGTTTCTTCGTCATTTCTATGCGACGAATCAATACCAGACGAATTTGAATCTGATGAAGCTTGAGGAGGTTTAGTGTCGTCAGACGATGAAGGTAACGATATGTCAGTAGTATTTTGTGTATTTGCTACGCTTTCTTCTGCCATTTCCGCAACAGTCTGAAATAAAACGACATTACTTAATACGATGACCCGTTTCAAGATTTATCTTGTTTCATTAACATAGTACGTTTTTCATATGACAAACTATTCAGTGGCTGAAAAAGATTCATTCCTTTAGAGAATAATAGCAACACTACACGATGCCAGTTGGGCTCATCAGAAAAACTATTCAAGTACAACTGATCACATTATTTTGTAAAATTATACCAACTTACATGAAGTAAAAATTCACGAATCGTTTGGATCGATACACAAAATCGTATTCGATTGAAAAATAACACACTTAATTTTCTCACATAAACTACTGTTGAAAAAAAAGTAATGCGCTGGCTACAAAAACGGAAAAACAACTCTAATTGCAGCTTCAATGAAATTCGCCATACGATTCACTTTTTATTCCTCTCTCGAATTTGGCGGAAGAAACATATGAAAATTATCTTTCTCTTTTCACAAAAGCGCGTTTGGGGGCTGGCCTTCAAACCAGCGGGAAAACAGAAATGAGCGAGATTATTGGTAGTGGTCTGTAGTGGCAAAGGTATTGGTCTACGTCTGTTATTGGGAAGGATACGACCAATACGATCCTGCGTCCAAGTGATCTTTGCACCTCTCGTCCAGGCTCGTCCACTCGAAATTAAAAATATAATTTTCTTCAAATTTGATGTTAAATTCCTGAATTGAAATACAAAGTTGATTAAGTATTCAAATATTAAACAACTTTCATACTTTAATTTTGAACTTCAATTTTCAAATTTTGAAAAAAATATATTATTTATTTTTTAATTAAACTGCAAGCTATAAGACTATAGGTGAGTGGGTAGAGATAGCGTCTTGGACTCTTTAATTATATCGAATATCCACTTTAAAAAAATTGCATTTTTAAATTTTTAAATGCTAAAATAGGGATTAAAAAAGTAAGTTACATTTGTTTTTTTCATCCCAATTCTAACCCAATAAATATATTCATAAAATAATTGTACTTTCGGGGTAAAATATTGTATTCAAAATTTTCAATGAAATTTCAGTGTCAACTACCAATCCAAATTATAAAAGCGATACCTGATAACGTTATCATTCTCAATAATAAATTGTGTAAGAAAAATCAGAAAAATAAGAAAATTGAAAACGAAATAAAAAAATTTCTTGAATGTTTCGATGTTCTATTGAGCAAAAATTTTGAAAACATAAATTTTGTTTTCCTGAAAATACCACGCAGAATAGTAATCAAAGAATGCCACCGAACCAGTACGCCACGGATTGCTCGGTAAACTTTCCCAAACAATCCGCATACATGTGGTGAACAATGAAGGAGAAGAAATCTTCTCTAATATAACTATAAGTATTTGTTAAAATCCTGCTCTCATCATTTGAATATAGTTTCTTGTATTGGCTTTGACTATACAGGGTATTGGTCTACGTCGATCCTGCGTCCAAGTGATCTTTGTACCTCTCGTCCAGGCTCGTCCACTCGAAATTAAAAATATAATTTTCTTCAAATTTGATGTTATATTCCTGAATTGAAATACAAAGTTGATTAAGTATTCAAATATTAAACAACTTTCATACTTTAATTTTGAACTTCAATTTTCAAATTTTGTAAAAAATTATATTATTTATTTTTTAATTAAACTGCAAGCTATAGGACTATAGGTAAGTGGGTAGAGATAGCGTCTTGGACTCTTTAATTATATCGAATATCCACTTTAGAAAAATTGCATTTTAAAATTTTTAAATGCTAAAATAGGGATTAAAAAAGTGAGTTACATTTGTTTTTTTTCATCCCAATTCTAATCCAATAAATATATTCATAAAATATCAAAATTTTCAATGAAATTTCAGTGTCAACTACCAATCCAAATTATAAAAGCGATACCTGATAACGTTATCATTCTCAATAATAAATTGTGTAAGAAAAATAGGAAAAATAAGAAAATTGAAAACGAAATAAAAAATTTCTTGAATGTTTCGATGTTCTATTGAGCAAAAATTTTGAAAACGTAAATTTTGTTTTCCTGAAAATACCACGCAGAATAGTAATCCGAAATATCACCTGTGAGTTTTCTAGAATTCATGTAATAAAATATTACCTTTTTTTGATGATATAAAAATTCAACATCTAATTTACTTGCTTCATATAGAGTACTTAATCTAGAACAACATGTTAAAAACATGTTTTTCTCGTTTGAACCTCGCTCCAAGGAATCAGTTTTTACTCGCCTCAGTTAACCGCCCATCATCCAGTACATCAAATCCAATCGATAATATAGAAATTCCGAAACCAAAGAGAACAAATGAATCCCTCCCTCACCGCAGGGCAAGGTATATACGATCTATTTACTCAATGGAGAATTAACATCTCATAACTTTCAACCAACATTCATGATTCTGTATTTATTATAGGTTATTGTACCAATCCCGCAAACGGGGTATGCTCGAAAATGATTTATTGCTGAGTACATTTGCTGACAAATATTTACATTCATTCACTCCAGAACTGATAGACCAGTACGATAAGCTGATAAATGAACCATCGAACGATTGGGATCTTTATTATTGGTTAACCGGCAAAGAAGAGCCACCTGCGGAATTGAATAATGAAGTATTCAGTATGTTGAAAGATCATACACAAAATAAAGAACGTGAAGTACGATGTAGACAGCCTCCGCTTCGTTTTTAATCTCAGAAAACTTAGTTAGTCTTTCTCCTTCGACTTGATGTACTTGTGTGTAGATTTGATATGATTTAAAAATTACAATTATTACCAAATAATTTTAATTTCGGTGATTCTTCAATAAAAATTGAACTTTCAACAGATTATTTATTTTTCTAATGTATAATTCTGTTTTAAATTTTAATGAAAGTAAATATATGTATATAAACAACATACAGATTTTTTTTAAATTCATTTTTTCCAATAAACATACACAGAAAATAGGCATTTCTTTTGTTTCGTATTCGCGCTCGAATACAATAATTATACTAATTACTAGAGGTGTAGCGGACAATGAGCAAAAGAAAAAAAATAAGCAAACAGATAATACGATAAATAACAATGTAATGTAAAATATTATGTTTATGTATCGCGTATATTATTTGTACATTAAAAAATATAGAGTAAATATAAAAGAACCTACGAATAAATATAACGTACACCAAATTAATTCATTCTGATGAGATGGTCAAGCATATATGTTTATACTACTAATAAAAGATAAAAAATAAATAATTTAAATTACTACGCAAAATAACGTTGATATAGATATATTTTCCGGTGAATGGTAAAGTGTAAAAGTATAAAAAATAGGCTGTTTATGATGCGCAAAAAAAAAGAAAAAAGCTATATTTAATAAAGAGATGTGCGGTTTGCTCAGTCATCTATACTATGAATTAAATGAAAAAGTTTGATTTTACCATGGGACATTCATTTATAAATACTGTTCGTCTCTATAAATCGTTTCCCCCTCCACCTCTCCATCAAACTCACTTCGCAAATTGAAACTTCAACATGTTAGTCGCTTGGGCTCACTTTATCATATGACAGCGTAATCAAACACTGTTTATTCCCTCTTCACCCCTATAACATTTGAAGACCATGACCCCTTCTTATTTCCCCCGAAATGAACTGTCGATGTACTTCTACTGGTGGAAGCTGAAAATGAATATTTAGGTCACCCGCAAACACAACATACCTTAACAAAAATTGATCAGCCAATAATTCACATACTTCTACGGAAACGGATTCCTTACTTGATCTGACCGTTAGACGATACATCTGAAATTACCAAACATCTAGTTTGTATGCGATTCAATTCGAATGTTCATTTTCAAATTACATATTAACAAACCTGAGCTTGTTTGTTCGGTTCTAAACGTAATAAACAACCAATCTGTTGCGTTCTAGTATGAATGATACCAGCACAAACGAAATTATCCGGATTAGGATCAATGCCATCGAGAAGCTGCATACCAAAGCCAAGAAGTTTTGTACGTGTTGCCGCTGAATCCATAGGTTGACTAGCTCGAAAAATTTTCTGAGATTTTTGTGGGTCATGAGTGCTGAAAAAATTAATTTCAAAATTATTCCCGCGTTGAGAAAATCTTCCCATCATATTGTTCTCGTCGCTCATACCTTCCTAAATTTTTCCATCGTGCGAAAAACGATTCGCCGTTCATTTCGGTCGGTTCGAAGAATTTATTTATTGTCAATGGTAATTTAACTAATAACTTCTGCGGTAAATTATTATACGTGAACGTAACCGCTATATTGGGCGCATCTGTAAAACGAAACGAACCAGAAAATTACCACCAACTCGAACACACTCACTTTATCATCACGAATCGAACCTTTATAGTCTTCTACACACTCCACATTCACCAACTGTTGTACTTGGGCGCCCGCTTCTAATGCCGAATCTATGGATTTTATTTGTATATTCAATTTCGTAATCCATTCGTGTAGACTAGAAACAACCACTCCAAAATTCTAAAACAAAAATCATCCTCCGTTAGATTCAATTCTCGCCTCAAAAACCAAATAAAAGAACGAAATCTCACTTGCAACGGCACCGATGTTTTATTCCCATAAAATAAACTCAATCTTCCGAGATTTTGGCGAAATTCGCACTTCACGCCGATTTGTATCAATTCGTTTTCAAATAAAACGCCGTTGTTCTTGCACACAAACCTAGACCGAAAAAATCAATAAATTTCGACAAATTTATCCAATACTCAACCACTTCGATTCTCACTTTTTAGGATTATAAGTGTTCTGTGTCGCTCCGACCGAGTTCGCAGACGTAGAATTATATAAGTCACCGAGTACATCGACTAGTACATTAGCATTGGACGAAGGACCGGTTCCAGATGTCGGCGGAGTCGATAATCCTAGCAGATCAGCCGCTGATGTGTTATTGTTAACGTGCTAAAATTCAGACTTACGTTACCACCCTACAAGGTAAAATTTCAGTTGCCAATTGAAAATAAAATCTTACTTGCGAAGCATTTATCGGAGAAGGATTCAGGCTTTTGTCTTCTTTTCCTTCAACAGTATCAGGAACTCTTCCGGGTTTTTTACGTTTCAATAAGGCAAGAATAGAGGATTCCCTTTCGGGGAAAGCGGGCATTTCTTCCAGAACAGTGGCCTACGACCAAAGCTCGTATTAATAAACTCGCCTTGAAATTCGTATAGACTTATTAATTGAATCGTTTCTGCCATCACTCACCAATACGTCGGTGGTTACGATATTAGACAGCTGTAAATATTCGGAAGCCCGTTGTTGTAATTCAGCGTCGGCACTTCGAATGTTACTATCTTGCGTAAAAACGTTCTGTATCATTCCTTTTATTTCGGGGAATAAATTGACGAATTTTACGTACGTCGAAAGTAACAAAGCGCGGGTCATAGGAGAACATAAATGATACTAAATACAAAAAAAAAAGATTAGAAATATTGATCGTTTAAGAGATACATATGGCTCGTTCCACGTCAACTCGACCAAAAAAACACCATATTTGAGCTCATGTATTTCGATTTTTTTTACATTTTTTTTTACAAGTTAATTTTACCTTTGACATTGAAAAACCACTGTACGCATTCCTCAAACCCCTAAGAAAGAGGAGGAACAGCATTCCAAATTTTAGAATTTTTAAATTTTTCATCATTAGTTTTCAGTGCTTACATAAAGAGAAGCATTTCGCATAGATATGAAAGGTTTTATACGAGATAATAAAGGATTGATGAAATATTAAAAAATTTAAAGTTCAACTTTTGAAATAAAAAGCTCAACGTTCAAACTAGCAAAGGAACCAGTCGCATTCCTACAGGCCGATTTCCACGGAGCAAATTTTGTTCGAAAGTACATTGCTGTAGTAACCCGTAACCAACATTTCTGCTACTATTTGCATTCGGAGAGAAGTTACACTATAATTTTTGAAAGTTTTCAATATGTTAGTGCTATCATAGATTAACCATGCATACATAGGCCACCGGTATACACGAATTTATCACTCATAAATGTTGAAAAATGAGCCAGAAAGCTTTTATCAATATCTAGAATAAAAAATTAAGAGAATGTTTGGAAACAGCTCATTCGAAAGAGCTTGACATTTCATATATGATTCACTTTTAAAATATTATTGCCATCGATATGAGTCTCGAATTATTTTAGTAAAATTAATTCACTTATTAGAGCGCTCTCTGCGAATGACCTTCAGTACTAAAAATAAATTTGACTTACTGCTCGGTTTTTTGAAAATATCTCAAGAAAAAATATAAATAGAAAGTTTGCAAGTAACTCATTCCAAAGAACATAAAATTCTGAATGTGTTTCCCTATTAAAAAACAACTGTCATTGATTTACTTTTTGAGAAAATTCACAATAAAGTAAAACTAGATGCCCATACCGGGTGAAGCATCAGTTGAGTAGGTGAAACTTGGAATCACGTGACCTCACTTCTGTAATGTTTTCAGACAAATTTTTCATATCAAGAAAGAAATATGACCTCATGCTGTATTGAATCATTTCATGTTTCAATTACATGGAAACTCTAAATACTTATAAAGCGCTACGTTCCTCCTGTCTCTAAAATTTTTTTAATATTCTATTGCAATTAAAAATGATCTCAACTCATGCCCCGTGAAGCCAAATCGGGTCCCTTCATTATTCACGATATTCAAAATTGTTAATAAATGGGCCATACTAAATCACACGCCGATAAAAAATACTGCCTTCATATTGAAGGGGGGGGGGGATGGAACAACACAGAATAAAACCAACCTATAAAGGGGTACATTGCAACACAGGCTACAAATTCACAATTATTTTCAACTACATGTGTACATGAACCAAAAGTGAAAGAAAAATCACTAAAACCTTAAAGGAGGTCGGACTACTCTATGAATATAAAAAAATATACAATATGCCATACCTACATTCCACAGACTATAACTACATTCAAACACTCAACGTTTCAAAACAGAGGTATAGTTATTCGGCATTAGAGTAGAATAAGAGGTTTACAAAGTTGTACTTGCAATTGAACAGTTTAAGCCAAGTTATACGGCTTTTTAAATTCTTCAAGTGACCTACGCGCACGATGTCGAACCGCCAAATTTTCATAACAGCGGTATAAATATTTGATATTCGACTGGAATAAGAGTTTTACAAAGTTACAGCTGCGAATGGAGAGTTTGAGCCATGTAGGCATTTTTTTAAATTCTTGAGGTATTCGTGCTTTAATTTTGTGTGGTTCTATCCTCCTTGTAGGACTCCACCCTAAAGAAGTTCGAGTACTAACTGAAGATGAGTTTACAACTTTTGCCAACATTACTTGTGTAAAAAAAAAAAAAAAAAAAAAAAATCGAAAGAAATGAGATTAAAAAGATTGCGGCACTGACGTGGAATGACCAATATCGACTACCTAATGTCAATACCTCGTAACCCGTACAAAAAATCTACAAAAAAGACGAAAAATATTTAGAACATCGTAAAATTGAGATACGATTGCTTTCAAACGCCTCGACTAATTCATGAACAACGAGGTAATGATATTAGACAGACGATACAATACAACACAATACATCTTTATTTCATCTTCATACTTTGGAATGTAACAACTGGAACTGGACACTAGGAGCAGAACGTTGGTCCCCGGCTATCAAATTACCAAACTCTCCCAATATGTATCCGCCGACTTTGACCATATTCTCATGACAAGCGGGAGCTTGCAATGCCTAATACATAAAATTGCTTTAAATAAAATTTCACCCTTCAACACAAAAAATAAATGAAAATAAACTTCACCTCGAATACTGTTTTCGCTGCGTATCCTTGCACATCGTCTCGATTAATTACTATTTGTATGACTCTATACCATACCTCCTCCGAGACGTAATCTCCAGCTATTCTTATCAAGTTTAAGATTACGTCTACGTACCAAGAATAATCGGTGGCATATTTTTCCGCCAAAATGGCCACTTTCAATACCTACAAAAATGTCCACGATTCAACACCCGTTCTTTACATACAGTCTAGATCAAATTTCAACTAAACCTACCATCTCTTCTCTTATAGAATAATCCGCCGTTTCTAGATAATTCAACATTTCTTGAACGATTTCTTCGGAATTAGTTTTATCGCACATAGCGTATAACAGATCTACAGCGCGTTGCCTGACCGATACGTCTTTTTCCATCTGGAATGAAAATGGTGTAATTTAAAAAGAAATGAAATTTCTCTTACCTACGCTAAATTTTTCGGCTTACTTTCATCGAAAGTATAACAACTTCTTGATGTTTCTTGACGGCTTCGTGAGAAAACTCGGAATTCGCTAACAAACACATCGATTCTAAAGCTAGATATCTTAGATTGGTTTCTCTATTAGAAAGGAACTGTCCTAATTGGTTACACGCTCTTACTAACAGATTTGGTTCACTGAAATAATAAAAAATTTCAACTTTAACGCACTATTCGTGCATATAATATCTATTCAGAACAATAATTATAATTTGTATTTTGGAAATTTCAATTTAATACACTCTTATTACTCGTATGTATATCAGTGGGAGCGGAAGGTGAGATGGCATGGGTAATTTCTATTCCCTCAAAATTTTTGAGAAGGCAAAAATATCGTTTTTATATCGTTCCCTCAAACTTTGTCAAATTGCAATTTTACAGCGATAAATGTTGCTCATATTCAGTCAACATAAAAAACATCTAAACATAAATTTCGCTGTTGTGAACATTTTAATTTCATAAAAACAATAAAATGACCAAGAAAAAGTTACTCTCTGATTGGAAAATCGTTTTCACTTCAACAAAATCGCAGGGAATTTCATCGAAAAAAAAAAGAATACAGGGTTGGAATTTTTCGAAAATATTTTTATTCCAAAATTATTAAATTGAATTAATTTGTTTTTTAGTTGGACAACCTGTATTACACCCTCTCCACACCGCGAAAAACAAAAATATTTACCTATCGTTATGTATAATTAAACTTATCGCTTCAAATAGCACTGCATTTTTAGCATTGGAATGTTGAACTTTTTTTGATTTAGGAGGTTCTTGGGCTTTATTCAATATTGTGTCCAAGCACTCGTTCAATCTTCCTCTAACACCAGGATCCTCTGAAATTAAAATAATCGGTAAATACAATTCGATTTCTTTCCCTAATTAATCACGAATTTTATACCAGGCGGAGGGTAATTCTGAAGCAGTCTGAGGAGTTTCACAGAGAGCCAAGGCGCTGGAACGAAGTAATACGTATAGTCTTGTAAATCCGTATAGCTTGCTGTTACAATCTATAGAGAAAATAATCTGTCAAGGTAAATTTTTCAGAACGATATTTAAAATAGGCGGAAAACTACCACACGTACTCTAGAAAGTCTAGACACAGCGAGACTAATGCAGCCTTTGTATTCTTCGGGATTGTGTTTAACGAGAGCTTCGATTAATGAAGCAGCAGCTGTAACTACACCGAGGTGTTGGTCGTTCAGTAGATGAATTATACGAGAAGTCCATTCTCCGCCTGGTATAATTTCTGGATATGTTGCAAATAATCGTAATAAACATAACGCCGCAGATTGTTTCACTACATCCATCGTATCTCTGGTTGAAAAAAAGTAATTTCGATAAATCGAATTTTTTCAATAATGTAAACAAATATAATAATTATGATTCTTACCCAGAAACCAGAAGTTTAGGTATGTCGTAACCAAAAGCTTCGGCCATATCTTTACTTCCGATATTTGCGATACACTGCATAGCCAAATTAACGTGAATAGGATTTCTGTTGGTTAGAAATATTGACTTTATTTTTTTTATTTTCACATAAATAATCATTTAGGAAGAAAGATGAATTACCTTGATGATAAATCATTTTTAATACTTTGAATGATCAATTGGATGAGATCGCTATTCGTATTGACGAGTACGGATATGAAAAGGTAACCCTACGAATAAAACATACTCATTAATTGTTTATCAATACGATGCTCCAAAGATTCATTTTTTTCACGCTCATTTCTTCTTACTATTTGCTTTTCTGAATATTTATTAGACGATAGAAGATTAACCGCTTCCATATGACCGAAATCGATATCATGTCCGAGTAAGAATATGAATAAAAGCTTGCAAACATATTTTTTCTTTTGGTAACCATCGAGTGTTTTGTCGCCTTTGAATTTGCTGCGAATATTGGCCAACTCTTTGTTGATTCTTTTTATTTCTGCTTCCTTACTTTTACCTAAAATATAGAATGCATGAATTACAAGCAGCCTAGAATGAAAGACGCGTAGGAGTATTTACATGAAATCGTTATCATCATTAGGATAACGATGATAAACATTCGTGGCGAGAATATCTATGTCGCATATTGTTCACGCGAACATATTATCTTGTCCAACATTATTACCCTTTAAAATGATACAAATTATCAGTTAACTGATTCAAATTCATCGTGAATTCATTCGAAATAAACGAAACTGCGGAGAAACACAATTAAACGAGAAAATAATGTAGATACAAACACATTTTTACTTACAATTTCGTATGTCTGAAATAAACACAGCCAAGCCGCGCATTCCATCTCCTCGCACAGCAGGCATTTTCGCTGGGTATACCCTGAAATATTACTTCACTGAAATATAGAAATTAATTAACAGATGATTGACGATGTAACATTAGTTCAATTTCCCACAACCGCTACGAATGCACCCAAGCCACATTATGCAGATAACGTTGAATGTGACTCATACAGATGAGATTATTGGAAGGTAAATGGATCATTAAATTTTCGAGTAAATAAATAACACAGGAAAGTTATTAAAAAAAAGTTGTTAGTAAAATGTCGATAAGGGGAAAACACCTTGGCACTGATGACATTAGCAAACCGTTCAGATACCAGTGTAAGGGATGTGAATGAAAAGCAGACGTAAATGTAAGAAAATATTAATGAATAAGTTTAAAAACTGGTTTGTTAATCAATTTTATATCATAGGATGATGCTATTCAACGAATATGCCGAAATTTTGTCGCGGATACACCCATAATTAGTATGAATTGGATGATAAAAGTGTTTAAATTAGAATAGTATTCTTTAAATAACACTTACATGAGCTACAAATCAATGAGGATACTGCATTTTCAATTTCTAAACAGCAAAAATAAAGTTACCACATACCATAATTATTGGCACAACTCAACAAACCGCCTCCATTTAATAGCCTATCACGAATCACTTCATATCAAATCAATCAATTTTAATTTTAATCATCAAATTTTGTTTTGGGTTTTGTTGTTCAAAGTAGGTATGTGAGAACATTCACCTATTAAAATTTTCGACATAAAAGCGTTTAGTACGAACGCCGCGTATGGAGAACGTATGGATCAACCTGGTGGGGAGGAAGACAGAAGAGAAAATCAACGGGTAGCATACTGACTATATTATACTAGATTGACCGAGCGGGACCAGCTTAGCAACAAGCAAAATAATGCCAACCCAAAAACGGTGATGCATCACACAGATTTTCTCAGAACACTCGTGACTAAATTCTAAATGCGCATGCGCAAATTTATTTCGCGCTAATAGTGCGGCAAGGGGACATTGATAATACTGCTTAAAATCGGAATAACATGAATGTGATAAAGGACTTTAGGCATGCGCAAAATATAAAGTTGCAACGAGTGTTCCAACTCTGATGCATGTAATGTTTCACCGCAGTTTTCCTACACGTAACTCGGTCTATCTAGTATACATATAGTCAAAGCATACTACACACCTTAAGCTTTCAAGTCAAACTTTTAATAAACTATTAGTTTTTGGCAAATCCACTTACTGTGCAACAAGAAAATCCCTATACATGACATGTAAAATTAGAATTGTTATTATTTTCGATCTCAAAACCTAGCTTGTTTATTAATCGATTTGGAGTGTATTACCTACTTATAGCATATCGCACCCCTACTGCAACAATACCTCATCTCAAAAAAAAATCTTCGACTGCAAAAACACCACATCTCAAAAAACTACCAAAAATAATTTGCGTTGCGAAAATCTGCCTTTACCATTGGAAAGAACGTGAAAAATTAGTAAGGATCAATGAAAAAAAAATGAAAATTATATCCTATTTTCATTTGCAGTATTTTTCTCAAAAGTAACGCAACTAAATGATTTAAAATTATAATATATTATTTTAGAGACTTCGTTTCAACAGATTAAGCATTTATTTTTCCAATTTTTTCATTTTTTTATTAAAAAAACAACTTTTTTGCATTTACCAACTTATTTTCCGAAGCACCGCCTTAAGGTGTTTCTTATTTTCGCGGCGCTTTCGTCGTTTTCAGTTATTTGCTTAATACTATGAGCTGCAAACCCGCAAAGTCAGGTGTATCTTGTGCTTTGCCTTTAATTATACCAATTTTTATTTTTATGTTTATATATGCTGACTTTTGTGACTGAATTGTTTTAAATGAATATTGCTGTATAGATAGCTATATTAGAAGGCTGAGGAGGTGTGTAACATTATATACCTAAAGATTTCATATTACACTTATTCTGCCAAAAAATTACTTTTAGTCAGTGGCGTATTTAAGGGGGGTCCAGGGGGTCTGGACCTCCCCTTGGCGATTTCAAAAATATTATTTTTGCCATATACTAGTAAGGAACAACGAAAATGTAATATGCAAATAATCAATAGTAATAAAATCGCAAAATTTTGAGCCTACCTAACAGATTTTTATATTTAAAAATTTTGCTGGACTCCCCTCTTTGACTATCAGTCTGGATACGCCACTGCTTCTAGTTACCCATTTGCACGATAAATTTCATAAATTTTATTATAAATGCGAGGAAACATGACTGGGATTTCAAAAGTAAAGTTGAGGTGTGCATAATATTAAGACCAATTTTCAATAATTATTTGGTAGGTATTTATGTGAAATATGAAATAATTCTTATTAAAAATATTTACAGGATTCAAATAACATTTTCAGTGATACCTACATGATGGTTGGTTTTGCAAATGTTTCATATAAATAGACAGGAAGAAGAAGTGAAACACTTGATATAGGTATCAGAAATTTGATCGAAATATCGCACCCCTACTGCAACAACACCACATCTCAAAACACGTCAAATAACCGAAACTCAAGAAAATTGCTTTTTATTTACTTTGTGAATAACGAAATACGAATTCAAATTCATTTTTTTTTCATTGATCCTTACTAATTTTTCACGTTCTTTCCAATGGTAAAGGCAGATTTTCGCAACGCAAATTATTTTTGGTAGTTTTTTGAGATGTGGTGTTTTTGCAGTCGAAGATTTTTTTTGAGATGTGGTATTGTTGCAGTAGGGGTGCGATATGCTATAAGTAGGTAATACACTCCAAATCGATTAATAAACAAGCTAGGTTTTGAGATCGAAAATAATAACAATTCTAATTTTACATGTCATGTATAGGGATTTTCTTGTTGCACAGTAAGTGGATTTGCCAAAAACTAATAGTTTATTAAAAGTTTGACTTGAAAGCATTATTTCATCTACAAACTATAATGTTGAAGATATTATACCAGGTGGCTACTTGATTCGAGCACCCAAGCGAAAAAATTTGCGAAAAGATGAATAAATTCAAAACATACCTGCTATGTGTATTTTTGACAATGAAAGTATAAATTAAAATTTCGCATTTCATTGATAAATGTTTTTAAGCTTTAAATAAATATTATTTATACCATTTATTCTTGTTAATATCGTTCAAATATATAATTTATTTCTGAGGGAAAGATTTTTGCGCTTGAGGTGCTGGAATCAAGTAGTCACCCGGTATATGTATACACATTATATTGGTGCTCTTTCCCAAACTTGGGGGAAAAAAGGTAAATGAAGAATAAGAATGCAGCAGATAGACGATTTGAAACTGAAAAATTGAAGAACACTGAGTATCTAAATGCTGATGTGATAAAAGTATAAGTTTCGTAACTGTATATCTTATTTTCATCTTTTTACAGTGCATATCTCTATCGTCTCCAACCTTATTCCAACTCCCATGCGAAGAAAATTACTCAAATTTTATTCAGGACATTTTGAAGTCTTTTTACCAATGGAAGAACAATAATCAAAGCCACACAGAAGCAAATATGATAGAGAATTGTGATCATGGAACTGCTTGCCCATTTTGAAGATTCTGATTAAAATACATGTGTTGATGTATGTGTGTAAGGTATGACAAAATGTTTTAATGTATAATTACGTGGATTCATTAAAAATTAAATGTTGCCAAATTAATTGTTTTGATAATGATTTAATTTTGATATTAAACCTATTTTCTATAGGTATCATTATTAACGCAAGAAAAAGTTCTGAAAGTTGTATTGTACCTAATGCATATTCATCTCCAAGCATAAAGCTATAATTACCAAACAACAACTGACAGCAAATTATAAATAAAAAAATGTTGACAAAGTATACTACTGATATTTTATGTATCTTTATTTTATATTTTCTGATCATCAATATTGTTGAGAGAATAGCAGACTTTGCATAAATTTTCAATAAACTCTAAACATAATTAAAAGAAAAAATACGGCGTTAAAGGGCCACGCTATAGAGCATAGGACTCGCCCTAATCTATGCCTAATCCAGGTTGGCGACTTACTAGAGGCTTGTCAAGACACATTCCAAAATTTCCTGAACGTGCTCGAATGTTCTAAAATGAGAATGAATTTGTTCAAGTCGGCGTGTTTAGTAGTAAATCACGTGGGCCAATAACCCAACAACGAATAGATTTTTTAACCAATCGAATGAATATATGTTATGATTTTACATTTCGCGCCAACTACTTGGACCAATCACGTTAGAACACGATAATCGGGGGATATTTAGATGCTATACCTATTCCATCAGCCGCATTCATTCTCATTCATTGTGACACTTTATACCGAACAGAGGAACAGACGAACCTATTTGAGAGCGAATTTTTCAAGTTACTGTATTTCTGTAAATCTTTAAACGTGAAATTGTGGTGTTTATTGTTCGAGTAATAATCGAAGATTCGCGAAAAATTAATTTCATATTTTTTATCCATCGTAATATTGTGTTTCAAGAATACACCGGTGTTCGAGTTTCGTTGAACTTTGATATTCCGGTAAGCAATTATTTACCGTTAGCTGTAATTATTATCTGATGAGGTGTCATCGACTTGAAGTACGCGATTGAATTTGATAGTACGTCCATTCTTTAGTGTTGATCTTGTGACATGTATTACATGAGTATCAAATTAGCTTCATTTTCACGTATATTTTGTCTATATATCGTTATATTATTTAGTTATTTTTTCAGTTTCAGGAATTTTTCGGTTCATTCATGATGGGATCGTTTAAGTACGGTCTCTTATTTACCACACTGCTGTGTGCGGTATCTTGTAAGGAAAAATCAAAGGAAGATGTGGGTACTGTAATCGGTATCGATTTGGGAACCACTTATTCATGGTGAGTAATTTTCTCCGCGGAATTTCAACTTTAATGTACATATATCATTGATGTATTGTATCTAAATTCATATTTCGAACGCAGTGTCGGCGTGTTCAAAAATGGTCGTGTCGAAATTATCGCCAACGATCAGGGTAACAGAATTACACCATCTTACGTTGCGTTCACTCCAGATGGTGAACGTTTGATCGGTGACGCTGCCAAGAACCAGCTCACAATCAACCCCGAAAATACAGTTTTCGACGCTAAACGTCTAATTGGGCGTGAATGGAGTGATCCAAATGTTCAACATGATATTAAGTTCTTCCCATTTAAAGTCAAAGAGAAGAACAGCAAACCTCACATTGAAGTAAACACTGCACAGGGAACAAAAGTGTTCGCGCCTGAAGAAATTTCAGCTATGGTTCTTGGTAAAATGAAAGAAACAGCTGAAGCTTACTTGGGTAAAAAAGTATGTATTCATTTTACTTCGTAATTTTCTTTTAATCTTATTTTCTATTCATTGTCGCGATATATTTTAAATTTCAGGTCACTCATGCCGTTGTCACAGTACCCGCCTATTTCAATGATGCTCAACGTCAAGCTACTAAAGATGCCGGCATTATTTCTGGATTAGTTGTAATGAGAATTATCAACGAACCAACAGCTGCCGCAATAGCCTATGGTTTGGACAAGAAAGAAGGAGAAAAGAACGTTTTAGTTTTCGATTTAGGAGGCGGTACCTTTGATGTGTCACTTTTGACCATTGATAATGGCGTCTTCGAAGTAGTTTCTACAAACGGTGACACTCATTTGGGAGGCGAAGATTTCGATCAAAGAGTTATGGATCATTTTATTAAACTATACAAAAAGAAGAAAGGAAAAGATATCCGAAAAGACAACCGAGCTGTGCAGAAACTTAGGAGAGAATGTGAAAAAGCTAAACGAGCCTTATCATCTAGTCATCAAGTTAGAGTAGAAATCGAAAGTTTCTTCGAAGGTGAAGATTTTTCGGAAACTTTGACCAGAGCGAAATTCGAAGAATTGAACATGGATTTATTCAGATCAACTCTTAAACCCGTCCAAAAAGTATTGGAAGACGCTGACATGAATAAAAAAGACGTACACGAAATTGTTCTGGTTGGTGGTAGCACTCGAATCCCTAAGGTAAGTGTTTGAATATAGAAATACCTTATGTTTCTATTTCACAATATATTATTGAAATATTTTGATTTATTTATAGATCCAACAACTAGTCAAAGAATTCTTCAACGGCAAAGAACCCAGTCGGGGTATCAATCCAGATGAAGCTGTGGCATATGGTGCTGCTGTACAAGCTGGTGTATTATCTGGTGAACAAGACACTGACGCAATCGTCTTATTAGATGTTAATCCACTTACATTAGGTATCGAAACCGTCGGAGGTGTTATGACCAAATTGATTCCTCGAAATACCGTAATTCCCACCAAGAAATCTCAGATCTTTTCCACAGCTTCAGATAACCAACACACTGTTACCATTCAAGTAGGTTTTGATATAGAAAAGAAAAAGGAGTATAAATAAGGCTTCTCTCTGGACCTCCCCATTTTTGGGCTTTATTGCCCAAAATTTGTAGCGTACCACGTCGTCGATAAGTTTTCAGTGCCATTTTTTGATATTAACCCCAAATTGGGGATATGTAATATGAATGTATTCAAATATTTTTTGGAAACGTATTCATGAAGATTATTATTCGAGGAGATGATAAATTTTGATTGGAAACATTTATGTTATGAATATTTTCATGGATATTATTTTTATATGTATTATGTGTTGAAGAGCTATACACGTTGACCAAGTGATATTTCGACCCCTCAAATTAAAAATGTCATTTTCTTTACACTTGATATTCCTATATTTAGATACAAAATTCGCGTAGTATTGAAAATTGAACAAATTCTATAATTCAATTTTTGAAGTCATTTAAAAAAAAAAAAACATGGGTGGGTAAACATCACGATGGGTTTCGGCAATTACGACTTCGATAGTGAACTCAGTTATGGATTTTGAACTTTTCAGCAATAATTCTGAATATATTTTCAAATTTCCATTTTGACAGCTCTCACCCTTCTATTAGGTTGGTGGTTAACATCAGAAACAAATGCTAGAAACTTATCAAAGCGTGAAGTACGGAGACTGAAAACTGGCCTTATTTACACTCTTTTGAACTATTTCGCGTAAGAAAGACTTCTAATCCTCAATCACTCTTTTCAGGTATTCGAAGGGGAAAGACCGATGACGAAGGATAATCATCCTCTCGGTAAATTCGATTTAACTGGTATTCCACCTGCTCCTAGAGGTGTTCCACAAATCGAAGTTACTTTTGAAATCGACGCCAACGGTATCCTGCAGGTATATATATCTTTATTCTTTTAATCTCATCAAATCTAAGTGATAAACGCGTGACTCAACGAATTTCCTCATTTCATAGGTATCTGCCGAAGATAAAGGAACTGGTAATAGGGAAAAAATTGTCATTACCAACGATCAGAATAGACTGACGCCAGATGATATCGAAAGAATGATAAAAGACGCTGAAAAGTTCGCCGATGATGACAAAAAATTGAAAGAACGAGTAGAATCAAGAAATGAGTTAGAATCGTACGCATATTCGTTGAAAAACCAGATTTCAGATAAAGATAAATTAGGAGCGAAGGTACATAATTTCTTCAAAATGCTTTTTATTTGTAATCCAAAATAAAAACGAAAGAGTACTATTCAATTTTTTTTATTACAGTTATCAGAATCAGATAAAGCAAAACTAGAAGAAGCCATCGACGATAAAATCAAATGGTTGGAATCTAATCAAGATGCTGATGGCGAAGCATTCCAAAAGAAAAAGAAAGAATTAGAAGAAGTTGCTCAACCTATTATCGCGAAATTATATCAAAGCACTGGCGGCGTTCCTCCTCCACCCGCCGGTGGCGCAGGTGGTGATGAAGAAGAAAGAGATGAATTGTAAAACATTGATCTCTCAAGTCATAATTATGTTTTAGTAATTTATTATTGTGAAATCTTTTATAAAGACTGTTTTACGGTATGTAAATATTCATTTTGTTTTCCAATCAAGAGTAAATTTTTTAATTATGTTCTAATAATTATTGTAAAATGTTTAGAAAGACTGTATTACAGTGTGTAAATATTCGTTATGTTTTTTCTTGTCGAGAAGTAAATTTTCTTACTTCGTGGAATGGTGAGGAATTACATTTAAAAAAGCTTTAGTAATTTTTATTTTTTTATTGTATTTATTATTTTTTTTAATGTAATTCTTTACTGTTCCGTTTTATGTGATTGAGGTAAAATGTATCGTAATTTACCATCAACATTCTTCGTAGTATATACCAGCAGCTAACCCTATTGCATGTATTTGTAAGTCTTTTTTATTTTTTTTGTGTAAACAAATTGAAAATGAGTATTTTCAATGATGAAAATGTAGATATTTATTTCAAATAAATACTTAATCAAATTCTCACAATTATGCGCATTCTTTGTTTTTTATATCGTTTTATTAAATTCCTAACTTGATTAATGGTTTAAGACGGTGCTTCTTCATCTACTGATGTTGTGAACAATGATGTAGTTTTAAGTAGGTGAAAAAAATTTTTTCGAGTATTTTTCCAAATCTACTAATTGATATAATCAGAAATTGAGCATAGTGGTGGGATATTCGTAATGCTCAGTAAGGGCATTAAGAAGTCTAATTTTATATATACGTTTACATCCTCTTGGTAGTGTAACGATCGTAGCCTCCCTTTGGTCTGAGTTTTTTTGCATGCAAGGAACTGCCAACTAAAAGCGAATATTTTTGTCGGCAATTAGCATAAATAACGATACGTCACAATCATATTTGTGTTCATGAAATGTATAATAAGGTATGATTTTAAACGTTGTAGAATTATTCGTTTTTACGGTACTTATTGCAACTTTTTGCCACATTCCAAGTTACCTTAACAATCACTTCTGAACGTATATATTTTGAGAACCACAATGGAAGAAAAATAAAGTGAATGGGTTGTTCTTGTTAAATATCGAAAAACATATAAATGTCAAAGTAGGGGAAGCAATGAATAGGCTGGCTAAAAAAAAATATTGAATTATTTATGTAAAATTAGAATAATTTAAATTTTAAACAAATTAACATTGAACGAAAATTAATGATCTATACATTATTTTCATTATTCCTACCCCACTCGCCTTCAATACCTATGTAAATAAATAGGAATATGTCAAAACAAAAATCACAAAAACAATAATAATATGATTTAAAAATTTTACTTTGACTGCCCCCTCACCCCTTGGAAAAATTCTAGGTACGCTACATGGTCCTGTATAATTATAAAAAGTGAGGAATAAAAAAATAAAAAAAAAAAGAAGTTATGGAGGAGAAGGTGATGGGATATATGAATGCATAAGATGATGTTCTCCCTTTCGATGGAAGTCACAAATAAAATTATTATCTTACATGATTAGCAAAAAAGCTAGGCAACGATCATTATTTTATAAAGGAAAAAGATCTGCCTGATCTGCCCCTGCCCCACTGCACTGAGATGAGCTTGATGAGGCTTCACTCACACAAAAAAATGCGAAATGGACTGTAGTAAGTAATTCACATTTTGTTTCACCCATTTATCCCATTCCAATTATGCCGCATGGAACTGAAAAATGTCTGACTAATCTAAACCAACAACGTTTAAGGCTACAACCAATTTTACAACTATAACTTGCAATTTCATGACTCTTCAAGTTCAGTTTTGTTACTTTTGTTCTTTTGTTTTCATGACGTTTATGCGATTTTGTTCTAAAAATGTTTTTACTTTTTGATAAGTATGAAATTCGAACCATGAAACACAATAGTCAAATATACTTTTCACCATTTCGTGAAAAAATGTGTTTTTATATCGTTTATCAAATATTTGAGTGATCGCAGAATTTTTTAAGTAATACAGCAATTTTTTTAATAGAAATTTCATATTTCTAAATAAGAAATACGAATTGTAATAGAAAAAAATTAACATTACGCCAAACAGACCAATTTACGACAAAAATACAAAAATATGTCATCGTACCACGTGCCCATAATTTCTTTCGCAACGTAGACGATTGGAAAGTCTGTGATGATTTTACATTGAACCAATGGGCGTTTTTCTTTATCAAGACGACGACTAACGCACAGTTATACGTAAAGTTGCATTGGGCCGTTACCGTAGGGCATAGGTGAAGTTGTGTGATAATAACGTGTGGTGGTTTGAGGAGTGGTTTTTAATTTTCTCAATTTTATACATTTAATATTGTTGTAATTATTTTATTGTAAGAAATATATTTTTCAAAATGTCTGCACCCGAAGGTAATCCAATTTACGGGCCGTTTTTCGGTGTCATGGGCGCGGCTTCGGCTATAATTTTCAGTTGTAAGTATTTCATCCAAGATGGTCGTTTTTAGGTTATGATGAATTATTGATTTTTTCCTATTGTATAGTTTATATTGTATGTATACAGCCTATGACTTTATATTATACCCGATATATTAACTAATCACCGAAATTCTTCCAAAGTCAATGCTATCTCTATTTGATCTATGTGTGATGTAGAATACCACACCCTATGTTGATAATTGAGATAATTTACCCCGTAAATCGAAGTACAAAATTACTTGGATTTTTATTGTAATCCAATGAATAAAAATATTAAAATTAGACGAATTTTTCTTTTAAAAGTTATCACTGTGAATTTTCCTAGAAAATAACCATCGTTAACCTGATAACGATGGTACCATATGTATGTAGGGTGTGAGAATTAGTTGCCTTGATTTTCCACCTTGAATAATTATGTCTGGAATAAATTCACCAGAATATGTCCATATTGATAATTCAACAGCCTCCATATATTTATTATTTATACTGCTATTCTGTACCTTACTTGAATCGAATGTATTTTTGATTATAGCTTTGGGAGCCGCTTATGGAACGGCAAAATCAGGCACAGGTATCGCCGCTATGTCAGTAATGAGACCAGAATTGATTATGAAATCGATTATTCCAGTAGTTATGGCTGGTATTATCGCTATTTATGGACTGGTAGTGGCGGTATTGATAGCTGGCTCGCTAGATGAACCTGTCAGATACACATTATACAAGTACAGTCTCCATTATATTTAATAAAATTGACCTTCAGATGTCCAGGTGCCAACTAACACGATTTTGTATTTCTTTTACAGAGGATTTTTACATCTTGGTGCAGGATTAGCTGTCGGATTCAGCGGGTTAGCCGCAGGTTTTGCGATTGGTATCGTTGGTGATGCCGGTGTACGAGGTACTGCTCAGCAACCTCGCCTCTTCGTCGGAATGATCCTTATTTTAATTTTTGCTGAAGTACTGGGGCTTTACGGATTGATCGTCGCCATTTATATGTATACAAAATAAACTGCGTACTTGGTGTACTTAAAATTACAAATCAATTCTTCTTCATATTTAAATGTACTTTGAATATCATGTTCATCCGTTGTTTTTGTAATCATTCTAAAACCATTCTTGAAAAGTGATCATTAGTGTCTAATGTAGTTGTTATTTAATTAATCGTTACTTTTTTTTTTATTTTCTTTTTTTTCCTTTTTTAAATTTACTTTAAGTTGCATGCATCTTCTAACGTACAACTATTGCAGTCTCACATTAGCTTGATCCTTGAACTGTATTTTTTTACTATCTAATGAAGAATATCGCTTTTTCATTCCACATGGGTAAAGAGGATTCTACATTCATTTCTAATTTTTTGCCATTGATTTGGTGTGATCGTTTATTTAAATTTGAAATGTGTTTGATTATTTTAATGTTGCAATTTTCCTTTTACTAAGTTTCACTTTCTCGAAAGTTCTTTTCACATTATGCGGGGATACTTTATAGTTGAAACATTCAACAGAAAGGTTACACTTTCCCATGTTATGCTTTCATGAAATGTGCCTACTTCATGTTACTAGTGGGTTACGAAGCACTGCCTTATGTACGTTTGATAAATGTTACAGCTCGTTATACGTGGTTTGAACATATTGTGTAATATTGTAACCCTTTTGAGTGATGCATGCAGTTCAGGTATTAAACATAATGTATCATAGCCTTTGTTTGATTCTATGTTAAGAATAGTTTTACTCGATAACTACATAAATCAGCTTCTGGAAAAATATCTTATTCGCTGTTTTACCTCATTCGTTTTCTTATCAAAGCTTTTTTTTTTTTTTTGGTTGAATTATAAAATACCGTTTTATTTGATAACGAATAGTAAATGTGTGAATATAATTGTTCAATTTAGTTTTGTTATTGCAAATTACATTCCATGTAATTAGTCCGGTTTTAGTTTATTTGTGAATTTGGGTGCACAAAAAATTGTAAACATAAAAATACCTACTTTATAAGAACTGTTGAGTTAAGTTCGATGAATGGCATTGTTTTAAAGCTAATGAGTTGTTCTGCACATTTACATTGATTTTTCTGTGATCATAGAGAATGTACCATTTACAACTATTATCTTTAAACAATGATCATCATCATTATCATTATCGTAAGTATAGGTTTTTTTATATATATTATAAATATTTTAATTTTCGTTTATTTATAAATTCATATTATTATTATTTCGAATGCCGTACCATAAAGTTTTAAGTTACCCTTAGTACAAAAATGATAGAAATACGAATTATTGGCTCCTCGTAAAATCATGTCGCACAGTATGCAAAATGTTAAAATCGAAAAAATCGTTAATTAACCGATCACATTATGGTACCAAGAAAATAACGGAGTTTTTAATATGTTACTCAAATTTTACCAGAACGTAATATTATTATTGAAATTTTATTTTATTTCGTGTGTGTATTTTTTTAATCGTTTAGATTTAATTTTAAACTGTTTTCGAGTTCGTATTTTTTTTTCTTAGCCTACGTACCATCGTGTAGTTCTAAATCTATGAATTTCTTCGCACCACGCCCCTAAATGTAAATATTCAGCAATTTCTGTTAATGTCGACGTAGGCTGTATTTTTATTCATCTCAAACAAGCATGTTATTAATCTCAATACAAATCAAAAGTGTAATAAAGGAGCAATACGCTGTTGTACATTTCTCCAACAATATGAAGGCAAAGATACTATGAATAACCGTTTATATATTTAGTTCTCTTAACAAGTCGCCAGTATATCTGTAAATAATTTATTAAGATACTTACATAAGTAGCAGCATTTTATTAGTTTTATTGTTCCTTATATTCTTTACCTATGAAATCCGCTTGAGATACGTGTATCATAATTCCTAGAGAAATAAAATATGTAAACGAATTAGTTTGCGTTGAAATTTTGCATTTCTGAATATTTTTTGCGTTTGAAGCGCCTATATCAATATGCAACGAAATTTCATTCGTGTTTGTTCAGCGAAAGTTGAATTTACGTGTTCAAGGTCATTCGTAGCGCACAAAAAATTGTGAAAGTTTTTACACTTGATTAGACTCTAAATTTGCTTTGGAGCACTTAATGGGTTAATCTAACATGAGTATAGTACGAGTCGTTATCATGTTAAAGTGTGTTGAAGTATTATAACCCAGTTTACCTGAAATTATGAAATGACTATACTCAGTGTAAAATTTTTAGCAGTTTTCTTCGATGACGATAGTACATGAAAATTTATTTAGCAAGTTTTACAATATGGATAAATCATTCATAAGCTACTTTGAACACTTGTCCTTGAAATGATTATCGCTGAATAACATTTCATTTTAATCTTTGATGCTGCGTGGAAACGAAGAAGAATTGTCATTAATATATACGTGTCATATAGAAAGAAGTTGAACCTGCTAAATTTTACTGAGATGCGGTACCTACTGATGTAGAATTATTATGGAACGGACTTGTAAAATAATTAACATGAAGTATTTCCTTGAATTACATTATCGAAGATGTATTATTTTTCAGTTGAGCTAAAATTTCTAAAATTTTATATCATTTATTCTCTGCCTTGGTGACGCGTATGTATTGAATTTTACCTAACATATTATGTATCATCAAAAATCGAATCTAGTGACGTAATCGTCGTCGCGTTTTCCCCCAAAAAATCGAATTTCGTAGTTGAAGTTTTCGCCACAAAGTATTCTCAAAATGTGCATTCAATATTAGCCTAAGCAACTAGTGTCCAATCCATAAACCCAATATTGAATTTTCAGTAACATTTGCGTCATTCGGAGCCGCAGCATCTCTGTATTACAGGGACTCGTCTACTTGAGTGCAACTGGTGTGGCTCAATGCGAGCTGATTTGAAATATGAGAGAAAAATTAACTTTGTGTTTTTTTTTGATGGGGTGAGTTTTCATTGTGTTTGGAATATACTAGACAAACTTCGTTTTTATTGATCGGCCCATTAGCTTTAGGTTGGTAAATAATTGAAAACTTAATTAGAAATTAATAATGAATCAGCAGAAGTATGTACTACGTTCTACGTATCGCATTGCTGCTCTATGACTATACACTAT
The DNA here is from genome assembly GCA_009761765.1 of Phenacoccus solenopsis. NCBI lineage: Eukaryota > Metazoa > Arthropoda > Insecta > Hemiptera > Pseudococcidae > Phenacoccus > Phenacoccus solenopsis. Next base: position 13,093,756 of record CM019753.1, read on the forward strand.
CTATATTACGTGAAACAGCCTATTTAATTTCTCACATATACCCAAGTTTTTATAGTGACGAATATTTCAGTATAAGTTATTATAAACAAATATATTAGATTAATATTTTATTTATTGTGATAAAAAAAAAATGCTGTGATTGGTAGTGGATACAGTTACGAATACTTACACCAATAGGAGATTATTTTATCATTGCCTATTGATAATTTATCTCATACCTAGGACCCTTCTCACAATAATCATTCATAGGTATGGGCATTTGCGAATATTCGTTAAGAGTGGGTAATGCGTAAACGCTCATTTTTTCTTTTTCACTTATTCCATATACTAACCTCGTATCTTCTATCATTTTTCTTTTTTGTTTCATATTATTTAATTACGCCACTTATTCAACTCAGGGACATGAAGTCACTCAAGCATGTCCTAGTTTACCTACTTTTTTTGCTATTGTTGTAAAATAAACTCATAGACACATATTTATGGATTATTTACTTGCAACGTATACAGTTATCACACTTGGACACGCTCTAAAGTACGTTAGGTACAGTTTAAACTTGAAAATTACAACCGTTATGGTGCTGTGTTCTAAAAACGTGATAAAATAAAGTTCCTACTCCAATGTTTAAATAGGAATTTTAAAGTTATATCTCAACATAGCTGGGTCACCCCGAAATTTATGAACAAATTCATCTCAATATAGAAATGGAGAAATTATCTGACCAGTGTTTAAGAATTATACCGGTATCTAGTTTACGTAATCATTACATGTTATGAATTTAAAATAATTAAAAATATACGTTTGTAGTTACATTATATCACAATGACTTCAAAGCGCTTCAAGCGTAGGTATTTATCGAAACATTGATGCTTTCGTAAAATGAATAATATGATGGTTTAATGACCATGATGTTACTCCATACGAAGACGAAAATATGAAATGTGATAATAAATTAAATGATACTTCGATTACGGTATGTTTTCAACAAGCATTAAAGATAAGATAACGTGTGTAATTATTATAAACTACCTTCCCATCGTTGTTTCTCCTGACTCGATAAATCTTTTTCATATGAAATTTTGTAGCGAATGTAAAAAGAAAAATGTCAATGCGAAAGAAAATTCAGAGAATAACGAGAAAAATCTGATCTTTGTACTCAGCTTTTCAGATATTTTACAGAATTGAAAAGACTGTAATAATCTATTGTGAATCAGAAATAATAAAAAACAAAACATTTTCTTTTAATTCATTAAGAATAAATATATGAATATCTTAAGCCTTTCATGACCTAAATGGCGAGTAAAAATTTTCACAAAAAATTTTTGAAATTGTCCAAATGAGTTCCAGTTTTTTCTATTTTGCTACTGCTAAGGTTTAGGTACATATAATTTCAGCAGGAAAACATATAAGCATAGAAACATTTGAACACAATAAATTTTTAAAAAACCAACATTTATTTTTTAAATATAAAAGCTTAATAAATTAACTTAATAAAGCCTGAAACGTCACAATTGAAATTCAACACAATAATTTTTTCAATGTTTTTCCAAGGCCAAAGTCAACAACTTATTCATATCATTCAGCAGTACCCTGGGATCATCTATTAAACCAGCAATGGACATCGCATTTGTAAATAGCTGAAACAAATGAAATCGACATGAATGTTAAACACAGAAATATTCATATTTTATTTACTTAGTTCATCTATTATTTTCAAATATTGGTCTAAGTAGCAAAGAGAGGGAAATTCAAATCTTCATTGTTGTTTTTTATTCAAGTATTAATTACACAAGTGTGATCAAGACTGAAAGCTACTAAATCACCTCTCCCTACCTCACTGCAGAAAACTCTGATCCAAGAACTCAAATATTAGAGTAGGTGCGAAAGAGTATTCAAACTATCACTGCCTTTATAATTAATTGTGCATGCGTTATAGAAGCCTAACATCAAGATTGAGGTAGGAGGAACGGCTAAGTAGACCCCCTCCCTCTATTGAAAATCCATACCTCTCTATTGTTTAAGTTTCGTTACTTACTTGTTTGATTAATAACGATGCCAGTTCAGGATTAGTCTTCGTCATCGTATTCAATTTTTTTATAATTGGATGTTTGGGGTTTAGTTGAAATCTAGGCTGCAGTAATGTGTATATCATATCTTCAGAAAGCTTATGGCCCGATGTTTTAATGAAATGACGAGCAGTACCCATTTCTTCAACAGTAACAACGCAAGGATGGTTTTCCAACTTGTTCGTAATCTTCACATCAGTTGCTTTACCGTCTAGTTGTTTTTTCACCCAATTTATCAATTCTCCAACTTCATTTTCTTGTAAACCATCATCCTCTGCGAGAAAAATTCAATGTTCGAGAAAAAATTTCATAACAAACGTTTAATTGAAAGAAAAAAAACTTGCTTTCATTCTTAATAACGTCTTCTTTATCATTCCGTAATTCTTTTTCTGCAGACGTTATAGTTTTATTTTTATAGGAACGTAAATCCAGCATTACTTGTTCGTCGTAGATTTCGTAGCAGAATATTACTTCATTCTTTTTCTTCAGTGACTCTAAATATGGTGAGCTTTCAGCTACAGCACGACTGTAAATAAATGCAACCTTTAAACACTATCAACGAACTCCTGGCTTCAAATGAAATATATACCTAGGCGCAGTTAAATAAAAAATTTCTTTTTGATCTTCATGCATTCGTTTGACGTAATCAGCCAGCGAAATAGTTTCTCCAGGTTGCGTGGCCGATGTTTCGTATCTTAGAAGTTTTGCTAGTTCTTCCTGCATAAAAAAATGACCATTTTATTAAGCTTATTTTTTTCTTCACATCAAAACAATTAAAACGCATCTTTAAATTACTTTAGTTTCGGGCATATCTGCGAATACGATTCCACTTTTCAAATATATACCGTAATCTTCATAGAATTTGGCGTATTCTTCAGGCTCTTTATTTGATTTGTCCAATAAGAATTTGATGATACGGGAGGACAAGATGTTTCTTATTTTTCTGGAGGCATAACAATGAGAAATGAAACATGTACTTTCTATATAAAAAATGTTTGACGAGAGGTTGGAAAAACTTCTGATTTAAATACAAATGGATATTAAAAAGAAAAAACCTTTCATGAACATATTACCTATTTTCAAAGTTGAAGGAGCTTAGCTGGGAAATATGATGAAATGTTGAAAACATGAATTAGAAAAACTTGGAAATTGGGAAAACTAATCTACGGAACTATTAAATCAAGGAATGATAAACCTATAAAACTTGGAGGGAAATTAATATTAAAGCTTACCTTTTTTTAAAACTCAAAGCCAACTTAAGCTTACTGCTTAAAACTTAAAGTTAAGGCCTAAATTAAAATTTTTTATTTTTAAATGTAGAAATCACATTCAAAACTTCTGAAGGATAAAGATTTAAAATTTAAAAAATTTTAATCTAAAAAGATGTTAGTTTTGAATTTAACCTTCATTCGAGAAAAAAAATGCTTAAACTTAAAGCTTAATATTTTTTTTCAACTCAAATTTAAAGCTTATGAATCGGAAAAAATTTGGTTTACCGCTTAAAACCTAAAGCTGAAGGCTAACTTATCATACCTAATGAACCTCACATCAGTAACAAAAATTACGCAATGAAAAAGCTGTCTATCTTTGATATTGCAGGGTCTAGTCATGATCAAGTAATGACATCATTCAAGTTTGTAAAAATCAAATTCCATTGTACTCAAAGTTGATGACACTCATCATGGTTAATAAATAAGACAATCCGTAAAAAATCTATTTTTTCATGGAGGATAGCAAAACGTTTCAAACATTTGAATATCTTGAAATTTAACACATGGAGAATTTTTACATAATATAATATTCTTTGTAATATTTGGAAAGGATTACTCATTTCATTAAAAGTTGCAAAGCTCAACATATTTTCTCAAATAATGTGACATCACTAATACTGGAAAACATGTACCTTATTTGTAATTTTTATGACGGAATCATACTCAGAGCCGGCTTAAGATAATGTGAGACTGGAATCTTAGTTGAAAATTTTCCAATAAAATTTTTGCTGTTGTTTTCCAATTTCAAATTTTATTTATTGCACGAAATGTGATTTTTTCAGTCATCGTACTTGTAAACTTAAAAACATTTTGTTGTTCTTATTTTTCTTAAAAATTTTTTGATTCTTTCCAACTCCTGAAACTTGTTGTTCTTGAAAATTAAGTACATAAAAAATTCATGAGGTTCAGAATACCTCCTTTTTACACAACTTTCACCTTTATACATAAGTCCTTAATTCTTTACAATAAATTTAATACTCGAATGTCAAGTACCATAGTAATAATACTTATTTATATTTTAATTTTTTTTGTTAAATAATAAATTAGGAGAGTAATGCATTTCAATAACATTTCAAATTAATATATTTTAATGTATCAAGTTATGAATTATCAAAAATCATTTACTCTAAACCAAAAGAGCCTCGAATAACGAGGCTCGAAACTACAGCCCTACGAGCCCCCTCCCTTCAATTTTGCTCTGTATTCATATTGCAATAAGCATTTACATGGAAAACAGGGTGGATAACATTCTTGCCTATCAACAAAATTTAAGGAGTTCTAGGGTATTGAATATTTCAACGCATCAGGACGCGATCAGTTTTCAAATGGGCAAATGTTTTACTACATTTCTCAACGCAAATGTTTACTGTACACATAGAACGTATTGGTCATCAAATGTTCAAAGAAAACAAATTTTCTCCACAAAAGCACCAGTGATGTCACATTATTCCATAAAAAAAATTTTGAGCAAATTTCAAAAATGTTATATGCATTAAGTGGTACTTTAAAAAATACAACCAAGATCATATACGAAAATCCTTCATTTGTTAAATTTGAAGATGGCCAAATTTTTGGAACCCTTCAGCTCCCACTATGAAAAAATATTAATATTTTCAACATAATCTCTTTCATTAGCCATGAAGAGTACCATCAATTTCCGTGAATTTCACACAAGATTTTTTTGATTTGTCTAAAAATTTCACATGACGTCATTTCCAACATGACATCGTCTATAGAAACAATCATGATTTGTAGTGGGAGTGTTCGTTTTGTGTTTACTGTCGACTTCGACTACAACTCCATAGTGAAGTCAAATCGTTCTTTCATGACTCCTGTGGCAGACTAACATAAGCGAATATTCTAGTTCTCTTCATTCTGAGAATAGGCAATATGTTCATACTATGATAGGTCTCACCAACAAATGCTTTCACCCAAATCTAAACTTGTATATTGGTCAAACATTCTATAAATCGCACTTCGAAACTTGACTTAATAATTTAATACTTACGCTATAACTGGACTATTCTGTAATAATTCTCTACTTAAGTTTAATGATACGTCTTCCGAATCAACAACTCCTAAAAATCAATATATGTTTTATATTCGTTTAATAACCTTGATAATGAACTTGAATAATTGAAGATCAGAATACAAAGCGTACCTTTGATGAATCTGCACCACTTAGGAAGAATTTCTTCGGCTTTACTTTTTATTAGAACTCTTTTCGTGTAAAGAGCAACACCACATTCCGGATTAGGTTCATACATCCCTGCGAAAAAGTTCAAAACAAAACTGAAACTCAATTTTATTGATTTTCGTTAATCAGCGAAGATGATATAAAAACTAACGTGGTTTTGTAGAAGGAAAATATAATAACGCTCTGATGGTAAGAGGTGCGTCGGTGGAATAATGCATGACGAATCTAGGCGTATCGATTGAATTAGAAATAAACTGATAGAATGCTTTGTGTTCATCCACACTAATCGATTTGGGATCCATTAGCCACAAGGCTGCAATTAAAATCATAGATGAGATATCGCAAATTATCATCGATATAAGGGCACGATAGAGTTTACCTGAATTGTGTTAGCTTTATTTCCATTGATGTAAACAGGACAGTTGATAAAATTGCTATATTTCTGTACCACGGACTGTAATTTTTGTTCATCGGCGAATTCACGACTATCGGCTTTCAAATGTAGGACGATTTTAGTGCCACGATCAAGCCCTTCAGCTTCTCGAATTTCATAGGATCCCGTGCTGAAATTATAATGAATTAATTCGCTTAAAATCATTTAAGATTATTTCAGCATCGATATCGATATTTCTTGAACACTTACCCATCAGACGTCCAATAATACCCCTTAGCATCTGGTTCCTTGGATTTTGTGAAAACTTCTACTTTATTGGCTACCATAAAACAGCTGTAAAATCCAACGCCGAACTGGCCAATTATAGCCGAAGTATCGCCGGATTTGTTCTTCAGTTCCTCCAAAAAAGCCTGCAATCAATCGTACGTAATTGAAAAAAACAAATAATATCAATTTGATTTGTATTAATTTTAAAGATAATACCTTGGAACCAGATCGAGCGATAGTTCCCAAATTCGAAATCAATTCTTCCTTCGTCATACCAATACCTGTATCCTGAAAAATAAATTAAACTCATAAAATACTAAAACTTCACGAATTCAATTTCGAGTCATAGAATATTTTTTACTTGAATAGTTAGTATTCTGTTATGCTTTTCCGTGGATAAGCGTATTTCCAAAGGGCCAATATCTAGATTTGGATTTTCAGTTAGCGATATATACCTCAGTTTTTCCAATGCATCACTCGCATTTGAAACTAGTTCCCTAACAAACACCTTGAAAAATTGAAATAAAACTTAACATTATTTCAATCATTTCTATGGTAAAAACATGATGCAGGAAATACTTTTACCTCTTTATCGGAGTATAATGATTTTGCTACGATATCTAATAACATTCGAGTTTCAGCTTGGAACTCTCGTTTTTCAGCTTCACCTAAAAGAAACGTGTTTTTAAAAATAAACTATACATGAAGTTATGTTACTATAAGAACAATTTGGATCTATAATAATACAAAAATGGGATACCAACCGGTAACTTTTTCGATTTTTTGAGACGATTGATTAGTTTGCTCTTCCGTTGATACATTTTCTTGTGCCTGAGTGGAGGAGTATCTTTGAAATCCTAGAATTAAAAAAAAAGTAATAAAGGCAAATTTACATTTTTCAAGTTAATCGAGTTTCATATTAATTCACCTAAATACGAGGTACTAAGTTGTTTTTTGTGTAGGAACGCATTGGTACTACGAATTCGCATATGCTGCGAAATTTTCGAATACTGTCGAACATAGGTAAAAATTACACGACGACTTATGGCGCTAGCCATTTTTATTTTTAACAATAATCTTTTAGAAATTTAAAATTAGAATTAATATTAATTTACTTTCAAATTAACATGTGCAACTTTCAAAGTAAGTTCTTGGTAAGTTCTTTGAGTGTTTCGTAGCGGTAGCGGTATGATAATTGATAAGACCTTTTGATAGAGCAGCTCTACAATTGAATCACACGCCATTTTGAGATTAGCAGCTGATTATTTCTCTTGAATGCGATCGCCATCTTAAGTTCGTTTATTTTTATTTTAGAAAAATAAAATTATGTCATATTCACATCGAATTCCACATATTATTATTACGTATAACAGTAAATTTGCGATTAATTCACCTTAAAGCGTGATAATAAATTATATTTTTACATTTTTCCATCCTGCTAGTACTCCTCGTTTCTCTTCCTCCAAAGAAAAATGTCCAGATAAAAATTTGTTCAGTCGATATTAATACCACTACCTTTTGTGAAATCTACAAGCGTCTCCACGATTAAAATGAAATGAAGGAAATACGTAATTACTTGTAGAGAAATAAATATTGGGCTCTCCATTTTTCGGTGACATTAACCTTTTTAATTTGCATCCAATTTGTGAATTGTGAATGAGAAAAAATGACGGGCTAGCATTGAAAATATTAAGTAGTACCAATTTGAATGAGATGGAAGAATTATCAATTCCATATTTCGATATAGAATTATACTTAAGATACCTACTTCAAATCTGATATTCATACGACGTTGAAATGTTACAAAATTGTTGATTATTTCGCAAAAGAAGGGCGAGTATACCAGTGAAGCTACCCCAATCTTTTTTGCCGCACTGTGCACGCCTTGAAACCATCACTGAGTGGGTTCCACATACAAGTATTAGCCGTTTTGGTTTTTGACCAGAAGATTTTTTTCATATTTTTATCTCTTCAAACTACATACATACCGCGCGCTCAATTGATTCCTTACCCGGCAACCCAAAAATCCGCTGAAACTCGTCGTTTATGATTTTGAAATCAATATTAAAAGTGTATAGAATTGTCTTTTGTTCCAATTTCTTATCAAATTATATTATAAAACTGATTAGAAGTATAAATAAACCCACAGTTTCAAGTTTAAACATTATTTCAGAATTATATAAATATGTTCTTAGAAGTTTTTGCGCTGATGTGTAATAAATCAATTGCGCGTATGGTATGTAGGTAGAGTATCTCGGACTCTAGAAATGCATTTCTTCATAATTTTTAGTTTCCCCCAAAAAACGTTTTCTATTAGGTAATATGATTTTTCTTCTTGTTGAAAATACTATGTTGAAGCGTTTCTGTTGGAAGAAGTTTTTAACCATGAACCACACATGAAAACGTTAAATAGTCAAAACAAAATAAATTACTTATTAGAAATCTCATCTTCCTCAATTTAGAGAAAATGATATTCACCTTATACGGAATTGTATGCAACTTTACTAACATCTTTTAAAAACGCTTAACATTGAAAAACGTTGTTTAGAATAGTTAACGGGGTATGGATTGAATTTGAAAGTAATGATCAAGTCACTGATTTCAATGCTCATAATTAAAATATTCCACCAAGAATATTTTCACTTTTCTAAATATTCATGATGTTGAAGATTAGAAGAATTGGCGAAAGAAACAATTCTATTTTATGTACTCGTAAAATTTCAAAATTAGATCGAAAAGATCTTTCAGTCTGAAATGGCATACCGGGAAGTTTCTGTCTGATTAAAATTTTTGTTAATATGTTGTAATAAAAAACTTCATATGTATTTCGAAAAATTGATTCCAAATAATTGGATAGATTTCATCAATTTCAAATGCATTTCACAGAAAGTAATAAATACAATTAAAAAAAAAAACTAATATTACAAACAAAACTTGTAATAAACAATAAATAGGTAAGTGTTCCGTTTCATTGTAGGATATGTACGAGTAATGTTGATAATCATTATTGATTTCATCACTGAGTTTTCTTGTACTCCAAGTACTGTAATGATAATATTGATGATTAAAAAAGGAAACAAAAATATATAAGTACATCCAAGTGTATTATGTAAGTAGGTACAGAAAAAATCGTGGTAGACTCACCGCTTTGAGTTGACATTTTGTAAATTCATACCATTTCTCACAAGGGTCAGTTTCACCTAAAATTTTAAATAGGGTTAAGTTATTACCTGAGTAGACCTAATACCGACTTACTGGTTGAAGCATCTCTTCATTTCAAAAAAAAAAAAATTAAAAAAATTCTTATTAATATTAGGATAGAATGTAATACTTACTTCTTTCACCGCATAGAAGCACCACAGGTTCAATTTTAGCTTTGTTTAAATCCGGATATTTCTGCATAATGTAGTCAATTACTTTTTCTTTATGGATGCTCCCATCTTCATCTGTCTAAAAATTAATTTGAAACTCGTCATTTTAATAGATTTAAGGAATGGTATATACAGATTGATCTTAATCCTATTTATACTTACGAAGTCCATTTTCTTCGACACGCAATGGAACAGACACTGAAAAATGTAAATGTATTTAATTTCAGCTCACTATGCTATTATTTAAAATGGTAATTACAATAATCAACAATCAACTACATAAATGTATAATATTTTCACCGTCTATTTTTATGAAGAATAGAGTAACTGAATAATTAAGCCTCAGTTTTTTGTTACATTTTCCTTATGCTCCCTTATTCAAGAACCTAGTGAGAATAAAAAAAGTTTTTCAAAATATAGATATGTTTTTTACACCTAGTTATGTATGTATGTATGTATGTATATGTATGAACTGAATATACAATTTTGTTTAATTGTTTCCTCTCTAAGACCAACTTTATTGTTAGGCACCTGTTGCTCTATCAGATATAATTTGTTTGACCTCGCTCAGTTATATTGCACAGGTAGTCTATAAATATTAGGTAAAAAATATATAAAAATGCTTACTACTTACATGCAGATAAATTAAAGGGGTAATAGGCGTGCAACTCATTCTCCTTTTTGGGGTCTTTAGATATTCGAATTGAAAAATTTTCACACTTAGATACGTTGGATGTTCCACTGGCGTATTTAAGGGGTCTGGACCCCCTTGGCGATTTCAAAAATTGTATTTTTGCCATATACAGATAAGGAACAACGAAAATGTAATATGCAAATAATCAATAGTAATAAAATCTTAAAATTAAAAAATGCGATTGCGGAAATATTAATTTTACGCCATCAACTCGTACATTACAGCATCAGATGAACTCATGACGCATGTAACACGACGCCTTGATTTTCAACTTTAGATGATTTTTTTTTTTTTTTTTTACTACCTTAGTTATCATTTTTTTAATTTCTTAATTTGCAATTTAATTTCATTTTCATAAAAAAATGGTGAATAAAATTTTGAGCCGACCTAACAGATTTTTATGTTTGAAAATTTTGCTGGACCCCACCCCCTTGACCATCAGTCTGATTACGCCACTGGGATGTTCAAATATTCTATTTTTTAATGCAAAAAAATGAAGCTAGCCATGAACATATGGAAAAAATATCAGAGAACGAAAATTATGAAACTACAACAAAATTAAGAAATTTAACATAAAAGAAATGTTTCTGGCAAAATTTTTGAAAATTTGATGAAAAACCTTTTCAAACTTTAAACAAGAAATTTTCTTACGTTCATGGCAATTAATTTAATAGGAAGAAAATAAATTTTCAATTCAATAATGTTATCTAATATAACGTTGGTAAAGTTGGGTGCGTAGGAAGGAGGCAGTGGTGTATAGCAAAAAAAATTATTTACTAGCCTAGGGTTCCACATCGCCTTAATTTTGGTGCACTTAGCTACATTCATACTGTATACACATTACGATAGTATAAACTCACTTATAATATAATATACCGCAGGTGACTACTTGATTCGAGCAACCAAACGAAAAAATTAGCTAAAAGGTGAATAAATTAAATACGTATGTATATTTTTGACGACGAAAGTATAAGTTAAAATTTTGCATTTCATTAATAGAAGCTCTTGAGCATTAAATAAATCTTATTTATACCATTTATTCTTGCTAATATCATTAAAATATATAATTTATTTCTACGAGAAAAAGATTTTTGCGCTTAGGGTGCTCGAATCAAGTAGTCACAGAGTATACTGTGCGACTCATCGAACTCAGAGCACAAAAATGTCAAATTCCTACTTTGGTAAAAAAAAAAAAAAACACGTTGTGATTAGATACTAACAACACTATTTTATAGCGAAAGGTAACGACAAAAAAAATTACAAACATTCCTTTTATTTATTGTTCTCCGCCGTAAAACGGTATTATCAACATCTAATCACAACTTTTTTTTTTACCAGAATAGCGATTTTGACGCTTTAGTGCTCTGGGTTCGATGGGTCGTACGATACATACTATAGGTAGAGGTACCCAGGAAAATGGGTTTTTATCTTATATAGTTGCTGTACTTTGATTAAATTTAATTAAACCTTTTTTCGTCGGTAGGTTTTAAGCTTAGGAGTTTTTACCTTTTTTTAAAATTGTTTTTGGATTAAAATGAGGAGAAATATATACTTTAAAGTAAAAATAAAGTATAATGTTAAAAGAATGAAATGAAAAGAAAATATCAATGCAGGTGAAAAGTATTGCAGCCAAAATGCGTGTTTAGTGGATGAATTTGCCTTTTTTTGGGTAACGTTGTGTTTGATTTTGCCTAATAAGTACAAAGAATTTAAATTTGAAAAACGAGGATGATGGTTTTGAGCCTAAATCCGTCATAATAACCTACACATATCATGTAGGAATACTTATGAATTTCGATTTTTTTGTGAAAGTAAATTTAATCCAATTAGGTAGGTCTACGTATATATTAATGTAATAAGGAAAAACACCAAAACTTATTTGATTTCTTTAAAGAATTATTCAAGTTTTAAATCACACAAATAGATGTAAATATTCGGTTATTCATATAGGTACGAACCTTCGCATTTTTGTCCGTCTCATCGGGAATTTCTCCATGGTTTTTAAAGTGCGCTCTTATTTCTACACAATCAGAAAATCAGTAAAAACGTAGAAAAAATAAAAACAAATAATTTATCTTACACGAAGTTCGTCTAACATTAAAAAGCGTTAAGAAATGTTATATCACTATAATTTGTTTTTTTTTTAAATAAATAATATATACATATTTATACCTTCATCTATTGACAATTCAGTTACACAATCGGTCACAGCTTGTTCTTTTTCAATAGCAGCATAAGTTAAACCACAAAATGTAATAAATAAAATAAAACTTAAATCTTTCATCTTAACCAATTCGGATAAGGCCAAGGTTATTATTTGCAAATGTGATTTACACAGTTATGAAGAAATAGTACGAGCTAGATTTTTGAATACAAAATATAATTAAACCTTTCGTTAATCGAATGCACAGCTTATATACCTCGGTCGTAAATAAAATACATGGCTTATATACCTAGGTTCTTGGCGAGATTAATTTATTCTTGATGGCATCATTTTTCCTAGGTATTATATCCATATAGTAGATATGAGAGTAACCTTCAGGTGAACAATTAACACTTATTAAAGTCGGAAAAATCTGAGTTTAGCGCTTCCTCTTATTTTATAAACCGGATGAAAATAAGTATACCTATCTTGTACGTCATGACTGAAGTAATTAAAATGAACACGAAGTTGGTGGGCATCGTGCGATGCGCGTGAATCGAGAATCTACAAAATTGTGTACAAAATTTACCAAGTATTGACTATCGTTTTTTTGAACATTCGAGTTTCAAGGTACAGATATTCCTTAAGCGTGGACATAAGTATAGTATGGAAAATAACACATTTTTTTACGCCCAATTTATTTTGTAGCGAATAAGTACAAATATGCAGTCTAAACATGAAAGTGAATAAAATTTGAGAAGCTTTATTTATTTTGCGGTGATCGCTTCAATAACCTAGGTTCTGTTTATTTATCTTCGTAAGTTTTACAGCTATTCGAAGAAACTGAATGTGACTGTAATAATTTTAAATACCTATCTAATACCTTCGTACTTCTAAAAGGTATAATATCTATTACATAAACATGTATAATTAGTTAATTGCATACGAGTAGTCTATATGTGAAACGACAAACGCAATTAAAACAAAAGGTGGTTATTATAATTAGGTGTTTGAAAAATAATGCATGAAAATTTCGTGTAAGTATACGATCGTGAAACAAGAAACAGAATCACTTTTATTCATTGCTTCTTCATCCATTGACGACTTCCAAATACTGAAAAAAATGTACTTAAGTTAAAATGATGAAAATTCGAAAATAATAATAATTTAAGAATTTTTTTCCGCCATCGAGAAAATGAAAGCAGCCTTTTTTTCAAGCCCAACGTTCTTGAGGGGGTTTTCACTTTTTTTGAAAAAGTACTGAATTTTTCAGACGTAAAAATAAATTTTAAATTGTTAATTTATAGCTTACGGGCATAATATTAGACCCGATTTGAGATCTTTTGGACTGTCTTAAAAAGTGAAAATACATAAAGAGCAGATTTTGCCTCCAGAACTCTAAATCCTACAAATTAGGCTCATACTATGCTTGGAATTTACAAATATTACCCATTTATTATTTTTATAAATACATTAAATAATTGATGATTCACCCCCTTCCAAAAAAATGAAAAAGTGCAGAATCCCTTATAAATTTTCAAGAAAATGATGGTTAAAAATATTTCTGTTCGTATCCGTAAATTACAAAATGTAGCTTTTTAGTGTCAAAAAATTCCGAATGTCTAAAATCAGCTTTTCAAATTACCAAATACTTAAAACTTTGACTTTATTTTGATAAGGGTTCTTGCCACAGCTTAAGGTCTGAAATTCATTTCACCCACTCTGATGGTCATTTCATTTGTTTATCACTTTCCCTAACATTTCTCAAGAGATCGTAAATTAGGTCCACGTAGTAGGTACTTACTGGTTTCATGTGGCATTTATGAAACTGGTATATTTTATCGCAAGGATCAGCTTCACCTATAAGGGAGAATACATTCCACGTAATAGAGAAAAAACTTTCTACGGTTGGGTAATTTAGCCATTTTTATCATATTCCTACTTACTTCGAACAGCGCATTTTTCAACCAAAGCTATAACATTTTCAGGAGTCATTTTGTCATACTTTGCCACCATCATTTCTTTTACTTTAGGCATATCCATGTTTCCACTTTCATCAGACTATACGTATGTTTTCCCATGATTTAATAAATAGTATAAATAGTTACATGAAATAACATTATTTTATCTATTAGATTTTTTTATATTAGGTATTTTAAAATTCATTGGATTAAATATTTTAAATAAATGAGTGGTTTTCTTACCATTCCCAATTTGGATATAACGCATAGGAACAAACACTATTAAAAGAATAAGAAATTAATTTTTTGCATTGAAAAATAGATAAGTATAATAACTTAGAAAGAAAGTGTAATTTAGGTACAAGTTTTGACAATTTAGCTGAAAATAGGTATATACTATAAAGTCAATGAGTACGAGGTAGGTAATTTAATAAAACGAAAAGCAATCCTAAACTTACTTTTTGATTCTTATTACTTTCATCTGGAACTTCTCCATTTTGCAAAAAATTTTTGAACACCTCTAAATTATGAAAAATAAATATTTTGAGCATACTCAGATACTTTGATACGAACAGGATAAGTTATGAAAAAGTATATGTATTTTAAATGAAAAATTTGTTTAGTGAATTAATTACTATGCATTACTACGACATAGCTCGAATCATTGCCTTACTGACAAGTAAATCGAGCTGTAAGTGCTTAAATTGAATCATTTTACTAATAAGCTAACATAAAACACAAAGTAATGGTGACCCAGCAGAACTTCATGAACCCCAAATAACCAATGGCATGTAACACAATTATGTCTGCCAAAATGATCCCACTGGTTACCACAAAATTTTGCATTTTTTATCAATGAGGTTAAAGTAAATCATATATTTAAAAAAAATCTAATGCAGCTTAACTCTCATTCAAACTTTTCACATTACTAATTCAAAAATAAAATAACGAAATAACTAGGTACAAAAAAAAATTACCTTCTCCCACAGAATATTGCTGCATACAAGATGCCATTATTTCTTTCTTATCGACGGCAAAACCCAGTTGGAAAAAAGCAAAAACAATCAAAGCAAATGACAACATTTTTGTATAGTATTCAACACTTATAATAATGTCAATACGAAAAAAATATGATCATCTAGTAAGTATCCATCACGATTTTATATGAAAATTTTTAATTGTATCATTCGACCTTTCCATGCGGCTAATGATAGAAGCAATTGTCATCGATATAAATTGCGTTATGACTATTGCATAGATACCAACAGTATTCCATGAAAATTCGTATTTTTTCAAATACGTTTATTTTTGACTGAATAGGTAATTATTGTTATTTTGTTCAGAAAATATATAATTAATTTTTTTTTTCAAGTACCTATGTATCTATGAAAAATTTTTACCTTAATGAATTCACGCAGCTTAATACAACTTGTTATTATTGCATTAAATTTGTGTCGTTAGAAAATAATTTAAAAAGAAGTATGTGATTAAAAAAAGTAATCAATTTATTAATGCTTGTTTTCCGCTGTCGGTTTTTTCTTGCGCGAAGTCACTCATCTAAAAAGTTCTCTTTCAATAAACCAGGTGGAAATGTGAGAATCTGACAGAAATAACATTTTATGATTTTCAAATTTTACTTTCGCAATTGAAAGGAATGAGATGAACAAATTGCAATAATAAAAGACACATTTTGCAATTGATTCTCACTTGAAGGTTTAAGTATAGCGGGAAATCGTGAATTTTTCGAGGAATTTTCCATTTCCTTTCTTTTCTCTTCAAAATACCTAGATTAAAAAATTTTGAAGGTATATGTAGGTAGTCATAAATAAAGTTGATTTTGTTTTTACATTGCTTTACGGCAAGGATGAGAAGAGGCTAACACGTAAATTTAACAAAGATTTTCATTTCGTGCGCTTATGACACGATCTTATCAGTATAATTATACATCATTCGTGGCATTGTTACCAGTACCCAACTGGGATTTCACGCAATAGGTAACACTTAAAATCTCTAATGAGAGCTTTGATATAATTTTTTTCCCAATTAAACTCTCAACAATTTTGTGAAATACTAAGGTGGGTAATATTTGATTTTTTTTTTTTTTTAAGAAATGGATTTTATTCTATAATTCAGTACACGCGTTAAATTTTTGACATTCGAGTAATGTAAATGTACAAAGAAAATGAAAGCTCTATTATCCTTATTACAAAAAGAAATGAGGGTGTGAATATAAAAGTAGGTAATAACGTAAAATTACCTAGCTACTATTTCCGCCTATCAATCACAATATTATTTACTTTTTTTCTCCATACCATGTATTCATAACATAAAAAGAAAAAAAATCGATCGTAAGCTCCATATATTACAAAGAAATGTTTACAAATAAATCACATAAATGTCAATATTTGGTAGACAAAGGAGAACGCGTTTTAAACTTGTAAATGTATTTCGAAGGAACTTATACTTATTACGGTAATACATTTCTGCATTATAACTTCGTGTTCGATTTAAAAAATGACTTAAAATATTTATTAAACTTGTATCTCTTACAAGGTTGAATAACGTATGACTAATAAGAGTAAAAATGTCACTTAAAATAAAATCGCACTTTTTAGGAAAAAATTTTAAAATAATAATGGCACATTATTGAACAACAATGGAAAGTTTAACATAAAATAAATACGAAAATTGTAACATTTTAAGCGGTGAATAGTAAAAAAAATTTAATGGAATGTACTTATCATAAAATAAAAATTGTATTCCGATTAATTAAAGAGCTTAAAAATGAACACATAAGAAAATAATATGGCAACATTATAAAAATTATTTGTTCTTATTGCACGTATAAAGATCACGGATATGATGAATTCATAATGGTTTTGTTTTCTCCCATTTCTTCAAAGCTTCCTTATTTAAATAAGTGACTGTCCATTTTTGAGTATCTGATTTTAAATCACAATTTGTTACGAATACAGATCTATCATTTATATCATGATCTAAGCACCTCACATTATGGCCAAAAACTAATTGCTTCGTATCCTGAAATTATTCGGGGAATATTTTAACAATGTGATAAAATGAAGTTATTCGTGATATACATTTTTGTTTTAATACTAACAAGTTTATATCTCCAAAGTTGATTTCCTTGATCAAAATGACATTGGTATAATTTCACTGGAACTTTGGACCCATAACTTGATACATCCAAACATTGACCAATACCTTTTACTTGTATATCTTTATGCCAACTAAGTAGAAAATCCTAAGAAAATGAAAAACGTAGAATAAAACAGTCAATTCATTTTTACCAAACGATTAAAAAAAATTGAGAAAAATTTTGAACCTTATATAAACCAGTTTCTAAAGAAGTATCGCACGATTCAAGCATCGTGGACTGATTGTTTTTGTTTGCTATTAAACACCAATTTAGATTCTTCAGAGGCATTATCTAAAATTAACATATTTGCGGCGTTAATTACATATAATTTATTCATTCATTTATTTATTATTATTATTATCATCATTGTCATCATACACATATAATATTAGGGTGGCACGATGTTTCAAGATGTCGAATTTTTATGATTACTCCCCTTTAAGTCATTCATTTAGCATTCTTTTCATTACTATTAATCATAGGAGTTCGCATTTATCAAATCCAAGAATTCAAGGCTACTCAAGCCATCCTCAAATGTTGCCCATCCTCTACTTTGAACGCATTTCGACCTAAATTTCTGTTGCTATATTCTGTACTCTTCTCCAAATGTATTTTGGAGGCTAAAATTCAAATATATTAGTGTACATGACTCATTTTTCCATACAAAACAAAAAATGAAAATTTAGGCTCATTCCGCCTCTCTCCACCACCACTCAAAATTTGAGTGAACCACCATTTTGAAGTTGATAGAAAAAACAAAATAAACACTTTTTCGAATCTCATAAAGAGTCTCTTACCATATTTCCACCAACTGGGAAAAAAATATGTATAGGAATTCCACATTTATTATTCCATTTTGGTGAAGTTCTCTATTCTTCTGCCCCCTCCCCACCATCTAATCCATGTTTTAAAACGCTTTCAGTTTATACAATGCTATGAAAATCGACTATATCGAAATTCAATACTCACAATACGTGCATAAGAATTTTCACACTCTTCTTATACATTTATCATGGATTAGCACGTGTTAATTTTACCAAATTGGGTGAAATTTTTTCAAGTTATACCCCAGTAACGTCAAAATAAAATAAGAATAAAATTTTTCGTAAGTAAATTCTTGGCCACCCTAATATATGTGTATATATATTTTTTTAATAAAACAATTTACCCATCCGTTTCCATAATCCGGAGGCTCTATCAAAGGATAATGTTCGACTAGATCAAAAGCAACTTCTTGCATAAACCATTTGAAAGGTTTACATTTTAAATTCTCTCTTATTTTACGTTGTTCGGTTAAATCACCGGGATCAATTTTTTTATATTCAGGCAGTCGTTTGTACAAATACTCGGCATATTCATCCATCCACACTTCCGCAACTCTTCTGTAATTCTGTATTAAACATAATTTAGTGCATTATACTTTCATGAATTATTAGATGATAATATGAACAACTTACTCGTCCAACAAAATCACCAATTTGTGGATTAGGAAAAGGAGCAAATTTTCTATAAATATGTCCAACTCTGGAACAGGGTGCGTCCAACATAGTACCTCCGCATTGCCAAATTTTAAATGATAATTCGTACTGTTCTCCACCCCATATATCTAAACCAGGGTCATAACCACCTAATTCCCAGAAAAACTTGGTTGAGATTGCGAATAGTCCTCCAGCCATAACAGGACTCCTATAAAATAGCTTTCAGTGAATTTCAACCCTATTTAATCAATTTTTATAGTTTTCAAAAATTATCGAATTTACTTGAATGGTTTAGTTGGATCTAAACGATCCTCCGGTAAAAGGGGCAAACGTTTGTACAGAAATTCCCAGTTGAATGCTCCTCTAGCTCCTTCATCTTGAGGTTTATACTGAAATGTTTCAAAATCGATAACATCGATGAAAGGACAAACGCAGGTTCGATAATTTTCCGCAATAGGATCTGCGAAAAATATATACTTTATTCAAATTTCATTTAATCACAAATAATAATCGTTGATGCTTCATATCATTATATATCTCGAAAGCATAGGCGTAAAATTACAATAGCATTGCATCGTATGCAATTTTTCTAACTGACATTGCATTAAGTACGAGAACCATGAAGGCCAGCTTTTCAATGATATACAGAAAAATGTAAAAACCGATCGATTGTTGCTGAATATTTCGAAATAAAAATGACATGTGCTTCGCAATGTCTTTATTAATTTAGGATTAGACGCCAAATTACCGGGTGGTAATTGATTAAATACGTAATATATTATTTTCCAATGAACTTGGATTTCAAGCGGAAAATGTTCGTTAATTGCATTTAACGGCACTCATACTTATTTTTCAAAGCATTCATGCAAATCTGAGGAATAAGTAAACTGCTTACCTAGTAGTGGTGGTAACCAGTTGACATTAGCTTCTGTGTGCGAATCTAAGAACACCAGAACTTGCCCTTTAGCTGTTTTTGCGCCGGCAAGTCTCGCACGAATTAGTCCTTGTCGTTTTTTCAAATGAATTACCTTAACTTTTGGAAGATTTTCGGTCACAAATTTATCTAATGGTGCTTTGCAATGAGCTGCAAAAATTTAAATATGGCATTTGAAAAAATTCCTCGTTATTGTTTGGCAATTTGAAGCGGGTAGAAGAGTATAAGGTACCTTTTGTACTCGAATCATCAACTAATATTATTTCTTTAATTAATTTAGGAGGCGATCGATTCAAAACACTGTAAGTGGTACGAAGTAACGTTGACCAATGTTCATTATGGAATGGCACAACGACACTGACATCAGGAAGTTTACTTCTATATTTTTTGTAATTGCAACTATATAAAATAATTTAACATAAACATTACCAAATGAATACAGATATTAAAGAGAAGAGAAATTTCTTGTTTAAATTATAACATACTCAGGATGTCTGATATCAGGAAGAGAACGATTTATTGAAATGTAATCACTTATTAAGGCGTTATATCCATTTGTAGCATAAAGATCATTGTATTTCTTAACACTATGGTTAGGAGGTAAAGTCGCTGGCTCACCATGCTCTCCAATTCCTGTAAAATTAATAAAATTTCACGAATAAAAAGTGGATGAAAATAAAAAAAATTATTTAATTCTCACCTTCTCTTTTTCCTTCCGTAGCGATTAAATTGAAATCATGCCAATCAATTTTTTCCACCGTGGGCGAATCCTCGAACTGAAATTCATCCTGAATGGAGCGTCGATGAATATGGTTATTTTTCCGAACGAGATTAAAAATTAATGTGGTCACGAACGAAGTCAAGGAAATCAGCAAAGTGTATTTCAGCAGACGTCTTAAACTACATACTTTCATATTCAAATCGGAATGAACAACTGTTTCTACGAATCACTGAAGGAGAATAACCACAGTCAGGCATAATACTGCCCTAAATTTGTGGTCGAAGTGCATGAATTTATTTCTTCCAGCGAAATGTTATGGCTGAAAAAAAAAATATTTATAAGTAACATTATGGTTGAAATATATAAGTTTAATTTTTTTCACGATCTAATTGGTAAAAAAACAAAATTATTGTTAATTGATAACATAATGATATTAATTACAAAATGTTCTCTTAATAAAAAGGGCATACCTACCTACCGTTAGTTCAAATTTTTTTCAAAAATCAATAAACAGGGATATTCTACTTGAATTTTTATCACTGCAAGATGATAAATCCGTTGATCTTCAATTGTAGAGAAGTGGAAAAAAGTGGTTATATTGAGTATACGGAAAAAATAGGAATTGAAGGATTTGAGCAATTTGAGCTTACGAATGTATCAAGAATTTCAAATGATACGCTATGCGCGTGATAACAGGGTGAGTCAAAGCAACTCGAATGAAAGTTCAATGTTCAACGTTTTTCGTTTACGTTTACAAATCCTTAGGCGATTACCCTATACGTAGTACGTAGTGTCATTAGATTTCCAGCGAATAATCATTAATGAAGTATTATATGGTACTTGAAAATTCTCCGGTACGCTAATAGTACGATATTTGATACTTACAAAATATCGGAAAATTTGGGATACAACACTTTAAGCCTGTAGTAAATATTTAACTGGCATTATATTTAATAAACATGAGAATTTCTTAGCAATAAAGTGAAAATTATTCATTTTAAATTGCTTTTTCAATTTTTAAATTTCACTTTTTCATTAAACGAAGTTGCTTTATATCATTTTTTTGAAAATAGAAGTACACGAGGTAAACAAAGTACTTCTGTGGATCAGTGATAACTGATAACAAAGGTGATAACACAAACGCCAAATTTTTAAAAACTTTGCAGTTACGTGTCAATTTTAGGTAATTTGTACTGTAATTCATTTGTATCGAATCTCATTTTTATTTTATTTTGATTTATTAATTTGAAATACGGTTTTAAGATTTTTCCGATTAACGGATATTTTCAATTTTTGTTACCTAGCCTGTACATCATGAGTTCTGGTTCAGCTACTAAAGTAACATTCAAAATCACATTAACTTCAGATCCCAAATTACCGTTCAAAGTATTTAATGTTCCTGAAGATGCACCATTCACAGCAGTGCTGAAATATGCAGCTGAAGAATTTAAAGTATCACCTGCAACTTCTGCAATTATCACAAATGATGGCATTGGAATCAATCCGCAACATACAGCAGGAAACATATTTCTAAAACACGGAAGCGAATTGAGATTAATACCTCGTGATCGTGTTGGGTATAGATGTTTTTATTGATTTTGTTCCCAAAAATTCTCAAAAGTTCGTGATTTTTCCATTTTCAACAAGTTTTGATGAATGAAAACATTTATGTATGTTTTTCGAAATCGAATATTATTAGATGAAATGATGCATCGGCTTTTTACAAAATGTTGACTTTTTTCTAATTTAATTCTATACTTGTTAAAAAATGTATTTGTAATTTTTTAGCGAAAAAAATATGTATTAAAGATTTCTTCCTCAATTTTACATGCTGTATATATATTATTTTTATATATCTATAGGTACTCTGTTCTTAAAAGTGAATAATTTGGAAGATTGTGTGTCCTCTTGATTATTTCCATAAATTTTTTATTCAAATTTTGTTTTTATGTTAACTTATTTTTTTTGATTTTTTGGTTCAGCTAATATATCGTAAAAGTGATAAGTAATGTCTTATTTTTACGATAATAAACAAATTGTGCTATGAAAGTGACAATCACTTTATTTGTTATGAAAGTCAGACAATAATGTTTTTAAATTTCTGTTTACAGAATCAAGCACCGTGAAAATTTTACATAGTATTATCATTGTGAAAATGAAAAATCGTTTATTAACTGTAAATTAATTTAAAAGTGATGGATACTAGATGACAATGATATTCATTCATGCGCTCCATGTATTTTTTCGCTATCATTTTGTAATTTTTTTGGAGTATATCGTACTAGGATACGAGATCGAACCCCATCCAAGAAAAATGCTATACTTCTGATGATTAGTAATAGAACGGCAGTGAATATAATAAATTGGTAACAATAATGATTCTACAATGAAAAAATATACAACACAATCTACGCGAGGATGAATTAATATGATATGTAATTAATGATTATTCATTCATTAAAAGTGTTACGTTCCGACGGATATTATGAAGTGAAGCAATAAATTTATAATTATTCCAGCAATCCAGCAGATCCGCATTCCTTCATCAGCAGTACTTTTTGTGCGCCTAAAATCGGCAAATTTCGAATCGATAGGTTTTTCCACTGTTACCAAGACGAAAAATTTGAGAGCTAGTTTATCTCGTTATACAACGATAGGTACTATAAAGTCAATGGTGCCTACTGCTCAGTTACAGGTACAGGAAAAGGAATGCATCTTGTATGCATTTTTTTTTGTTTCTGCGAATTCTTCGCCTATTTCTTTCTTTTTAGAGACATCCAGCTATCAATAAAATTATAAAACTATGCCAATATCTCGTGAAAAATAAAACTTCGAAATTATTTTGCGTTTAAAATGAAAAACGTTGAAACATTCCAACCCGCAAACACTAAATTCAACTGATTTGATATTTGCTCTTCGACAACACTGTAAGAAAACGCGAAATCTGTTCAGACCACAAATTTTGTTCTGGGTGTTCGGTCTGCTTTCAAAATCGAGTTCCAGTTTTTCGAAATTTGGAATGTGTTGTGTATTTTGTTTGACGAAGGAAGATTTCCCAAGATTTTCCCAGTTATCCGATTAAATCTGACTATGTAATGATGAGTTTATACATTTCTAGTGAATTCAGCTTTCTTCAATAACCTTCATGTTCGCTCGGTGTTTCGTGAAATGATTCTCGGTTATTGTCTTTACTTTTCATTAATCAGCTGCTACACAGTCCAATCAGTGATTACCAATGTCCATTATAGAAAACTTGACCATCACTGAAATTCATTTATGGTGAATATAAAATTCCTTTTTTAATATTACTCATAAAAATTAAAAATAACATATCTTATATCCCAAATACAAGCAATATCACCTTAATAAATTCATGTCATACTATCAGTGATAGTGTGTTTCAAATTTGCACATCACCTTAGAATAGTACTCTGTTTACTTCAAAGTGATAAGAAATTTCATAAAAGATCTGCCTTTTTATGAATGTTCATTACTTTTCAATTGTTAGTTGAATTTCCGCTGGAAGATGTCTAATTCGAATCTACCTTTGCAGGCAAATGATATCTGTTGAAATCGCTTCATTAAGTTTGTCGAAGGCTTCTTCGAAAGAGCCTCTTATTATATGAATGGTATTCTTAAAATGCAAAGCCTTCAGGCTGTCACTGAAGAAGCTGAAGTGAGTATTTTAAATGTTTATTCCAAAGTAGCACACCCCGTTAATGACGGGAGCTATTTTTACATTGAGGGAAATAACTGTGGATTCGATGTTTCATTGCTTGATAACTATCCTATTTTGTTTATTTTTTCAGAGTTTATTGTATAAAGCGAAAAAGCGAGTTCCAAAATATTACAATAATAATGTTCTCAACGGAAAACAGTCTTTCAGCATTTTTCAGAAGCTAGCCGAAATTCGAAAAGAAGAGCTTTCGTCAACTTTTTCACTAGCTGATCCTTTGGTTGGTGTGATTGTTGATTTTTTTCACATTTTTTTTTTACATTTGTTCGTGTTTTATGTTTTACATTTTTTTTTATAGGTTGAACAAAATCACATAAAGTTGACGGATTCTCGTTTAATCGAAAAACTAGTCATTCGCGAACGTCTAAACACGCTTATTTTTAATTTATATCCTGCCAATAGAGGATACACGCTTTCGGTCATCGTACGGAATAGTGACAGTACAGAAAAAACTATCAACAGTATGAGATTACCTTATACTGAAGAGCAGTTGTTCTCGTATATCGATAATGAAGAAATACCACCAATGTTATGTAACATGATTGACAATTGTGTTGTCCATCTATATTATAATGGTTGTATCGTAGCAGAGGTGAGAGACTATCGCAAATCTGCTGGACTTACCAATTGCGTTAAACATTACGTTCTGTTACATCAATCTGCGCTAGTATGTGATTTCATTTTAAATAACGTATCGAGTTCGATATATACACAGATATTTAACAAACGTTGTATTTTCTTTTACAGACCATAATAAACGATGTTAACGAAACGATAACTGCCGACACTAAAATAGAAGATAAATTAAGTGCTAAACTTGAGCTAGAAAAAACATTAGTTTTAGCCAACTACGGACCTTTATGTTTGAATCCCAAGCCCAGTATAGCTATTGCCAATCACAAACTACATTATTCTAAATATTTTTTCAATACTCATAAACTAAGGTATAAAGCGCGCAAACATACGTTACTGGGTATTGCTCAAAAGAAAAGACAAGAACAGTTGACCAAATGTTTACCACCGGTTTCCAATCTCATCAGCTTCATCGCCAAGAAGAAAGCCGCTCAGGCGCCGAAAGTTAAAATACCCAAGAAATTACTTCCGGTAGTAGCGTTTGTTTTACAAAGAAAAATATTTCCCTTTAGAATGTACTGATGATCTTTCTTCAAATTGTAGGAATGCCCGGTTAGCAACGATTTTTGGACGGAAGCAGCTCGCACTGTTTTAGAATTGGCAAAGCCGGTCGAACGTCCCACCGATACCAATCAAAGTATATTTAATTCGAAAATTATCGAAGAATATATCATCGAAACCAGAGACGAAGCTAGGTTACAATTTATGATTAAACTAACGATCTCGCAAAGAAACGCCGACTACGAGTATATCGGCGAGATACAGCAAAGTCGCGAATTACCCACAGGAGGTTTCCATAACATATCTTACAGGTAGTTAAAAGGCATCCTGATGTATAGGGTGTTCTATTTTGAACTCATAACCGTAGACCAACTCGAGGTACACGCATGTATGAAGGTCTTAGGGTCTGCGTACTCGGAAATCTGTAGGTACCGAATATGCTGATTGGAGAAACAATTTTTTTTCTTTTTGTGATGGAAAATGTCTATCTCATTAACGAAGAATAACACAAATATAACTTCCTTGTCAATATGTGGAACATGCATTAAAGTTTCACCGATAAAAAAAATTGGATTAGGAGAACTAACTAAGGAAATATGAGATAATAAGTCTGGAAAAATACACGAAATAAGTTTTTTCAGTTGTAAATAACTTTAAGAATTCCTTTATCTCAACTTTTGAAATTTTACAATCAACGCTACCGCTTTGCAAATTTCTCAGTGATGAGAAATGCGTACCCTGCAAAATGTGATAGCTGAGTGTCTCCCAAATAGCCTTGAAATCAATATAAAAAATTCGAAAGGAATTTAAGCTTTGTTTCCAGTATTTCAGAAAATCAGTATTGTAAATTTGGGAGCTTGATGGAAAGACAAGAGGAAATTTGCACCAAAAAACATGTAAAATAAAGTAAAATATTTCGTTTTTCGTTCAATAATTTTTGAAATCTTCTATTAGGAATTTCTGAAGATGAAGAATGTTCCTGTACTTCCTCAGATGGTTTTGAAATTGAGATATTCTATTTATATGTTTCTGTTTCGAAATGTAAATGCTTAAAAATTTCGAGTTACGATCTTTGTATTTCAGTACGAGGCTATCCGACTGGTGGCCAGCTGTCAACTAGGCTGGTTGTGATTTCGATTTTTCCTTCAAAAAGTGAATAAGACGGGTCACAGTAGTTGATAAATAACCTCGAAAGGACATCATGGAAATTTCAGCACACCAAGTCATTTTTTGGGCACCTCATAATAAAGTCAAAGTTTTAAAAAATCTGAAATTTTCAACAAAAAAAAAAGAAAACGATGTTCTGGGCAGTTAAAATTTGTTTTCGTTTCAAAGTCATATTTTGTAGTTTAAGGACCAAAAAAGGTTTGGTCTTCATTTTTTTTTTTTCAATTTAAGAAGTTTGAACTGTTTTTTAATTTTAATTTTTTTCAAAATATATCAGTTATGGGATGAATGGGTAATTTATTGGTCTTGTGTACAGTAAAGACTTGATTCAGGTTATTTTGGACTTGAGAGAAAGGATATGCTCAATTTTTGTTCTGCTAGGATTCCTAAAATTGGTTTTTTGATGCTAAAACATTTATACGCATTCATTTTGAACCAAAAATAATCATGATGTTTTGGGAAGAGCTGTGAGGTAAAAACAGAGCTGGAGAGAAGAAGGAGCAAAGTGGGTAAATTGCTTCCCAAGCCCAGTTTACTGAGAAGACCCGGATATTGAAATTTTATATTAAACTTTTCTTATAATTTTTTGTCAAATTTTTGAAAATGGGGACCAAAATTTATTTTTGCACAGGGTAAATTCTGGCATCCTCAGTCGTTAGTGAAAGTCGAGCATATTTTTTCTCTCGAGTACAAAATAGACTAAATTAAGGCTACATTGCACAGTGCACACATGGCTAATGAATTACCCATTGTTGTTCATTTTTCAAAACAACTGAATTTTGAGCTTTTTCAAAAAGAAAATTAAATAAAACGATTTAGATCCCCTGAATCTTGAAAAGATAGGCAGATAAAAAATTTTTTAGTCTTTGGAATGGTTCATTTGGCCGAAAATTAGTTTTTTGGATAATTTGAAAATTTCTAAAACTTTGACTTTATTTTGGGTTGTCTAAAAATTTAGTTAAGGTGCTCAAATGTTTATGTCGTTTTTTATATCATTGAGCAACTAATGTAACCGCTCTCTTCACTTTGCCCTGGGATGGGTTGAATATTGGGGTTTTCCAAGAAGTGATGGGGATGTTATATAGCCCCACTTTTCATCGCTGAGAATTCTTCAAGGATTGGCTTGATTTAGCTGTTTCAAAATTTATTTACAAAAAACTAAAAAATGTAATTTTTTTCGTTTATTTATCGGTATTAATTTATTCGTATATTTTAAATTAACTCCGTACAGATATGATTTTTCTCTGTGAAACATTATTGTAAATGCTTCCCATATTTGTTCTAATCTCATTTTTTTTCATCAATAATTTTCGAGATGAAAATTTTCAAAATTTATTTTTTGAAAAATTAAAATAAAAGGTTGAATTCTTTCTATTATTATTTTTTTTTTAATTTCAAAGCTATCTGGCATCCATCTGCCCATTACATTTTATATGGGATACGTTCCTTATCACTTGGAAATTTTTAAGGATGACATTGATTTGGTAATTTCAAAACTTAATTACAAAAAACTAAAGAGACAAGTTGAATCGGTATTTAAAAAAATATAATAATGATAAATTTACTTTTTTTCAAGTGTTTTCAGTTCCTATTTCCTTATACTGTTCATTTAGCTCCCTACTCCCAACATTTTTTTTTATCTATTAAACTTCATTACATACTTTAAGTATTACCACCAACCACATATTTTTATTAAAATTCTTTCGTGAGATGAAAATTTTCAAAGTTCATCTTCACTTTGAGTGAAAATGTTTTTCAAGTTAGCATACTTCTTCTATTCAGATTTTTGAGTAAACGATAGTCATACAAGTGTATAACTTGAGTTGCCCTCCTCGCCATATGCAGGTGATGTGAACCAAAGTCAACAACTTGTATTCCGCATTAACTATATTGTGTAATTTCTTTCGTGATTTAGTTTTCCATTGGGCACGCACGAATTAGCAACGCGATATGTGCTGGAGTTCACTAATGTATACACAGAGCGCGGAAAAATACGAGTGAATTTCACCCATAAAGTTCCAGGCAAACCAGCCGAAGTATTCGTTACATCTGGTTTACGAATGGAGGGTAATAGATTAGTTCCCATCGAATCAAAATCACTCGGTCTCGATACTTTGGTTTCGTGGCAGGTTAGTTTTCAATATTTCATTTATGTTTCGCATCTTCGACGTATTGTATCATTTTCATCAAATTTTTCACTCATTTCACAGACCTTCTCGGATTCGAGAAACGATAGCAATAAAGTGAAAAGCGTTATAACCGTGCCGAAAGCTCGCAGTGTCGAAAAACTCGTCGCGCCGCAACAAGCCAATGCAACGAATGTGAAACAAATTACCGTTTCTTCGGATTCGCTGTCTTCCAATCAGTTACAGCTAATCCGAGATCAACAGCATTTGCAAATGCAGATACAGCAACAGTTACAGCATCAAATTTTGCAACATAAACGGCAGCAACAAAACCAGCAGTTGCAACAGGAGATTAAGGCTATTTGCAATTTCAAAGCTCAAATTCAAGAACATCTGCAAATGCAACAATCCAATGTTAACGGTGTTATACCGCAGTCTGTTCCGCAGTATACGTCGCTTTTGAATAAAAAAGATAATATTAACGTTGCATCCGCTTCACAAGTAAATTCATTGTCGATATTCGAAATCGAATTACAATTTTCGCAAATTATTTATCATGTTGTTTAGCAGGCTGTACCCGCGCAAAGAGCCATGACTACAGTTCTTCCAAAAATCACTACTTCCCCTATTCAGTATCAGACAACGTCTAATGGTTAGTTATTAGAGTTATAACGAAATACATGTATTTATGTATGTTTAGATAGGTGAAGAAATTTGTATCTTTGCTCATTTGTTTTCCGTTACCAGATATAAAAGTTCTCTTTTGGGTTTTCAGTCTAGTAAATGATACTATCAGTCGAGACTGCTGAGGAGAGGGCAATAAAGGAAAAAGTTGTCCAGAATCCAAACGATTTCAAATTTTCACACACAAAAAAAAATGAAAATGATGTCACTAAAGATTAAAATATTTAAAAAATACAAGTTCTTTAAGGGGTACAGGAATAAAAATATTCTGAAACATTATGCAAAAAAAAAAATTGTTCAAAAATTAGAAAAAGTCGCAAACGTTTTTTCTTCATTGATATCGCAATTTTTAATCTTTTGGATTCAAAGATCGATCCCTCATGTATAGTGAAAGAAAAATTTAATTAAATAAATTTTTTAAATCGTTTTGTAAGTTGCTATTTTGAGGGGAAAACGTTGAAAAAAATCATATGTGTTTCTCAACTTTTTTTATAATATTGAAAATTTTTTAGATTTTTTCGAGGTTGAAACCCTGCATTTAACCCATTAAAACCTTCTTGAAACGTATTATTATTTTTCACTTTTCACTTACATACGTAATTTTGCCTCTCACTTCGATCTTATGTGTGCTAAAATGCCTTTCTCAAAATCTTTTTCGGAAATGATAAGGAAAAATTATGATTTTTCGAAAATGGCACTACTTTGATGATCTCCATCTTCCCCCCTTCCAGGTAGCCACATTAGGCTAAATATGTCGTCTAAACAGTTTCAACTTAAAGTAAACAACATATATGTATTTTTTTAAATTTAGTTTAACGTGCCATGTACTGCCGCTTAGGAGAGAGACACGCTGTATGTTAAGGGTCTAGATACGGCGGAATAATCCGGACTGCCCTAAAAAGCTCATGAGTAGGGTAAGACTGAATTCGGAGTGCAATCACGAAGTAGTCGCGCTCTGCGGATGTTTGATGATGTACTGAAAACATCATACAGTACATTGTCTCTTATGGGAGATTTTGTGTTTTTTGAAAATATTGTGAAAGCGGTGGGATTTTAGAAGAAAATTAATAGTATCGAATTTATAGAACGTGAGATTTCCTATTAAATGGTGCAAAAAGTTTTCATTTACGTTGCATCTGTTAAGAGTAAACGCCAAAATAAATTTACCAAAAATCAGCTGATTAGGTTATCTACTTTATCATAGGTTGGTGTGTTTATCATATTTTTTTATGTGACTATTGCATATTTCAAGGTGCTGTTAGAAATATCCGAAGTATTTTCATCTTCATTGTGTTATGTAGAAAATGGGTCGAAATGTGTAAATTTTTCATTATATTGATGTACGGTGAATTGGTGTTCTTCTGAACAAAATCTGTTTACACCATTTTATAGGAAATTTTATGCTCTGTAAATTCGATTCTATTAATTTTTTTTTAAAACCTCGCCGTTTTCACGATATTTCCAAAAAACAAAATCTCCCATAAGAGACAGTGTACTGTATCATGTTTTCATTATCAATCGTCCAAATTTTACCTACATCGACATTAGCATGCCATGCCTGTTTGCACCCCGACTGCGTTGTTGTTGAGAATCTCGAAGAAGAATACGGGGTCGCCAATTGTAGTCCGGAAGGGGGCACAATGAGGGCAGTTGAGAAGTAGATGGACGACCATGAAGGGAGTTTGGCAGGTTGAGCATAGGATGAGCGGTTTTTTCCTCAGGAGGTAACTATGGGTAAGTGAGGTGTGACCTAAGCGGGTCGATAAATGACTGTGCTTTCCCGTCGTGATATCTTAGAAAGGAGGGGCCATAGGGAGATGGAATCTCGAATGGTGCCGAGTTTGTTGGTCATGGGTGTATTTATTCACTTATTTCTGCCAAGCTGATTTGACTGCATTCTTGATGTGGGTGTTGAGGTCACGAAGAGGAGTTGGAATGTTATGAAAGAAGAGTAGATGGAATCCGAGAAATTTTTTATATCCTTTTTGCAGTCCTTCCCTATTGGACATCCCCACCCACTTTGCACGCTTCTTTGCTGGTGTCAGTACCTTTTATAAAAGCATTCCTGATGACCACTCTCAAATCTAAATTATCATCAGCTCTCTAAAATTCTCTAAACTCTTCCGTAAAATTTAACTCCATCGAACTCGACGTAATAACCATTCGCAGTAGAAAACTCCATGTATAGAAAAAAATTTGAAGAAAAACACTTCAAAAACCACACACAATCTAATTAAACATGAAAGTTTATACACAATTCACAAAAATTACCTATAATGCAATTTTAGAATCAGGTGTGTTAAAAAGTGAAGAATATAATAATGCGTTTCTAAACGTTTTTATGAGCTAAATCTAGTGTCCCAAGCATGAAAAAATTCTCAAAATTATAAACCATTTTGAGAAACACAGACGATTTTTTTCGACGTTTTCCCCTCAAAATGGCAACTTGAAGATCAATTTAAGGGTATATTTACGTACACGGTTCCTTTTTTTTTAGCATAAATAAATTTCGCTGGCACTATATTATGTTATCTTTATGGGAACGGAAATTAATAAGGCTAAAAAAATGTGTCATTTTTGAGACAAAATTCTTCGTGAATTTCTTATGAAAAGTGAAAATAAAGAAGATAAGACACTTCTCTTCAAGTTATTCAGAACGAAAAATTCAAATTCCAATTTATAAGAACGTTATGAGCTATGAAATATGGCCTCTTCAAAAGCCGATATTTTTTCACGTTTTTCTCCCCAAATAATCAATTAATCAAAAAAACTATCTGTGAAGTTTCTCAAATTCTTGTTATAAGTGTATATTTTAAATTTCAAGTGAAACAGTTGAGTAGTATTTGATAATCGAAGTTGTACAAGAATGGTCATTTGGCAGGCAAACCAGTATGCAATCGTGTATGTGAAAACCTTGAAATTTTCAAAATCATTTTCAAGGTCAAATTTTTGATAAAATAAAATTTCGAAAATTCTGTACTATACCAACGTACCAAATTCCAAGTCAATCGGTTGACAGTTTTTGTTAACCAATTACTATCAGTAGCCGAGATGATTGCATTCGAAAAAATGCCACTTTCCCGCCTCCTCACAAAGCAATGGGACCGCAGCAGGGCCCAACGACACGATTTGTTGTGCTCAGGGAGATGTCCTTCATAATATCAAAAAATTAAATTTTCTCCTTTCGAAATGTTGATGGGACCCACAGGTGCTTGACTACGTTTAATTTTATAGACATAAAAGACACGTTTACGAATCAATTAAAAGAGAAGCAAAATTTGCGTATATTTTAATTTTCAACTTAATTTTCAGACGTTCCGGTCATAGAAACGGCGAACGTACTGGCGAATTCGAATTCGGTACCTTGCGTGAATGGAAATAATTCGACGATTCTGAGTTTATTAGCCGGTTCATCCGCTCAACCAGCATCATCGTCTTCGCCTTCGACCACGAATATAAACTTGAGTAACTTATTATCGTCCGCTCCGAATACTAGAAATATAAATGTCAATCACACGGTGAACGTGGCCGGTCAACGAGTGGTAGCTAAGAGATTAAAGATGCAGAATACGGGCCGCGTAATCGCCACTAATCAGTCGCAAGTTGCTTCTAGTATCGCCAACGCTACGGTCATCGCTGCTGCCGGCACCAGTGTTTCCAACGTTGCTTCTAATATTAGTACTCAGCCAGTGATAAGGTTATCGTTATCACCGTTGACTAATCAGGTATATATTTAATTTGTTCGGCGCGTGTGTAACGTTGCCATTGATTTGAACGTAAGAATTCACGCATCAATACGAATTTTGTTACAGGCAACACCGGTGATACAACAGAGAGCTACGAAGAACATCGCCGGCCGTATAATAACGCCTAATAACATAAGAACTTCGTCGCTAGTAAATAGTATACAGCCAGTAAATGTGACCACCACTGGTAGCATACATATAAGCAACAACATGCACAGTTTATCGGCCGTGCAATCGTTGTTGAACAGTAATAACGCACAAACTGCCACCGGTATTAGAGTAAAAACGAATAACAGAAGAAACGTATCGGTGGCCGGTCTGCAATCGTTGACCGTTAATAATAGTAACGGGCAAACGATGAACGAAACGCAGAATATAAATTGCGCTAAAATACAAACCATTGGTACTTCGCAAGGCAACGTCAATACCGGCACCCACTTGTCCGCCGGTGAATTGCAAACTTTAGCTGGCACATTAACGGCCGCGCCGACGATAGGTACCATACAATTGACTCGCAACGTTCAAACATTACCAGCGGCCAGTGTGCACTTAGTTACTAGTAATAACCTTCGCAGGCTATCAACTCTGTAAATAAAACTACTACTTTAAACAGTATTCAACTCAATGCCACCAACGATGCTATTATGGCGGCCGGTAAACCTCAGAAAATCATGCGTTTAGCTAGTAGCCAAGATGCTAACGCGCAAACCAGCGTTGGCTTACCAGTGTCCGCCTTATCTGCTTTGCTCTCAGGTTGGAATTCGTGTATTCGACGAAATTATGATTTGGCGAGTTGTGCTACGAGTTTTTTCTCATTTTAGGAACCCCTGTCAGCGATGGTACCTTATCGAATGCTGGAAAAGGGTTAAGCTTGGTTGAACGAATAGGCTCTTCAGCTGCCATCGTTAGTCAGTCTACTTCGACCCCTTCTACCAATGCCACCATTGTCACCAATACCTCGAATGCTAATGTTGGTGTGCAAAATGTCCAAGTAAGTGAAAACCCTCGATGTTAAAATACTATCTTAACGACATATTAACGGCTCTAGCACCTTTTTGAGGGAATCTACCAAAAATTCCATCTATTGTATCTTCATGAGAGAAACGACCAGCAATGAATTATACTTATAAATTTTTATGTAAGAAATAACAAATTAATGTAAATACTTGCAACAACATATTCGTAATATTATGATGTTGAAATTTAAATTCTTGATTTTTCTTTAATTCATAAATGCAGTGCGGAAAATGCTGTACCAGTCAAGTCGTTTTACTACTTATTTATTCCTCTATTGATTTTCTGTTTTAAATGGATTATTTACTAATTTTTGGTCATTTCTCTCATGAAGGTACCATACGTGTGATTTGTGGTCGATTACCTCATGAAAATAATATAGAATTGATTAATGTTCGATTCCCTGCAAAAGATATTGAATGCAATGAAGGGTTTAGAAAAATGATAACGATGTATATTTAAGATTCATCATTCTAATTCATTTTTCTTTTGCCCAAGGTATCCATACCTGGAATGGCAGTTCCTATTACGTTATCGTTAAACGTCGGTGATCAAAGTAGTAATTCGTATTTAGACGCTTTATCTCAGGTAATTTACTCACGACTGATGATCTGATTTCATGTGTTCGATAATTTTATCGTAATATAATTTTTTTTTAGAATGCTCACGCGGTCACTACATTATCAAATGTCGTCGGCACTTCGGTCATTTTGGCCAATTCGAATACCGGTAATTTCATGTTCGCTTATGAGTATATAATCATTAAGTATTCGACATCCTTGTTTCATATTACTGTTGTGTTACAGGAGGTGGTATTAAAACATCGACGCTTCGCCCAGTTACTAACGCAACAGCCGTGACTAGTGTAAGTGTAATTTACATTTTCACGTAGCCATGAAAATTGTATGCAGCGAAAAAAAATCACGTTTTATGACTCGTACGCGTTATTTTTATTGCAATTGAAATTCTTAGGTTCAAGGCGGTTCCGTTCAACAACTGCAACTAATTGGTTCGGTTCAGCGTAACAAATTAGGTCCTCAAATGCCGAAACAAGTTGCTTCTCGTAGTCTACTTAATGCAAATCGAGTTAAAGTTACTGTTCCTCCTAATGCAGGTAATTTTTTAATTCTACAGACGATTTTTACCATACAAAGTGTTTCGTACATGTAAATCTACTTATGTGAGGCTAATATATAATTTACCTCTCTTACTCGCTGAAGGGGTGGAGAATTTTTGAACTTTTTATGGTAAGTAAATTTTGAAGTGTTTATTTCATCGTCCCAGACATAATTATGAAAATGTGTTGTTTGCGCCAAAATGTAGAGTATACGATGCTACATTACTGACATAAAATTTGTAACAATGGAAGGAGTGGGCTAGGTTGGCAGAAATGGTGAGATAAGAATAGAAAACGACTGAAAAAATTGGTAATGTTCATTTATTGTTTTTTTTTTAACTAAATGTTCTCAAAAACTCCGCCACGAATTTAAGTTACAACGTAGAGTTTCTTTAGCCAAATTTGGAATCTGAACCCCAAAATGGGGGGAGGAGGAGCAAATTCCAATTAGTTGGTTTCCACTTTCAAAATTGTTTCTTTTTTTTAACTTATTAAATTCTTTGATAATATAAGAAATTTCCTGGTTATCACCCATTTTCTCCTCAAGGGAACTTTTGAGCCTCAAATTTGATGGTAAAGTTGGGCAAAAATTTCAGAAATCGATTTACATCTTCTTATGTATTAGTGTGAATTTTCAACTTTTTTCCATCTGGGGCAAAAAACAAATTTTTGTTATTTTTCGTTTATGAAAATTTTTATGAATTTTTCTTGGTGATCGCATTTGCAATTATAATAAAAAAAATCTGAAAATTTCGAAAAAAGTGTTGAGTCTAAAAGTACATGGTCGTAATCACAAATCGTTTGAAAAAAATTTGTTAAAGAGAAACTTTTGATGAAAAATTGCAATTTTGATTATTTCTTAATTCGAGAATTTTTTAAAAACTTCATTCAGTTTATTTTTTTTATTTTTTGCGCGTAACATTGTAAAATGCTATTAACCCAATATTAAAACAATTTTCATGGATTTCCCTTGATTTTCTGTTGCATACCCTATGGTTAGTTCTTAATGCTGAACAAAATTCATTTTTCACACATCTTTCCTCGACATATTTTATTGAAATTTTTATCTCAGAATCAAATCTAGTTGAGAATGTACCAAGTTGTAATGATTTCTCATTTTGAATTTTTTTATAAACTTACATGACAACTTCACTCCCTCCTTTCACCACCCACGTGAAGTAGATGTCACTTACTTTAATAAGTCGTAAATGAGAAGAAATCACCTGGTTTGATTAATCAGAAATTTTTCAATGTTATCTGCCAAAAAATTTTTTTAATGATTAATTTTTCTCCTTTTATTTTCATTATTTCTCCCCTCCTACCCTTCCTCTATAGATAATAATTTTTTGTCGGTGATGTTACATTTCATACTCCAAGTTTTAACGCAACTAGTATACTCACATAATGTACTGTCTTAGACAATGAAAAGAAACAGTTTCAATCGTTTACTATTAAGAAGAAAAAAAAATTTCCAATTTACGTATCTCTCTCCCTTTGGAAAGTTAGATAAGCAAATCACCATACATGAGTGTCATGTAAATAGACAAGTGGTTACATCAAGAAGAAACACACTGAAGAAAATTTTTCCTATCATTAATCTCGCATTATTATTATTTATAGTTGTACAACAACAACCTGGCGGCCAAGGACAAGTCCTCAGTGTTACTGCACAACAACAGTTACAGCTTGCTCTACAAAAGCAAGCGGCCCAGTTTCAATTGCATCAGGGATTAACAGCAGCTGGCGGCTTGAAAGTGGCCCAGAAAAGACGTAGGTCTTCCGTTGCTACCGATGGTAGTTAATTTCGTTGTTGGTATTGAAGGCGACAATGTACTAACGAATGGTAGCTGCTGTTTGGTTGAATCTTTTTTGTACTTCTGTGATGTAAGTTTTTTCCCCTTGGATTTTTATTTTTTTTAGAAAAATGGGTATTTGTACGATTATAGCGTACAAATATCGTATGTAGTCGCAAAAACGAATTTTTAATGAATGGAAAGTTTTTCTTTTTGTTTTTTTTTCTTCTTCTTTGTAATCACGCAAACGTGTTTATCTATGTTGCAGATACGTGTTATTTTTTTAAGGAAAACTTCATCATTAGTCATTATTATTAGCTTACCATTATCGTTTCCTCGTGGATATTATTATGTAATTATTCGGGTTGAAAATTTCCTGCTGTTTCGATCGATTAAGTAGCCTTTCATTTTACAGACATGTAAATTTATTCCATATTTGGTGCTTTACATATGTATCATGTTGAAAGATCTTGTCCTAAGGGTTTTTTTTATCTCATAATCAAATTCGACATACTTGTGGGTTTGCTCATAAATGGTAATTTTTTATTTTTCTTTTTTTCTTTCAGAATTCGTATATCTAATATTTATTTGCATATTTTTTAACTTAATCGATTTCATATTCGGATTAAGGGTTTCGAAAATCGAATCGACGAATATTATGATTAAAATTGCTAAAAAATTTAGTATACTTATTGTCGCATTTATTTCGAAGAGAGGAATGAATTCCATATTTGAATCTGTTCTGTAGTACATTGACGGATTTTTCCTGCGAATGTTTCCAACTGCGATTTTTCATTGGTATCTAGAATAGTATGTTGAAGTGGCAAAGCGATGCTCTCTAGATTTACTTTCGTTTAAAGATTTTTTTTTTCGTGATATATATTGTTTTCAAGCATTCCCTGAAAATTTATTGGATATTTTTCGTCATTTATTTGGTATGTGGTTCTGTTGATATTTAAGTTAGTATCGATTAACTAAAGAAAAAGTTGGTTGAAAATTTCATGTTCAACTTGTATTGAAGTTTTTACACTTTCGAGTACGAAAAATAATAAGTATATGTTCAAATAAAAATATTGTTCTGCCATTAAGGAGACTTATTTATTCAAAGATTCATTTTGTATTTTTGTACTTTTACTCGTGGCAGATCTTTTTTAACGTTCTAAATCGATCTTTAAAAATGAAATATGATAAAAATGAAAATCCATAGGATACAATTACTTTATCGATAGTTGTTGTTGATGTGAGTTGAAATATTCAATTTAATAAACGCATTATGGAGAATAAAAATTTGGAAAAATTTTATTCTCGTTTCAAGAGTTGCATCCCAACGTGAAAATATTTGAGTATCGAAGCAGTGATAAACGATAACGTACGTAATTCTGAAGTACCCTTCGATTTGTCATATCCAAGGTCAAGTATACTTGAGTCGTTTCAAAGTATCCTTCGAAAAAGTACAATAAACCTACTTGATTGTGATATTTTGTAATAATAGAGTCTGAAATTGATACGAAATAATTATTTGTGATTTATTTATACAGATGTATGAAAGTCTTAAAAATTTTTCTCCGAATTCAAATTCTGAATAAGTACTGGTACATATTTCTCGTAAGCATTGATTTTTGAAAAATGGACGGATTTTGTTGGGATTTTCCAGGTTGAAAGAAAACTGAATTATACTAGCATTTAATGATCGTTCGTAAAAATGATCTGTAAATATCTTCCAACTATGCAGCTCTTTTTCGTTAATAATTCACTACTCCATATACTACAAATTTACATTATCCATCATTTTCGTGGTATTGAATAGGTTTGTTTGTTTGTTTTGCTTATACTTTTGTACATCAGTGTGCAGATAATACAATGGGTGCGTTTATTTTCTTGAACATTGGTGTGAAAATGTACTCTGCAGTTTTGAAGCGTGTAAAGAATGGTGTATGGTGATGTAAGAATTTCCTCACCAACTTTAAAGTAGGTGTAAGGAAAGCAGTGTAGTGCACAGTTCTTATCTTGAGATCTTGACTTACTCTACACTTCATACACTATAGTTCTACTCTAACTTACACGTGGTGTACAGAAGTGTAAGTTGAACGAACCAACCTAACATGTATTGCATTCAAGTTGAATTGAAGTTTTGATCTTGTTGAAGCTTACATTGTATTTTCGTAAATTAATTTTTTCTTTCGAAACTATATTTTAACCCAGAGAAATTTATCAACTCGGTATTTTATAGTTTAGGCGTATTTCTCTTTAACCAATATCTGTGATTAAATAATGTATAGTATACTACAACATTGTGAACAGTTTTCTCATAGTGGAACGCACGTAGATGTAACATTTCTTGAAAAAAAAAAAGGACTACCACACACATGATTTCAATTTTCCAAATTCTTATTTTTAGTTTTCATTTCGTCGCCAAATGAAGGATATTAGATGGTTGTCTTCTTTTTTGTTTAGTTTTGGAAACGCTTATATTGAAAGCAATATAAGTGTACTTGGTGTGCTTTTAGTTCACTGAAATAACATATAATTTTGTAATTTATTTTTGATGTTATTATAAATATTTTTTTTATTTCGCTCTTAACGGCATTTCGCTTGTGTAAAGTTCAAGTGTCACTAGACTGAATAAATGATTTGTTTTTAAGCGTTATGTATGTTTGTAAAGAAAAAAAAAACCTATGTAGAATGATTATTTTTATTTTATGTGTTGTCTTTGTATCTTCAATAAATAAGAATAAGTAATCAACAATTTCTTATTTCATTGATGAATACATAATAATATTATCAAGACTGATGGAAAATATGACTCATCAACATTTAAAACAAATGAAATTAAAACAATCTTCTTCAAACTGTTTTAAATGAATACTAACAGAAATTGACATGCCTTGAAGTAATTCATATTAACTTTCATGCAAAATAGGTAACTTGGTTCGTTTACATATAACCACATTTATTTGCGATTTCATATCATTATGCTCCGAAAGCACACAAGACTCTACAGCTTATTTCTGTTTCAACGCAGATGATATCAAGTCATCAATTAAATTTGCTCGAGTCTTCGATTCGGTTACACATTTCTGAATTTGTTCCTCAGATAACGGAATGCCACCTGAAATATAAAAAATTACATAAAATTGAATTTAAAAACTTCATAAGTCATAACTGTTATTAATGTTATTCATACCTGGTTTATGAATTGAACACAATTTATCGTCGGCAACGACAACGGTTAGAAGTCCTAAACTCAGCGATTCTTCCTCTTCGCATGGGTCTACTAATATCGTGTCTTCGTTAAATACGGCAAAGGAGGTAGATGTAGGCTTACACAATATATTCAAAGGCTCTTTTAAAGATAGATCTACGCTTGTTGCATTGATTTCACTATCATATGTAACTTTCGGCAATGAAACTGAAAATTTATATTCACTGAAATTATTCAATTAATTTAAAGCATTACACTTAAATATAAGTCACTTACCACTTTGGAGAGCAGCAATCAACGAAGAAAAACATGAATCTATAACTGCTCCGTCGTAGCTTACACAAATGATATCACAATATAATGTCCATACTAATTTATCGACGCAAATACATAAATTTTTCAAATCAATGACTTTAGACTTATTGACAACACTATTTATATAAGCTGTGAGAGCTTGCGCTTTATCACTAGGTGGACCTGGCCGAAACTGAGATGAGCATAAAGGCGGTAAGTCTACATTAATTAATAAAAATCCTTCATCTGGAGTTTCTGGTTTCGGCGGTCCAAGTTCCTACGAGAATTTTCGCGCCATTAGATAATATAAATAGGTTATATTGCCAGGTATGACTAAGAAATTACCGCTTTAATTCCACAAACGACACAAGTGTTTCCAATGCGAATGATTGCAGATCCATCTGCGGTATTTATTGAGTTTACGTTTATCGATATATTTCGAAATTTACTCAATCCTCGCCCATCTGGTCGAACATTATGAAGCTGAGAAAATATTAAAACACTTTAGCAACAGTTGTCGAGAAAAATAGAGAGCGAGAGTGCTTTATTCTTACCAAATATTCTTGATAATACTTCAAGGGGTGAACAGATCTAAAAAAAAAAATAATACAATGATATGCACTACCAACAAAAACACGAGTAAAATATTGATTTTGAAAAATTATCGAATGATCCATACTTGTAATGATCCATGACATTTAGTCACCGAAAAATTGACAACTACTTCAGTATTATGTAGAAGGTATTAGTTTTTCATCAAGTTTTACATTAATTTCAATTATTATTTCCGTCTTCATTTTCAATGTTTTGAAAATGAATTGCACATGTTTCATGTTTACACTTTACAAAATTCTTATCTCAAAAATATTTTAATTTAATTTTTTTGGTTTCACACAATAGAAATGTCGAATATCATCAAAACATGGAAAAATTCGTAAACCTACATCACTGAAATTAAAAATTTGATTCATAGAATTTCATACAATTATTACAATTTTAAGAAGAAATATTACAATGAATTTTAAATTAAAAAAGTTTATTCATTCATTACCACACATAAAAAA
Source organism: Phenacoccus solenopsis (assembly GCA_009761765.1). Taxonomy (NCBI): domain Eukaryota; kingdom Metazoa; phylum Arthropoda; class Insecta; order Hemiptera; family Pseudococcidae; genus Phenacoccus; species Phenacoccus solenopsis. The sequence goes on from CM019753.1 coordinate 13,135,485, forward strand.
TTTATTATTCTTTTGATTATGTGAAAAAACACAAATTTAATATCAAGGTGATCTGTATCAGCAAATTTTTCCAGAAATGATTGGCAACGTTGCTGTTGCCGTTGTTTCTAAAAATATCAATTTTGATTGGTTAAAAGATATAAACGGTCAACTTTATGAATTGACAAACCGCGAGAATTGTAACGGTTTTACTTGTTACTTTGTGGTTTATTATGATTTGAAATTCGAGCAAAAGTAGAATATCTAAACGTAATGTAGACGAAAGTAATTGTTTCTTTGTTGAATTATTACGGGTTTCTCTTATTGTGATCGTATCTTCAAGTAAGTTCATCTATTTGTTGGGAAATCCCCACATTTCATACATACACCTGTCTTCGTATAATCTTTCTCACTTGGCCTATGTTCTGTGTTGTTCTGAAATAACTTGAACATTTACAATTTTTTATTAAAATTTCAGATTCCGATAGTTTTTTATATGTTGATTTAGTTAAATTAGAATGGATTTATTGTACAAAGAACAGGAAAATATCGTTTCCAACTTGAGAAAGCTAAGAAGTAATTCGAATGTAAATCATAAAAGTGAAACCCAGGTTATGAAACGATCAGTGTTAGGTGTAATTAATGATAATAACAAAATCGGCCCAGCAAAATTCAAAAATGTGAGTATAAGTTTTATACTTCATCCATCCGCTTTTTCACCATTGACAATATACCAAATGTTCACAGGAAATAGTACAAAAAAATGTTGCTAGTAAAGTACCAACTTTCAAAAGTGTCAGTAGTTCATTTCAAATTTTCGAGGATAAGGAAGATGATGTCGAGAAAAAACGTGAAGACAAAACTAAGAAAGAATCCCCTTCGAAGAAATTTAAAGACTGTTTAAATTCAGTAAGAATCGCATTTAAAAACGAACAATATCTTCAGTGGAATGCATTTCGACTTATTAAATGATTGCATTAGGTTTTGGAATTACCACCCAAACTAATCTCTAGCGAGCTTCAATCGCGCCAACCTCTTAAAGATGTTTTCAACGCATCCATTTCCAGCGAAGATGGTTCGTTGTCCGGCAAAAGTTACGTTGCGTCACCTATGTCAGTTGACAAAACTCTATCCCCAATTGCCAGACCTAAAAGTTTGACTAAGAAATTATACGACTGCGAGGTTTACAGTGAAGAAATCTTAAGCTACTTGAAAACGACTGAGGTATTTCTTGGCATTTTTTATTTCAAAATTATAATTTACTTTTCTACAGCAATTATTAATTTCAGAAATTCCATCGTGCGAAACCAAATTATATGAGACGACAACCAGATGTATCATACAGTATGCGTACCATTTTGGTTGACTGGTTAGTAGAAGTCGCCGAAGAGTATAAATTACAACCGCAAACATTGTTTTTGGCGGTTTCCTTTATAGATAGATTTTTAAGTTTAATGTCTGTTGTGCGTTCCAAATTGCAACTTTTGGGTACTGCCGCCATGTTCGTTGCTTCGTAAGTAATACCATCAACAACAAATTACAGTAAATAACAAAAAATTTATTTTCTCGAGTAATAAATCTTTTTATATTATTTTTAATTAGAAAATACGAAGAAATTTATCCGCCTGATGTATCCGAATTTGTATTCATTACTGATGATACGTATTCGCAAAAACAAGTACTGCGGATGGAATATTTGATATTGAAAGTATTGGCTTTTGATATATCGGGACCTACAGTTATTACTTTCGTCCAACATTTTGGTGTTTTATGTGACGTACCCGAGAAAGTATTAAATTTAGCGATGGTAATTTGTACAATTTATTTAATAAGTTTAAGTAATATCATGTTTATTTCATTACTGACTAGTTACATTTTTTTTTAGTATTTGTGCGAACTGATGCTGTTGGAAGGAGATCCCTATCTTAGTTTTTGCAACTCGATGTTGGCCGCGTCTGCATTACTTTTATCTCGTTATTGCCTAGAATATTCGGATGTATGGCCTGAAAATTACGTTAAAGTTACTGGCTACCAGATATTAGAGTTATCCGCTTGCATAAACCATTTGAACAAGACTCATATGAACGCAAGAACGCTTCAACAACAAGCCGTTAATAATAAATATAATTCCGACAAGTTAGTCATATTTGTTCATTATTATTATTATTATTATTATTATTTTTTTTTTTTTAATAATCCATGTCAACGAAGATAATTAATTACTTTGATATTTTGCAGATATCTAAAGGTAGCGAGTGTGAAACCGAAGCAGCTAGATGTGCAAGAATATGTATTACAAATGACGGAGCTTCAAAAATTCAGCGAAGAATACAGTTAACATCTTTATAATTTAATCAACGAACCTGCGCTTAAGGGGCTGGCGATTTCTTTTTATTTTTTTTATTTATTCTATCTCGTTGAATTTTCAATTTATTCTGCGAAAGTATTTAATTACATCCGCTTGAAAAAAAAAAGTATGTATCGTCGAAAAACTCCTAGTGAATAAGTTAATTTTAATCTGATATAATTTTATTGATTGATTTTAAAGTAAACTTTTCAGATTTTAAATAATGAAAGTGAACCAATGTTTTTTTTCCTTTGTTTTTTTTTCTTTTTTGAGGGGTTGCATTTATTATGTATTTTTAAAAATGAATACCCGTAAGGTTGAATACGACTCTGCCAGTTCGGTTATACAAAATACAGAAAGATTTGATTTTCTTTCGTTTCTTTAAAGCTTTAAAACAAAATATTGAATGCCTTGTTGTATATTGTGATGTATTCGTTGTTTTAATATTTTTCTACTTTTAAAAAAATTGATAGTTTTATTAAATTATATTTTATACGTTTGTGATTGATGTGCGTGTTACATTTTTTATTATTGAATAAAGTACAAACTTTTTCATCATGTATACGCATTTGTTTTGTTGATACATAAATAATTTATTTTCGATACAAGGAAAATAATTCCGAAAAAAAAATTAATAGTGAAGGTCATTCAAAAATGCAAGACTCTTGGATTTTACTTTTTGGACTACGAATGAAATATTCTGGATGTAATGGATGAATTTTATTTACAACATGTAAAACTGATTCTGAAGTTTTCACCAACAGAAATCAAGTTATAAACGGTAAATAATCAAGAAAGGTAAAAATAAATGAAATGTTAACACTTGTTTCGAATTAAATTTGTACACGGAACCTCACAACGTTTATTTAATTATTTACATATTCTGAGTATTCTGGTGGTCAAGGGGAAGTAGTGTATCCTAATGTAGAAAAGCTCCCTCGTTTTATCAAACCTTGTCGATGCCGGATTTACGAATAAACAGTTTGGACAGCTGCCCAGAGTAGCAAATTTTTTGATAATTTATTGTTTGCAAATTCATGTTGAAAATTTGCATTATCAATTTATTTTCGTCAACATCAACAAGTGTTTTGAATTTTTTTATTTATATCATCATCTAACGCTATTTAATTATTCCGCATTACCTTCAATCTTAATTATTTTTACTTATTATAGTTATTATTGAGTACCCACGTATCTATACGTATCAAAAAAAGTCCGATTACATTTTTTTTTTTTTTTTTTTGTTAATTGTTAACACCAAAATAATATTTGAATTTTTTGGGCGAGGGAAGTAAAGAAATGAATATTGAAATTTTATGGGTGACCTAGGGTATTAGAATCTAAGGCGGGAAAAGTTTAAATCTGGCATTGCAGGTAACTTTTCATCACGATACATAAATTTTATATCATATTTCCATTTTCTTCACAGGAAATTCAAGCAAATATTCAAAAGAACAAGAAAAATTTTACACACTCCTATAAGAAATATAATTATTTTCCTATTACATTATATGCTTGAAGAAAACATTCACTCATCAACAGTGGCGGATTCAAGGAGAAAGGTCCAGTCGACAAATGAGTTGCAAAGAGATCCAACAAACGAACGATATTTTTTTTTTTGCTTGTCGCAATAAGACCATACATATTGGTATCCTAAAAAGAAATAAAAGTACCCAAAAAATCAAATAAGTAATGAAAACCATACATCGGTATCACAATAAAAAAATATATACCAAAAAGTTGGACATGCCAGATGATTACAAATGGTCTGAAACGTAAAGATTTGAAAACCCCACCCTCCCCCAACCTTCCCATCCCAAATCAGGTAGGCTGTAATAGCTGTCTTTTTTAGATAAAAACTCAGCTAAAAAAAACTAGGAAGCCCTTCTATCCTGGAGTCCAGTCGGCAATTGCTCATTTGCTGACCGTTAAATCGTCACTGCTCATCAAAGTATTTCTATCAAATTAAATTTCTTAATGAACATGTTTCACGGTGCAGGCTACATTTTTAATATTTTTTTGCAAAACTTTAAAAAAATACTTCTTCCAATTTAAAAACAGAAAAATTATGGCAAATCATTTTTCTTGCAATATCTTCGAAAAAATTACATAATCTATATTACATTGATTACATTCACCCACTAATGACCAATACGCGAGAAAAAAAAATCGATCTCATCGATTTCCGTGCATAAATTTTATTTCCAAGAAGAACATTTCGAAAATATACCTACAGGTTATCTTTTGGGGCCTGGAAGAGTCAAGATAAAAAATTGATTGCATTATAAATTGAAGGAGACTGCACTCAGAGGGAAAAAAATAGTTTCCTCACAAGAGAATCCAATGCAAAAAACACAAGAACGACATTACTATTTCATGAAACATTCATTTGAATACAATTTTATTGGCTTTACAAAATTACATCCATAATAGATAAAAATAAAAACAGAACACGAATTAATGAAATTTCGCGTTTGAAGGTATCGCAATAAATAATTTAAAAAAAAATCATATTAAAACGACATTTTCAAAGAATTTCGAATATCTTTTTAAGTTCAACCATTAATTGCCAATCGGATTTCAATAAATCATCTCTGAAATAATTCTTACAAGCATCGATAGATTGTCTACTAATTTTACTAACGAGTAGATCCGTTTCATCGAAATGTCTACCAAACAATTTAGGCGTTTCTCCCGGTACGTTTTCAATTTTAACGCACACTTCTTGCCCTTTCCTGGCCGTGTCTACGGGTTTATGATTATTTTCTATGCTGGTGATAATTCCTACATTGATGAATTCTTTGCTAGGCACACAAATAGGCGTGCCTACTTTAACAATACCAGCTTCAACCACGACACCGCATACGATTGGGTCCCTGGAGTTAAAAACGAATTGTGGAAGTATTTTCAATTTACAAGGGAATACCGCTACGTCTTTAAACTCCTCGCGTTTTTTCTGTTTCAATTCTTCGCGGTATTGGGTAAATTTATCGAATAAATGGTAGATAATATCCGCTTGGAATATCTTCACGCCTACACTGTCAGCTAATTCTTGGGCATCTCTTTCTATTTTCACGTCGAAAGCCAAAATGACAGCGTACTGGGGATCGTGTTCCAACATGGCGGATGCCTTCATAACATCCTTTTTAACCACAGGTCCGACACGTATACTGCAATAAGGTATCTCTGATGTTTTCAAAAATTCTACCAGAGCTTCCAGAGATCCTAACGTACTAGCTTGAACATACACGCCGCGGTCTTGAAGTTTAATGCTACTAAGGGCAGAATGCAATTCCTTCGAAACTTCTTCCTTGCAGATTTCAATCTCGTCGGGTTTTGAAGCTATTTTCAAATTAATCCCAGCTATTGCTTTTTCCAAATCTTTGGCCGCAATTTTCACACCCTGTGCAGCTTTAATCTCTTTATATTCTATATAAGCGTTTTTCACGCGCAGTTCTTTGAGGGGTTGAGGCATTAGAAGGGAACGAATTTGTGTTACTATAGGGCCTTCGGTACCAGCTAAGATCATAGTTTCGCCTTCCCTAAGGTATCCGTTGACTAATATCACATCAATTGTGGTGCCAAGACCTGGAATAGCTTTCACCTCTAACACAGTAGCTTGAAGCTCTTCATTGAAAAGTAATCGTTTATACAACATGTTCTGACAATATTCCATAATTAATGCTAACAAATTACCCATACCTTCACCTGTAATAGCAGATGTAGGTACAAGAGAAACGTAAGTTCTGGGATCAGGATTTTTATAAAATAACGCCGCGTTTAACCCTTGCTCAGCGAATTGTACGATCACTTCTTCGGTACGTTTTTCAAATTCTAACTGAGTGTTTTTTTGTTGAGCTTGAATAATATCGCGAACATCTTTACGTAGCATGGTGTTCCAGTCGTACAATCTGTCTATTTTATTTAAAGCTACGACAAAGGGAGTTTTTTTCGATTTTAATATTGAAATGGATTCGATAGTTTGCGGCTCTAAACCGTGCATAATGTCGACTACTAAAATGGCAATGTCGCACAGGGAAGAACCTCGATTTCTCAAATTACTAAAAGATTCGTGACCAGGTGTATCGATGATAAGTAAACCAGGAACTTTCAAGTCTACTTTTGCCATCTCCTTGACTATACGTACTTGCTCTTTGATCGCTTCGAGGGGTACATTGGTTGCACCGATTTGCTGAGTGATACCTCCCGCTTCCGAATCTTGTACATTGGTTCGACGTAATTTATCTAGAATTTTCGTTTTACCCGTATCTACGTGGCCTAATACACAAACAATAGCCGCTCTCAAATTAGACAGTTCATCTTTATTCTGTAAATAAATAGAAATGAGAATTAGAAAAATAATTGAAAAAAAAAAATTAAGCAGCCATACCATATCACTGGAGGTGATTTTTCAACCGGGGTTCGCTCAGGTTTGCAAATAAGGTTGTTAACCCTTTCATGTCTACAGGCTCCACCTAATATAAACACTGAAAACCTCTACCCTATCTCTTTCAAAATTACTATTTCTTTCCTGCACTTGAGGCTCCCCACTGACGATCGACTATTTTGAACCCATTCTGAACCAAATTCATGAACTCTTATTCTAGTCATCAACTAACCATACATACAAAGTTGAACCTTTTTAGGTCGATTTGGCGAGGAGATATGGATGATTCATGAAATGTTTCTTAATTTCCCCTCCAAAATTTGTGTTTTGCTCCAACTCCCCTCTAAATTCACTAGGAAGTTGGAATCAGAGTAGGCTATTCACTAGGGTCCATTTTATCATATGAAATAACGATAAAAAATTTTCGAGCTCCTAACCTTTTGAGCTATTTTAATCAATACTCGCCGGTGCTGGGCACAAAGGGATAAAATATACATACTCAGAGTGGTTCAAAAATACAAATAAAAAAATTTTTTGCTCATATCTCTATAAATGTTCCTTTTACATTAAAAACACACTACACAATTTTTCACTTGAAAAAGAAATTGAAGTGGTGGTGCAATGGTGTTTAATAATGCAATATTTCATAATTCAAAAAAGTTTTCATTTTTATCTTTCAGATTGACAAATCATATCTAGCAAATGTATTCCAAAATTGTTTTCCTTTTCTATGGTAAATTAACTTTCCCATAAGTACAGGAGTTTTTCAACGTTAATGCAATTTTTACACAATACCAAATACCGGTTTTTCAATTTGGATGGACCACCTCCAATTTTTTTTTCAACTTTATTTCTGAGATACATTCTTTTAAAATAAAAATGAATAATATTAGAGATCATGAATTTAAAATTGAAAAAAATTAAGTGAAACCACCCTAATATATTTATAAATGCATACCAAAAAGTTGGAAATTTGCCACACAATTACAAATACTCTGAAACGCAAAGATTCGAAAATCCTACCCTTCTATGAACCCTCCTTTTCAAATCAAATAAGCTGTTATTTATCGTTTTAAAGTTAAAAGCTTAGCTGAAAAATCTTCGAGGCCTCTTACTTTATGATGATGAACTTCTGCATTTTCTTTTTGAGATTCGTCCACATCATTTCCTTCGTTTTCGCTACCAGAGCTTTCATTTTCTTCTTCATTCTTTTTACTCTTCGCTGGTTCAGTCTTTTCTAAGATTTGGACGCCTTGCTGAAGCGATTCTAACAAAGTACGAGCGCGAGCTTTATCGAATTTCTGCTTAGCTGAAAGATATTTGCCTTCTGCTTTCAATTTTTCTTTGCGTTCTTTATCACGTTGTTTTTTCTTTTCTTTGCGTTCTTTTTCTCTTTGCAGCTGTAATCGTTTCGCCTCTTCGGCTTCTTCAAGTTTACGTATTTTTTCCTCTTCTTCGAGACGTGCTTTTTCTTCTTCTTCTTTGATCTTTTTCAGGGTTTCTTGCATCGCCGCGATGGCCTTTTTACCGGGACCTTTTTTAGCCGCATCTTTGGCTCCACCTTTAGCAGGTTGTTTAGGTTTCTGCGGTTTTTTAGCGTTTGATGACTGCTCGCCAGATTTAGTTTTCTTTTGATCATCTTTAGTGTCAACACTATCGTCGTTAGAGGCCATACTGTCAATCGCATTCACTTTTTTCAGCAATATTGCACGATGTTATGGAGGTAAGCCGAACTGTAAAATTCAAATAAAATTAGAGCACATATCAATTAAACGTACTTCCATATTAACGCGATATACGAACATTACTGCGAAACCATTTCAAGTTCTACAATCGTTGGTAATAACTACAGACGTGATTAGGGAACATATAGACTTTTACTTCATCAAATTTCGTTGACCGAAATAAGAAGGGAATATTGTATTACATCATATACAACGTAGCATATTACAACGTAGAACAGATACGGTAAGCTAATTAAGGTTTATTTACCTGTGTAAGTTTACAGTAAGTATTCATAAATGAACAAATGTTTTCAATATTCATTCATAAATGAATTATTTCATACTACGCTTTCATTTACATGTAAAATAAAACTGTAATATCTCACATTTTGACTTTACAACTTTTCGTCAGCAGCGATTTTCAAAATTTGTGATTACAATTGTTGACTTTGAAAGCAAAGCGTGAGAAGTGATACCACACCTGGGAATCAGTTTGAGTAATTTTGTCGATAAAAATATTCGCTGTTTCTATCTTTTTTTTTTTTTTTGTTTATGCAATTTTGAAAAGTAAAAAGCAGGCCTATGAGAAAAATAAAAACTTCAAGTTTACGAATTGCTTTAAAATTGAAATTGATGCGTTGTAGAATTGATTGAAGTTGTAAAAGTTGGCATACAATTGAACATTATGTAATTATTTCAAAACTTCAACTTCGAATAACTGAAAACCGCTTCGAAATTAATTTTGATAAAGCATTCCTAACTCCATATTTTAATAACATCATTCATCCCTCAAATTAAATTCAAACGTAGTAAACTTTTTTATGATGTAACCTTCTTAAAAAAAAAGTATATCTCCTATAATCTCAACACATAAATAAAAATAAATAAGTAACAAACATGTTTTGTATATTTTTACAAACAACAAAAAAAAAAAAAAAAACAAATAGAAAAGCGCCTATACCTACCAATAACCTGTTAACAAAAATCATTTTAAAATAAAATTCAAATCATTTGGTACCATAGGTACCATTACAGTTATTAATATGGTACTGATACAAACACATCTAAATGGACAAAACAAAATCAGGTAAAAAGGAAAACAATATTCTTGGAGTTTGAATATTTTTTTCTCTATTGAATATTAACTTCAAAAAATCAAAAATTAGTAGCTGCGTACTTTTCATTCATCTTTATCAAAATTCATATAGATTGCAATTCTCTAATTTATGTATGTCTCGAATCATTTACGTAAAAACTCATTACTTTAAACATCTAAAAAGTCTATTGAATAATATCGAATTTCTCAGTGAAAACACCACTTTCCTTTCTGTCACTGGGCAAAAATTACTTCATTAATTATCTCATGACTATAAATTTTGCGTTCTTTTAGAAGATTTATTTTTCTAACAAAATGAATTTTATGACTAAAATTGAAAGAAAATAGGAAGAAAGTAAAAAAATCTTCAAAACTGGATTAAAAGTTTTCAATCACAGGCAGATATATTTGATAATTGAAATTTCAGTAAAGCTACCCTTACATATTAGGCTAACTTTGAAAGCCAAATGTGCAACATTTCATAGTAGGTAACACATGAAATTTTTGGTGACTAACAAGCTATTAAATTATTATAAAACATTTCTTATTACAAGTAAAATTAAAAATTATACACCGATAAATCCAACTATGGAACAGAAATAGATACTTTTTCTGGTAAATATTCTTGATGTGTTTCAAGTAACTTCAAATGTATGAACAGGATTGGTCTCTAAAAATTTGTGATCTTAATCGATTAAAACTATCATCTAGTAATAACAAGTGTATAAATATACGTTTAACAAATAATTGATACTTACACTTGCCAGCAATTAGGCTAATACTATATAAAATTCTAGAAACAGTTGAATATGGGTAAATCTTAATTTGAGGATCACAAATTTCAAACATACAATTGACTTGAAAACATTTGTGAGGTAATACCATTCAAATTCAAAAATAACATTAATTCTTGAGACTCGAGAAAAAAACTTACAATAATTAAATAATGCAGCACTGTTCGTGTTTACACACAATCAAGTGGGAATTAGGTTTCCATTTTAACATTGCACTTCATGATAAGTTGCTAACATGAAAATCGAATCATAACTTGACATAAATATACAACAAAGCATGAAGAATATTCGCTAATGCTTTTTCACAAATATGTTTATCCATAAAAATCTCGAATACCAATTTTCATGCTATCTTATTATTATTAAGTATTATCGCTATTACTCTTATGATCTAACTTATTATTATTAGACTTAACAGTGTAAATAAAAAACGACAAAGCTTCTTTTTCATTCACCGGTATAGTTTTGAAATGTTTCAGTAACGTCTGAAAAATATAATGAACCATATATTCATCAATTATGTACCCATAAATATAATCCATTAAGAAATACTTACGTCTGCTAATTGAGCTTTATTTATACCAGGACGAGTAGCCACTTTGTAATATTTTTTATAACGTCGCAAAGTGTTTACTTGTAACTGATAAAAATCAACCTCCGGCACATCTGTATCCGTTTCATTAGAATCATCTTCAGAATCTTTACGTTTGCGTTTTGAACGAGCCGATTGGATAACCCCCTTATGGTAATCACAAATGTAGATGTGACGAGCCTGGAAACAAAGGAATTAAGTTTTGAATAATTCTCCATATTATTAAATACAGCTGATGCTCTTTTCGTTTTATAAGATTATGATTTTCAGTTAGAGTTAATGTGAACTAGTATATCAATCAAAATACGGTTAGAATGTGAGTTGCCTACTTTCATTCCTAAATCCAAAATAACCGAATAAAATTGAAACGTAGAAAAAAAAAACTAACCACAAGATCTAAGTGCAACTTCAATCGCCTTTGAGTGACAGTTTTCTGTATGCGTTTACTATAGGAAGCATTTCCGGCTGGGCGATGACAACGAAAACCATCATCAACAAGACAGCAAACTTGATCGGGCGGACCTCGTGAATCCTCTTCACCAGCACTAAAACCATTCATTTTGAGGCAATGTTTTTCATTAAGCCTAAAGACAAAATGAAAACGTGTGAAAACTCAAACCATTTAAAATGAATGTCATGTGATTAAACTACTAAATGAGGAAACCAAGAGAGTTGGTAAAAAGAGGGTGCTTAAAGTACATTTTTAACAAACGGAGTATGGAATCAAAATCAATGAAGGATAGATAAAAAAAATACTTACGGAGTTGAAAAGGTAAAAGTAAATTCTGTCCGAAAAAATGTTACACAAGAAATCGGAAATCACTCACTCTTACATAAACAACATATCAAACTTGAAAGCTACACAAAAAAGGACCAAATACTATTACTTCTTCATGATAAGTAGTTAAACTTCACGTAAAAACTTTAAAATTATGGCGAACTACTAAGTAGCTCCAATCTTACGCCGTCAAGAGAAAGAAAGCAGATTCATAAACATTAAATGTTATCACCAAAATCAGTGTATGCTTGCATGTGAATGAAAACTTACTTCAAAGTAGCTTCTCTCCATGAAAGAGAAAACTATTCCAGTCACGTATACATTCAATTGAGAATATTTACTAATTTAATTCAAATTTCACGCTTTCATTTGCTTATTCCAGGATACAGAGTCAAAAATTAATATCCTTAATTACATGGCGATGAAAATTGAAATCAGCACATCAGGACATTCCTGAAAATTTTCAAAATTCGAAGTGTTTCGTTCTTTCTCAAAGTAATCTGAAAGGGAAGTATATACATAAATCTCAGGAGCGGAACGTTTTGATTCTATCATAGGATTTCATTGAATTTGTCGTTCTATAATTCATATGCAATCATTTTATTAATAATTTCGTCGTAAAAGTTGAATCCTAAAAAGTGATGAAGATATTTATTCAAAGAACATAGCACATAGGAATGCACCGATTCTACTTCGTAGAAAAAGTAATATAATTTCTCCTATTGGAATTTTATTGTATTAGCTTAGTCAAAAATAGATGAATAAATACCATACGACATTTCGAAATGAAGAATGCTTCGTCGGTTTATAATATAATACATATAATATATAATATAAAATGAATGCCCAAAATCTAGAGCCACTTTTCAACACATTAAGAGTATGTAATTATTTAATATAAGGCAGCACTGATATTTGTCAATATTTACAATCGGCTTGGCAAACATTTCCAATGAAAAGAAATTTACGTTTGTAAGAATTATTATTGCGTTGAATTTTAATTTTAGATTACATTTATGCACAATAATTATTTTATTTACAATTCTAACCATTAAAATCTTCTAAAATGACAATTTTCCCGCGTTGCATAACGGTCTTATCTGATTTCATGATGTCATTTGAATACTCTTCCACCATTGGCTAAGAATTTGCGGTCAATCCAAATTCCACCAATTACACTTCAACGTTCCTACAATAGTGTTTCTATAGTACATACTAGCGTGGGTAAACGTTATAACATCTGTACATAGAAATAACGTAGTAAAGCATATAAGAGTGTTAGCTATATTGTGTGTTATAAGGTAAGTATATTCATATGTAATTACATATGTTGATATATTTTTCATAACTCAAAGTTTTGTTCTAGTATTATAATTTATTTATTTTAAACAGTTTGGTTTACGTTGTAAAAAACTTTTGAAGGTTATTTACGTTGTTTATACAACTAAAACACGAAATGGCTGCCTACGATTATAATTATTGTGGAGATAGTTAACCGCTTTGTTATTTTTCGCTATCGTATATCGTGTAGTGATTTAATTTACTTGTTAAGCGAGAATATTCTTAAAATTGAGTTTATCTTTTCAAAATTGGCCGTATTTTCGCCGTACTCGCGTTGTGTGATCTGTATTTCTTTGTTGAACCGCTATTACGAGGTAATAAATTTCACTTCTAACGACCATTTGTAAATACGTTATCGAAAATCCCGCCTATTTTTGTAGTAACGGAACATGACGTAACTTGCCGCGAGGGTACCCAACTAACTTATTATTAATATTTTCTTTTAAATTTTGAATTTATTTTTACAAATTTTCGCAATTACCACATTTTACTAGTATTAGGCAGAAAATTCGATTAACTTGAAATTTATTTTATCATCGAAAAAAGCGAAATTTCGTTAATAACACGAACGCCTTGAGAATTCGAGAGGTTGTTTACAATTTTGAAATTTCTTTGGCAACTGTATTTTGGTGGAATAAAATTTTTGGTATTTATTTTTATTCTAACTTTTCTTCCATCTAACTATTTAAAGGCGTATAGTAGACATTTTTCATTGATTTTATCTTTGTTTTTAGGTGTACAGAATATCAAGAAAGGCATTAATTGCAGTATAAAATCCTTATCATTTTACTGGTAAGTTGAAACTGATCAAAGAGTATGTTACATGTAATTTGTAGTATTGATTGTGTAGATCTTAGAAATTTCTCTCATGTTATCGATCCGCGAGCACTGAAGTTGATCTGCACATTATCTACGCTGGACGATGTGTTATAAAGTCAGTGCAATATTAACTGCTGCAGATAATACTGTGGAATATGTACCTGTAATGTTCATGACTTCTCTGTATGCATACACTATCATTCGTGTTTTAATTAATTATTGAAAATTTCGTTCGAAATCCCATTATTTGGAAATGATGTGTTAAATGTACTCTTATCTACCGGTTTGTATTCATGGATTGATAACAAAATAGATTCTTTCTATGTTATAAAAATTTCTTAATTCTGGTATAAAGAGGCGAGTCATTATAAATTCCAATCGTAATTTGTTAGTTTGCATTCCGTGATGTTTTCGAGAATTACGGTTGCAATAAAGCACCTATTTTCTCCAAATCAGATTCTGATAATTATCCATTCTATTCTCTCATGTATTAGATTATTGATGAGTTTATAGTGCTGTAATCTATGGAAGGATTAATTCTATTTTTTACTCTCTTTCTTGGAACATATATCCTAAAATTTTGAATATAACAAGTATGCCCTCGGTGTTTTTTACTCTGCTACCGAATAGTATGCTGAGCTTGAACTTACAAACATCGTTCTCGTTGTTCTTTTAATGACTTAATGAACCTTCTATGAAAGATACCGATACTTGAATATCTTTTCGTTGTTCGTGACCTTTTGTTGACTGATTTAATTACTCATTGTTTTACTTGATTGCTATCCGCGTTTACGTCATTGTATTTTTCTTTGAAAATGAATGCATTTCGGCAACTGTCTCAGCTTGGATTATTATCCATTAGATGTTTAATTGCAACGTTATGTCCATAGTTTTTGAAACTTGCTAAATTATATGAGTCGAGATTTGTCAATTGCGATTTTTATAGAATTTTTTACATGTAAATAACTATAATTTTATGATGATCGTTCAAAATAGCTTCATGATATATTTAAAGTTGTTCGAAAAAATTATTAAACCTTCTAAGGCATAATATCAATCATAACATTACATAGAGTTCCTGTTAAATTTTATTTTATTTTATTGAAATTATCATTCGAATTTGAAAAATTCATAAATTCTAAATGTAATCTTTAAAAATTATAATTTTTTATTCGGCTTCATGATAGGGTTTCAGCTTTCAGCATAGGCATAGCAGGTAAGTCAAGGTATGTTTATAATTCGGTCATTACTGTGAGTGTAGCAATTAGCAATAACATAACATTTTCGTAGTCTTTAATAATTACCTCAGTAATTATCATAAAGTATGTGTATCTGAATAAGCAAAAACAAGAAGACTCGTTCGCGCTTCATTATTATAATCAAGTTTTTGCTATTGTAAAAGTGAAATTTTTTTCTGTTATTTATTTCATACAATGGAGACAACAAAAAGAAGAAATAAGAAGCCTCCCCTCTTTTATTTTAGGTTGTTATAAGAATTAAATATTTTCAGAAATTAAAACCCTCGAAAGAAAAAAAAAGTTACACGAAATCGCGTTCAAGTTTTGTAACTGAAACACCCCGATTTTATCGAAGATAAAAGGGTTATAAAGAGCCGCGAAAGGGGTGGTTTTTAAGCAGCAGTTGAACCTACGAAGGGCGAGGAAGAACGTTTGTTAGGACGCCATTGTTTTAACGTAATTTGTTCTGCACGAATTTTTCTCGGAGGCTTCTTTAGCGTTATCCCAACATTTTGAGCGATTTATTTGAAGTTGAATTCATTAATTCTTTCCATTGACAGACGCGTCTTTTTTCCATGCTTATTCGAAGAAATTTCGCGTAATTGCATTTTCTAGTAGATTTTTCTCCTCGAGTTGATAGAAAACTATAGATGAGAGGGACGGCTGTGTGTTTCTGTTTTATAGAATTTTCAAACTAGGTTTGGGATTCGAGTGTATTTAATTAATGAATTTTTTCACTGATCGAATTTATCGATTGGTATAGGTTATATAGCGTTTATTTTGATTCGAGAAAATTAACGAATTTTGATTTTGTAAAATTATGTAATTTGAATGCAGAATTTTTTCAAATATTCGCTGGAGAAAAAAAATCTTACTGTTTATATTGTTGATTATTTTTTAATGGTTTCCTCTTAAAAGTTGCTTTTATCTGTTTGCAATGATTGTTTTCTATTCTATGCACCAGCATGATGTTTTTCTCAAGGAATTATTTAACGTGATAATTTACCCATTAGTGTAGGTGAGAAAAGGAGGGTGAATAAATCTGTTGGAATGTGATAAATATTTTGAAACATCACTTGAAGGTATTAACAAGCTGAATTCTTAAAATTTTCAATAATACATCTTCAGTATTGTACAAAGTAGTCGCTCTTTTTCATACTTCCAAATTTAGTTATGAAATTGAAGAAATTGAAAATGAAAGTCGTGGCTTCTCAGCGCCTTCCAACATTATAAATATTACCGCAATACAAAATTTCAGCTCATTTTAATGAGTTATTTTCTAGAAATAACTGCTCAAACAAATTTTTTGCCTAGAATAATTTTCATTGATTTAATTGCCAAAATATCTTTCCTTTTAATGTTGGAATTTATTATAAATATAAGCAATTTCAAGGACAGTTATTCTGTGATCATACTTTGAAGTTGGGATGGTTAACTTAAGCCATTAGACTATCAGTTTCACCACCTTTAGCCTCAGCTATTTGCTAGCTTTCAGCCAATCAAAATTTGTTGATTTTTATTTCCCTTTATAATTTATCAAGCCATGAAAAATGTTTTATTATTTATTTATTTTTCCTGTTTTATTGTACTGGGTGTGTGTAATTGCCAGAATTGTTATGCCCAATGTCCAGAATTTCGTATATATCTGATAGTTACATTTTATTTTGTAAATAAGGGGTTGTATTTTTTTTATTTCGACCGGGAACATAAAATCGTAGTTCCTGAAATTAACTTATTCTTCTAACCCAACTCTGGTTTTTTAGAACTTGAATTTAGAAGCCAGTGGTTCAAATTATGCATGTTTTATAACTTGGTGCTTGAACTAATAGCTTGATACTGAATTTTAATTTTTTGACTTCTTGACATGAATGGCAATTTACAAAGGTTGCTTATATGCCAGAGCAAACATTGAATTTTTGCAAAAGTACGGTACAATAGAACCCATTTTCCTCTTCTTTTTGGAAATGTTGATTTTTAAATACTTTTTTAATTTCGAAAATTTGTGAATGCTACGTTCGCCCTAAACGTGATTGAAAGATCTTAATTTAATTTTTCATCTTCGTTAGAAACTTCGAATTTAAAATTTTTAACGTGGGTGGCGAAGGCACGTCATTATGTGTTGAAAAAAGGTATGAAATAACAGTTTTCAGCCTTGGTTCTACGCAGTCATCTCAACGTTGTGAGAATTGAATTTTTAGCGCGTGAAATAAGCCGAATCTCCCCGCAAAAAAGCTGAAGGTGACCCAAAAAACGAAATTTTTAATTTATGCCTTCATCTTTGATTGATGCGATTGATGGTGAAATTTTAGGCTGTAGGAACATGTGCGTATGGTTTATAAATGCATTCGTATGTATTTAATTATACTTGAAATTTTTAATTGATCATTATATATGTTCGCACATCTGGTCGGCGTGAACGTGCCCGATAAAAATACGATAGACATTAGATAAGTCGGACGAATTTTATTCTAGATAAAAAGGCCTTTCTTCAGTCCAGAACGGATTTAGTAATCGCCTATGTGTACGCGAGGCGGATTTTTTAAATCGAACAAATTACAGAATACAATTTTAAATTCCAACTCTTTATTTTCGCCCCATGCATCCACGTGAAATTAGGGTTTTATAAATTCTAGTAAATTTCGCCTATTCCTTAGTCCTTGCTCTTCGTCGCGGAAACGCTAAACGTGCAAACGAAACGAAATCGAGAGAGCAAAAACCGGCTGATAAAAAGGCGTGTGTATGAGGAGGAAAAATTGGTTGGGTTCGAACGCGAAGAAAGGGAAGGACGAGTGGTGAGGGGTGAAAGGGAGGTGTAATTTTCGTTATTGTAGGCAGTTTTGTTGTTCGCGTCGTCTCTTTTCCTCTCGTAACGCGCGTCGTTCGTTGGTTCGTTTCGTTTGTGTTTTTCTATCTTCGTTGCTCTCGCTTCGGACGTTGTTGTAGTTGACGGTTGCGACGGTTAGAGCGCTGCGATCGTTTTCTTCTTTGGCCCGTTGTGTGAGAGAGTTGTACGACTAGGTACAGGTGTGTGTGCGTTGTGTTGTCGGGCTATTCTCTTCTTTGTTTTCCTGCTTGCGTTTTTATGTGCGCGCCATATATTATTATCGGTTTATTGTTATTATAATGGCGGGATGAAACGTCTTCGCTTGATAGTTTTTTCTAAACGAGTTCTTTGTACTGGTTAACGATTAATTTTGTCGAGGTTGCGTTTTCGGAATTTACCGATTTTTTTTTTCGATTTCGGCGTTCCGTATTTTCGAAACATCGGCGCGATTTATGATTTCGCGTTGGTCGCTGTAATTTCGGTGCGACGACGTAGTGATCGATTATTTAGTTGATTTGCCGGTTTTTTCGTGTGAAATATTTTTCGCTCGATGATGAAATATTGCGCTGGATAAGAAGAGCATAATTAAAGAGTAATAAAGAAAAGGGGAAGAAGTCTGTATTTAAGTGTTGATAGTTTTTTTGTGGCCGAACGGTGGTAAGAATTACATTTATTGCGCGTTTTTAACGAGATAAATACGTGAAGAAGAAAGAATAAGTACACAAGAAAGAGAAGAAGGATACGGTTGTGATAGCGTTACCGAAGGGTGTACCGTCGAGTAGCACATGTTCAGTACTTCTGGTGCGCGAGGAACTCATTTTGGTCGCTGTGTGTTGGCTCGGTGCGTTCCACCATTTCCACACGGATCGCATCTCCTCTACCTCCTCCAGTTCGGTGGTCGCTGATATTCGCCGTAGTCTTTATCCAGCGTGTTCGTTTTCTTTCTTCGTTGGTTGTTTTTAAATGTCGCCGTACGCGGAGATCCGCTTCGTTACAACCGAAAGAGACGCATAGACAAAGGGGGAAGTCGGCGTTTCGTATCGAGACCGTGGCAACGTTACGTGGTGTGCTTGTGTTTGTGCGTACGCGTTGTATTTCGTTGGCGTTCGGATACATATACATATACCTTCCCTCCGCCCATTTCGGTGGTTGTTATTAAGGGAAAGACGGTAGGCACGAGGGGTGTACGCGAATAAAAAAATCCACCCTTTCAGATCTCCGGGTTTTTCGGCCGCTCCGCGCCACAGACGGTGGTGCGTCGTTTCAGCAGCGCAACTTCCCCTTCACCGCGGTGGCCTTGCGTTCGCGAGCCGTGGTTCATTTCGCCACCGCGTCTGTATCTGCCGCGCGCAGCACGCAGTTGATATAAGAGCATTGTATTGTATCGGCGGGCCCGTTTTTCTACCATAGTGACTAAGGACTCGGCGAGAGCCGCGTTCACGAGCACGATATGTCCGAGCACCAACGCGGTGCTTGGGGGTCGCGGGACGATTCGTCTTCAGTCGCAGCCGCGACCGCCGCCGCGGCCTCTTCAGTTTGGTGGCCGTCGGCCGTCGATCAACAGTCACAGCATCAGCAGTTGTTGACCCAACACCAGCAGCAGCAATTGGCCGCCGCCGTGCAGCAGCAGCATGAAGCCGCGGCCAGGAGTACGGCGGCCGCAGCAGCCGCCCAACAGTTTTTGTCCTACAAAATGGCCAACAATAATTTTCAGAATATCATCTCGTCAGCGTCCACCAATTCCATAAATTCGTCACAGACGATAAACGCCGGCGGAGGCGGCATGAGGTATGATTACGGCGGCGGCGGCGGCAGACCCGGCGACGCCGCTTTGGCCGCCAATCAAGCGGTGCAAGCGGCCGCCGCGCAATGGTGGTCGTATCCGTCGGTGGCGGCCGCCGGTCTACAGAATAACACCAATCTGCAAAACCATCTACAGAACGCGAACGCTGTGAATTCGCTGTTGGTACGTAGATTCTATGTGGCTTGTTAATGGCTATATCCGCCTCTTTTCTATCTCTTTCTCTTTTTTTGTTTTGGCGCCAAATATCGTGAGCTATGGTACCTTATGTTGAAGAGTTAATGTAAACGAAGCGGTGTTGCCAGATTTTTTAGATGTGAAGTTGCCATTTTAAGAATCATAAAACGCCTTAAATAGTCAATTTTTTCAATCTACAAAATCAGATGAATCTATTCGAAAATATTAAATCGTCCAAAATCGCTTTGGTAAATGGTATCAAGCAAAAAATAACAATGACTAACTTGAAAATTCGTTCAGTTTTTGAACAAATTTGGAGTCTCATCGCTCAATCTGACAACGCTAGGAGCGATAAATTTTTAAATTTAGTTGACAGTGTTGTCTACATCGTGAGAGAAAAAAAAAGAACTTAGACGCCAACCACGATTTTTACTCCCCTATTGTCCTTCTCAAATCGTTCAATTTATCATCGGTTGGAGAAAGCAAGCGCCTTTGGCACTGCTATTCGTTTCTCTGTTTCGATAAACGACCAGAGTAAATTTTTGTTCCGCGTATCTGAAGACTTAACGCAATTCGCGCTTGAACTTGAATAGCGTTAATGAAATTTTAATAATAGGTTACGCCTAAACGTGTTTATATTCGTTTGGCCGTCTTTGTTTTCCTACTTTACAGACCCCTAATATGATGCGAGATTCCTTTTGTTTCAATTCTGTACTCGACACCTGTTGTCGTTTCGTTGCCGGTGTTGTAGGAGTTATTCGAACCGGCCTGTTTTATGCGTAATTTTTCACTCGTATTTTTCTTCCTCTTTCTCTCGCAATCCCACGAATGTAATTCGAAATAACGTGCGTTTTTTTTCCGAACGTTCGCAGTCATTTTTCGTTCATTTAACTGTCGGTCATTTTTCGTTCGTTTAACTGTCAGACGAGATATTGATACAGTTGACAGTGTTGCATTCGTCGTAATATTTGATCAGCGTGCGTTTCGTGGAAAAAACCTTCCCTTCGTGTGTATGAACGACAAACTTGTAAATTTTTAAACATCTCTCATATGAGTTGAAATATTTGAGTATTGTGGGGCATTTTTTTTTTTAATTTTATCTTAAGCTTCCATCTTTCCAGATGTGATAAAGCAGTAACGTTGTGCCCGTACCCAGAATATCGATATATCATCGATATATGTAGTAAATTTCACAGAGGATACCGATTTATCGATATGGTGCACTACATTAGTGTTCGCGGAAAAATACATGCGCAGTAACCGACATTAAAAGCAGTGACATCGATGCAATCGATATCCATCATTTTTATATCATGATTACCGATAACGCTACCAAAATAATAGGTATTTCTGCATGTACCGAAGTTACAAGAAATATTGCACAAAATGTCGGTCTTCATATACCGAACGAAAAAAAAAGAAAGATGAGCGCAAAATAAAATTAAAAAAAACATGCTAATATAAGGGTGTAGGTATTTGGTGTTGGAATTGTCGCCATAATATCTCGGTGTTTCTTATCACTGATTTTCCAGGATATGTTTTGAGAACCCCTGAGGAAGAGAACACTTGAAAAATGTGACCTCCGATTTAGTTTGAGCGATACCACTCACTGAATTAGTAGTTGTACCATTTATTTGTAATTTTATCATAATTATGTTTATAAGACGAAAAACGGCGAAATTCAACGAATATAGCAAACTATGAAAATATTTTTAGAACCCCTAAAAATTGAAAAAAAACGAATAAATAATTTTTTTATGATTTTAGGATGGCAATACAAAAAAAATATCTCGAAACCCAAATTATTTGGCGTAAAAATAATTTTTTCAAAATAACGAATAAATTATCAAAATTTTAAAACTTTGACCCCAATATGGGGAAGGTAAATATTAACCCAGAAGGCTGAAATTTTTTGAGCATTCTTTTAGGACCATTCGACAACTTTTTTTGCCTAAGGGTCATCGATTTTCGAAAAAAAAAACAACAACAAAATTCGTTCCACCCTAGTACTTACTTGTGATGTTTTCTTGAAAATTTTCGACGTTTTTGTTTTTTTTTGGGGGGGGGAGGACCGCGGAAATGTCGAAAAAGTTATGCTAAAAGATGATGTAAAGTTAGGCATTTTGGTCAACATATTTTGTTAGACACACTGAATATTAGTTCTAGGGTATGAAAATCACTTAAAAACCGTTTAGCCCTCTCCCCCTTCTAGCATTAAACTTCGTTCTTTAAAATATGTAGAACAGTCAATTGTTACATTTTTTTAAACTCCTGGTAATGAATAATTTCAGCTATTCAACACGGTATCCGCGCTGGGCACGAAATTCAGAAGAATGCAAAAAAAAGCAAAAATTTAGCAGCCTCTTCTCCTGTACAGCAACACAAAATTTGACCTATATTTAAAATAAAATGAAAAAATCGAAATTTTTCAATAATTCGTTCGTCAAATCTTTGGTATTTTTTTCTCATATTTTCAAATTGTTTACTAAAAAATGTAAAAATGAAAAAATGCAAAGAAAGTGAGTCATTTTTTTCTTGAAATGAATACGTTTTTTAGCTGAGTTGTTAATTTATAAGTATAGCTATATTTATTTGAGTTTGAACGAGAAGTTAAAATATTACAGCTATTGGAAGGGGAGTTCGGGCCCTCAAATATTTACTTATTTTTCCTTCTTAATGTTCAATTTACAATTACCTACTTGAAATTACCTACTAATTTTTAGTCACCCTTCCCGTGCATTTCTTCTCTGCGGGAATTCTTTTTTTACCAATTCGTGGAAAAAGTGCGTATTTCCATTTTCTTATTTTAGCGTCGGTACGAAAAAAATGAATTTCTCTTTTGAAGTACATAAGTATGAAATAGATTCAAAAATTCTCTAAAAACTAGGAGATCCCAAAAAAATTTCAATTTTACTCAAATTTCGAAGTCTTAAACAGTTTTATTGGTAAATTAAAATAACAAACAAATAAAAAAAAAATGACACGAAAAGGTAGGATTTTTGATCTCCACATTTAGTGGAAGGGCTCCTGTCAGTACATTATCGTGTCAGGCTCGATTGATGTCTCTTGCTCACACCACTCATTTATAATATTTTAAACTCAATGCAAGCTCTCGTAAAAAAGAATAAGAAAATATTCCTACATGCGTTCAGTCACTCAAAATATTTCGGGAAACGAAATTGTTGACCAGCTCGCTTAAGATACTACTATTCCTCTCTATCACTCTCTTCCTGGAACTTTTAAAGTCACCTTTGCATGTTCACTAGCCTTATGAAGCAAACTTTTCATGAAAAATTCACATTGAAATTGGAGCACCAGCTTCTCTTCACAAGCGTGAAGAAACTGTGATCACTCGAATTCGCCCTTGGGGACACACCAGATTCACTCATTAGCGTCTTTTCCTTCGTGTTAGTGCAACCTTTGTCTGTACTTTGTCCAACGTATCCTTCACGAATGCCCTATCTCTAGAATACCACACGTGTGACAATGGTCACGCAACTGAATTTCAAATCCCATGAATTCTCGGATAATGGATGAAATGATTTTGAAGAACTCTTCTAATTTTTCGTCTAGCAATTTGAGGCAACGATCATGATTTTAATTTTATTCTCTTCGGAATTTTTTAATTTTTCGATTACTGAGTTTGATTTTTTGAAGTGGTATTAATGTGGTGATGTTTTCTGCCCTCGATTGAATTCATCGCACATATCGCAGGTGATTTTTTTTTCACAACGGAAAGTAACGAAATGAACATTTCGTTGCGAAGTTCTATCGAATACTATTTTCTGTCGGAATATTGGCCCCCATTCTCGGAACATCCTGTATCATGACATAAAAACAAATCACTTTACACGTGACACTTCGCCTCTAAAATATTGCGCTTCAAGGTGAAACTATCACGGGAAGCAGACGCGTGATTGGCTTATACTATTATAACTTGGAGGTGAAGTTGATATAACCGAATTGCGATACGAAGAAAATGCGAACTAAATACTCTTTATTTTTAATAATATAATGGAAACATGAAAGCGAAGTAAGATACTTCCCGTGATCGTTATTTTCTGTCACTCATAATTATCAATGTATTACTAATGTAGGCCGAGTAACAAGATTAAAAAATTTGAGAGATGAAGAATGAAACTTCCTCAAATATAGTCAATTTGAAAATTGTAATTGTTGATTTATTTCAAAATGCGAAACGTATCTCCATAAATGTCGGCCATTTCCTTTTCAAGTCTTCGCGATTGGAAACTCGAGTTATATAAAATAACAAGTTGCGCACTTACATATTTAATAGCGAAGGAATTGCTGTACAGTGTTGTTGAAAGTTCGCGTCGTTCATTTTCGAGAATGTTTACTGTTTCGATTGTAATTGTGAATGTGGGATTTTCGTTTGTTTGTGTCTTCTTAGAAATTAATTTTGCGCGATTTCGAATTTCCGTTTCGTTTATTGTAGATTTTTATGTAAGTACTCGTGTACCTAGTGTGCAAATACTTTATCGGCATTGTCGCTAGTTACTCCACCAGACGTAGATATAACTTGTGTCGTCAGTCAATACCGAACGATTTGTATCGATGACGAATTGATGTGATGGGAGCTAACATTTTCAATTCCCTCTCTCAATTTCTCGAAACGTCGCTATCGCAGATGAAATTTAAAAAGAAACTTGAAAATTGGCTTGCTGATAGGGCTTTTTACAGACCCATCATATGGGCCCGGCTTTTTCCTCTAGGCCATGCTTTTTTTGAAGGCCCAATAGAGCCCACAGAAAAATCGGAATCAAAATTTTAATATTGTAGTTGACTTGTTATTTGTAAAATGAAAAATAGAAATTTTGATATTTTTCCTTCTTCATATCTTTTCCCTGAGGCCCTGATTTTCTGTGCGGCCCTGGCCTTTTACATAGTGCAACAGTATTTTGAACATTTGAACCGATTATCTAGTTATTATTTTGTTATTTATCTATTTATTTATTTGCTGAATTACTTACCTACTCACCTATTTTTTTTGCCATTACGCTTCAAAAGGCTATTTATTAGCCACTAACAAAGTTTTATTATTATTAAAAAAATAATAATAATAAAAAAAATTAATAAGTAAAAATGATTCGTTTATACAAAACAGCGTCATCTTTTCTCGAAGAAGTTCCATCATTTTTCACACTTTTTGATTATTTTTCCCGTCTATCCTGTCCGAAAATGGCAAAAAAGGGCTACAGGAGTGGAACATTGAATTCGGTCACTAATGAAAGAATCCTCTGGTCAACAAAAAGCCTTCTCATTTTTTAAGGACGATACATTATTTTGAAAACTTGTTATACGTTTGATCTTGTTTCCATCATACTGAAACATTTAGAATGGCATCCTCGTGTAAAGAACAGGAACCACCAGCACACCTTATCAAAATGGAATGAAGTTGAAAAAAACTCGGTACCCAATTTTTCTATGCGCGTACACGTTTCGAACGGATGGCTGGTGTTCTACTTCCGGGTACTTTATTTTCGAGCTTTGTTATGAAATTCGATTTTCCCGCGCTAACGATCTCATTTCGTATTCGCTAAATAACTCGGCTACGTTGATTCGGTGAGCTCGCAGTCAGCTCGATATGTTGGTTGGAGTTTTTTTTTTTTTTAAATCAGCTTTTCGAATTTCTAAGCGATCTAGAACAATGGCTACGGTGACGCAGAGTGAAATAAATTCGACGAATAATTTCCTAATCGGTTTTTCGAGTTCGATAAAATATCGCGTTTTTTGTATTCATTACGATTTAAGTCGATAAACGAATATCGAAGCGTTCCCACAGTCTATTCGAGATCGGTATAGTGTGAGTTGTGGAGTGGAGAGGGCTTTGTAATCGGCTGTATATTTATGAGAAAAAATTCAACCTTCGGTTACAACTCTTGGGAATAGGGTTTGCGATAGCGTTTATTTTTAAAATCACGAAAATTCGTCGACTAAGACGCGATTTTGGATTAACCTGACGGTGTTGGGCGTAAACGCGGTATGTACTCGAAGTAGGTCTGAAATCGTGATTAGATGCCGATTACACATACACATTCTCCAGAACGAAGGCGCAATATTTTTAGCATTGTAATGGGAGGCATGAAAGGGGAGAAAAAGGTAAAAGAGTTTCGAGCTAGAATATGCTGTACGTATATACTACTATATACATACGGGAGCGTGACGAGTACAAGGACATAATCGTACTCGACTGGAACTAAAGATCAAGGTGCGGGTTTTGTCTTTCGATCAGTGTTTCCCAGCCTTCGTCGTGGTAGTTCATTATTGTATAGATGGCGAAGAATTAAGCGGTTTTTATTTTCCTCGAATAAGGAAGAAATATATCTAGTGATTGACGATGTTGAGCGATTGCTTGGGCATGCGAGTTTGAACAACAGCTAATGTAAAATGAGTAGTTGTTTTTTCTTCTCTTCTAAATCCGAAATTATTTAATTCGCTCAGCAGTCTTGATGGATTCCACTTGAAATGAGCTGAATTTTCGACATGATTTCCATATTATTATTATTTTTTTAATTAACTTATTTATTTATTTTTTTCGAGGAAAATGCTCGTATTCTTCACATTCAAGCCCACTCCTCCCTCCCTCCTTAAGGAGTTGAAATCCCTTGAATTGTTTTTTCGATTCGTTTCGAAAACCTTTAGCGGGAGTGTCTAGATATCACAAATAAAGCATTTCCTTTTCAATTTTGCA
The DNA here is from genome assembly GCA_009761765.1 of Phenacoccus solenopsis. Taxonomy (NCBI): domain Eukaryota; kingdom Metazoa; phylum Arthropoda; class Insecta; order Hemiptera; family Pseudococcidae; genus Phenacoccus; species Phenacoccus solenopsis. The sequence continues at coordinate 13,162,094 of CM019753.1, forward strand.
TAGATAAGCTTATTTCTGTTTCTAATGAGGATGATGAGAACGACAATAAAGACTTTTGAAATTGAGGTATTTTCTACCATATCTTATATTTACATTACACGAACCTGAAAATCTGCAAATCAGCAATTTTACTGAATTTTCGTTTCTTGAAGAGTTACGACGTATTCTGAACTCTACCTTTGCATGTCATCTCCTTCACCCCCCCTCCCCCATTATATTACTTTTTTTCGGTGGGATCTGAAGTTTTAAACATATGTAATGCCTTTTCCTTATCCATTTTTATTTTTCATACTTGCGGGAGGAAAGCGCTACTTTACCTCCCGCTCGCTAATCGTTCGGGTCTCAAACGAGCGCTTTTCTCTCGCATTTAAGAAAAATTTCGTTCACAACTCGGGAGAAAAATTGATTCTAGACTCGTGTGACTTATCACCCTCGCTTTGCTCGTGTAATAAACCTCACACTCGTCAAGAATCACTTTTACCTCCCTAGTTGTGAAATATACTATTACTGGTACCCTCCTCTTTCTTTCATATATCTCCCTATCCCGAGAAACATTTCATAGTAATTGATTGATAAATTTAACCAAGAAAAAAAATCAGTGAGTTGATAAAATTATAAAAAAGTGAAGAATGGAAGGGACAAATGAAAATGTTTCTACATAAAAAAAAAATTGTTTAAAAATTTTTCGATCATTTCTGAATACTGAAAAATGTGTCATTTTTTTTTAATGAAAAAATTTGATCTCATGCAGTGTGTCTAACTGGTGTGAAAGAAATAAAAATGAGAAAACTGGCGATTTTTTTTTTTTTTTTTTTCAGTTTTCTTGATAAAATTAAGCATTTTACTTTCTACAATTCAAAACTTGCATTTTTTATGATTGCACATTTTACGTTTTTAGGTATGCTAGTGATAGAATTCGATGGTGTGTAATCTTCAAACAATTTTTTTTCGCTGGTGGACTCACCATACACTTCTAAATTGTTTCAGATAATGGGGTAAAATTATCATTTTCCATTTAGCAAAATTTCTAAACATCCCCTCATCCCAAAGGCTAATTTTTAGCGATTAAATGCAGTCCTCATTACTTCTTGTCGAATCGAATAAGTAGAAACGAATGTAATGCCAGTATTTAATTCACATTTATCCGAAGGCTAAATCGCAATTTAATTGTTTCTGAGCCGATTGTTGCGTTTTCAGTGGTGATTAATTACTCAAATTTTCTCACCGCGTTAAATTCTAAACCCTATCGTAACTCGTGTCGCGTCCTCTTTTAATTACGACGATTACTATTTCTGTGATCTATATAAGAGACCAATGAAACGCGAAAATTTTCGCAAATAAATAAATTGAAAAAAGAGAGAGAGAGAGACAGAAAAAAGTCGAGAGAAAATGAAAAGCAATAGTTGAAACCGCGTCATGCAATCTTAATTGGCGAATAAACAACGCTATTAACCGGTTTGTCGCCGCTTCTAAATTATCTCGACGATGCTGAACGGAATGCTATCCTCTTGAACTTGAACCCAACACCTAAACCATCCTCGTCTTCTTCGCGTGCCAACCAATACTTGTGGCGGAGTTATAAAATCCCTAAATCCGAGGCGAAATCGAAGTACTGAAATTTTCGAATAGTTGGTTTTTTCCCATCTTCTGTATACTCGATTTTTTTTCTTCGTTCGAACATTTAAAATGGGTAACGTGATTTGGAATACTCGGGCGTAGTTATGGTGTGTACTCGGCAGCATACAATAAACGAGCGTGACTTATACAACCGTTATTAATAGAAATTTTTACGCCTCCGTAAGTTAGATACTTGTTGTTTTTCACGTATGCCTGTGCGTAGTGCCTATGTTTACGCGTTTCCTCTTCTTCATTCGCGCTACAGCTTACGACAGGTGAATTAATATTTGGAGCGTTCGTTAGGCTTTTTTTTTTTTGGGTAGCAGATGTTGCGGCGGATTTTTAAAAGTTATTCGGGTTGTCGATCGACGTCGAAGCACCTGACGACGTTGTCAGTTGAAAAAGTTCTATCTTCGCAGACGCGAACGTTTATCGAGTCGATGAGAATTTTTTTGGCAACTCGTAACGAATAAATTTGTCGGAAGGAATCCGTCACCAGTTGTGGTATATTTCGATGCTCGTTTTCAAGGACGCCTTTTTCTCGTTCGAATGCTCCGAACGTCGACCGAATTACATGCGATTGGAATATGTAAAGGTGGTTTTTAGGCGATGTATTGGGCGTATAGTGGAAGAAAGTTTAACGAGGCGCGGGAAATGCGGTTTGAAAGCGGTAATCGATGCGTGAAGATTAGATAGTAGATGATCATACGTACGAACGTCGAACGTATCCCCTCTTTTTGATTTTTTCGGGTAAACAAGTCGCTTAAGAGATTTATCGGTTTTATTATTAGGAACTATGAAATTAAAGCGATAGGGTACCTGTTCGGAGATAATTGACTGGATTTTCTGAGCGGTTCAGAGTGTGCGAAGGTTTTTCAAACGGGAAGAAATATGAGGAAATCGATGATTTTCCCGCTAAGCCTTACCACAGCTCTGGTCATAGTTATTGTACAGTGTACACGGCACGTTAAAAAAAAAGAGATTTAGAGAAAAAATCTGACCGAGATATAAAATTTAATGAATAAAATATCAAAACCTTGTTTTTAAATTCAAAAAAAAAATGAATAAATAAATAAAAATAAAAAAAAAATACGAATAAATTTATTTCATGGTAACTAATTGGTAAATTACCAGATAACTTGATACTCCAAATTTCTATTCATCTCCAAATATAATCTAAGTTGACAGGCGCAAACTTTGAATTTCATTTTTTGAATAAATTATGGAGTTGAAGATCTCGTTACGTGTAGTAATGCTACTTTTTTTTCATAAAATGAAAAAATATTGAAGAAATATTGTATTTATCGGTTAAATTGATATCAAAGTTTATTCTAGCCAAAAATCGTTTCTTACGTTCATCTCAGAAGTAATTGAATTATGTGAGTTGAAATTTTATTGTACGTATGTTAAATTTTTTTACTTCTCTATTTTATAATTATTTTGAAAAACAGTGGAGAAACAGTCCACTAAGAACTCTTCTGAAAAACGTATTAGAATTATTTACAGAAATAAATGTTAAACGCTCTTGAGCAAGATATAAAAAAAAAATAATAATATTGAAGTCTCGATGCATTTCATTCTTATTTTTCGAGAAAAATACAACCAAAGAGCTCGGTTTTTGGTCATTTTTCAATGTCGTAAATGAGAGTAAGTTTTAGAGTTGAACCCCTTTCCCAGCCCCGCCCTAGAGCTTTTTCTTGTATGTGCATTTATGTGCATGTAGTATACTTATATAACAACATCTTAATGAGTTGCTGAAAAATTGGAAATTGAAACTTGAACTAAGTGAAATAAATTCCAATTTTAACTTATATTTTAAAATACATTTTTGTATTAAGTTTAATTTTTTTTTTTTGAAAGACAGTTGAGATTTTTTTAAATGGATGGAGGGTACAAAATTCATGGGAGAGTGTTGGGCATGCGTACATAATGATGATAAATTTCAACAGGAAAAGCAATAGATCGTGTACCACAAATACATGAAAAAAATTTGTCTATATGGGAAAAATGGCCTAAACTCAATCTACTACAGCGCTAGGTGGCGAGTTGGGGAACCTTTGAAATGATTATTCACATTTTTTTTACTTCAACTGTAATGTACGCAGGCAGCTAATGTGAGTGAACGAAAATTGGAGGAATATTTTTGCCTTGTAATTTTAGAGAAACAGTGACTGACGCATGCGCAGTAGTTGATTTTTTAACGAAGCGCATTGCCTTCTGTTCGACTGGCTGTTGTTGTTTAGGACATTTTGACGTTGATTTTTGTAGAACTCATGCATGTGTAGTCAAAATTTGTTTTTTTATTCAATATCATGATATTCAAAGGTATGATTTTAACAAAATTTCGAATAGAACTTTTTTCCTCCGGAAACTTTGCTGTATTTTCAAAACTCTATTTACTTTCACGCTATGTTCATATTAACCTGGAAAATATGATTTGGTCACAATGGACACAGCGTTGAGTAAATACGAGTTTTGAGAAGATCGTGGAATTTTACACCGAAAATGTTCTTTTGGAAATTTCACTCGAATAATATTTTTTGAATTATATGTTTATTAATTATCATCATGTTGTAAGGAAAGAAATACAAAAATAATTATTTCGAAGGTTCTGCTACTTGCCATTTTACGCTGTAGTCCATTGTGAAGGGGCCAAAACTAGGAGCGAGTGAAGTGTACTAGTTTGCCTTGTATGCAATGTGAAAGAAATTTTCCTTTTTTTTGGATTTTTTTCTCTTACATCGTGTAGCACCCGATGAATGTAATTAGTAAATGCAGTGAAATTTTTGCCTATTTGGAAAATTGAAGGAGCTGTAGTAAATTTAACCTTGTAATATCAGGTATCTTCTTCATTTTTGTTAATATGCAAAAATGATATCTTATTTATCTTGTTGGACTCATCGAGTACTATTCCTTACGTGAAAAAAATTTTAGATGAACTCGATATTTTATTCTTACGGGCATCTTGGTGTCCAGTGAGTGCTTGGTAAAAATTGGAATTTATCATTGAGTACGTATTCAATTAATCTACAAAATAGTAATTTCGAAGTCCAACGTAGGTCGAGAAATTATCTAGCGAAATCTTTTAGTTCAACCCAACCTTTCTGCGGTACACTTCGGTTACTCATAGTTCTCTTTCATTTAACATCTCGACCCAGTTGCACGCATCGAGCGCTATCTCCTACCGAAATATTGTCCACCATTCGTGGAGCACCCTGTACGCACGACGGGCCATTTTGTTGCGTAAATTAAACGCAATTATCCAGCCTACGATGTGGGCGCGTTGAGGCGAACGATGGCGACGCGACGGAGAGCGAGGTTATTTTTAAAGATATAAACGCGTTTACAGCTTTCAGTCGCGGCGACGATGAATAAGCGATTGTAGGCATCGCGTAACGTGTATCGAAAATACCCCGAAGCCTTTTCTTCATTATCGCCTTCTAGGCTGGCCTATGTACGCGATTTTATTACGCGTCCGTCGTCGTTTCACCACCTACGTAATGGCGAACGATTAATCGATGTTAGCGAGCACCTTTGTTCGGCGTTGCGTTGCGGCGTCCATCTCGAAGGTAATGGTGGTCGGGCGGGGGTGGATCGGGGCGAAGTAACCGGTTACCAATTTCCCAACCGCGTCCTCGTTCGGCCGCCAAGAAGGAAATCGAGCGTATTTAGAGGGGAAAACGTTGGACGTCTCGTACGATGGAAAATTTCGAAACCGATATCCCTAAAATTTTTTTCGCAACGATCGCTCCTCGAATAATAGACCGACGATTACGCAATACGAAGGCGATAATTTTTTGTACTCGAATTTACTGTCGACGATTTACGTTACTTAATTGACGAAAATTATCTTATCGCGGTTTTTTTTCCATTCTCGATATTTATTAATTTTTTTCCCTCGTGTATTATTGTGTCATTAACGAGTTGTAATCGAACGCTTGGTTGCCGGTTCCTGAAGCCTATCGGTGTAAAATGGGGATTTCTTTTTTGTGCCCGTTCGAATTCCATTAACATTCAATAAATGAAGAATGTTTCTCATTTGCCGGGCAATTAGATGGTAGTTTATTTACGGCGATAGTTGCGCGTGTCCGATGAAATATTCAGTTCTGGAGGCGGCTTTGAAGTTTTTCCGATGTGGACGTATTTACAACGCGTATATGAGGCTTCGGATGGTGTATGGTGAGTGATAGCGGTATTGGTATAGGACAGCTAGAAAGGCCTTGGCTTCGGTGAGAGTGAAATATGGAGGGAATTCGAATTTTTGAAATATTTCAAGTTTCGATGAATATATGCGGAATTGAATACTGTGTGTGGATTGCAGATTCCAGAGAGGTGCGGGCGTATGGTTTGGAAATATTAATGACAAATAGAAATGAATGTATCTTGGCTGTGTATTTGAATTATAACCCAAGGTTGTAGTATCGCATATTTAACGAAAGTCCTCTTATATCAATTTATTTGATTTCCACTTCCGCGCTGTCAATCGATTGGGTGGTTTTTTTTTTCATTTGTATCAATGAATAATTTTTTTCATCTGAAATTTGACGAGTATTAACTTCATTATTCGTTATCTTCTTTTTTCTTTTTTCTGGTGAAGGATGTGGTTATGAATACTTTTAATAAAGTAACAAAATTTTATTTGGGTGGCATTTGTTATGTTCAAATTATGGCATCTCAACATCCCAGTGCTGTTTGCATTTTCGCCAAATTTCGGAAAATTTAATCATTAATTTCGACGTATTCGACCGCAATGACTAGCCTTGGCACAAAACATTCTTCAGAAGCAACAAGAAAAAGGAAGGCTCTTTCCAGGGACTTGATATTGGCATCAGTGTCCTTGTGCATTTATACCTTTTTCCCTGTTACTCAATTGTCCTTGGCTTCCTCCATTAAGAAACTCATGAATAACATCTTCATTTACTAGGATCTCTTCTTGCTAGGTTTCATCAAAATTTTGACAATTTCTCATTTTATACGCATTTTTACCCGAATGCGAAGTGTCATATTATGGTATAGCTAATCCTTATCCAGAGGTTGAACTTTGTAGATTTAATGAATGCTGTAAGTTTCCTTCTCTTCCCACCCGACTTTTCTGAATGAGGTGGACTGCAATAGTTAAGTTTTTCTCCGAAAGCTCGCTTTGAAAAAACTGATGTAGATATATCTGAAATAATTTATTAGTTTATTTTCAATGTATACTTTTGAAACGCATTCATTTTATTTATCTATTTCAACGAAAAGTAAAAATTATGTTTTTTTTTTACAGTTATGATATATTTTTTGGTTGATGATTGAGTGGTAAATTATTTTGAAATTTTAGTATTTTTATTTTTCAAAAATTAGAATGTTTTTTCTTCCTTAAAAAAAAAAAAAAAAAAACGATTTTATTTTACTTTTTTTTTTGTATTTAAAATATTTTTTCATTTTTATCGGTGTAATCTTGTGAGATGAAAATTCGTTGATGAGCATTTATTACCTACATTTGAGAAATTTCACCATTTTGAATATCAGATGTATGATCTATCATGGTTTCACATAAATGAGATGTTTTTGGAATCAAATAAATAATAATTTTTTGCTGCGTCAAAAAGTGATGTTTTAGGTTCGTGTTTCTTTTCATTAAAGCTTTACATCTAATAAATCATAATATTGATATCATTTTTAAAATTATGGATATAGTTTCACGTAAGAATCAAATGTGTTCGTATTTAGGATGTGTTTTTATCATTATGTGAATTTTTGTTTGAAAAAAAAAAATTAAAAATCATTGAAAATTTTTATTCACACCTTTTACCAAAATATTTCGATTTTTTTTTTCTCTTTCTTTTCCTCTCTTTTTCTTTTCTCTTTCCTTTTTTCTTTCCTTTTCTTTCCTCTTTCTTTCTTTATTTCTTTCTTTTTCTCTTTCTTCCTTTCTCTCTTTCCTTTCAAAAAATATTGTACCCGCTGAAATCTTTTTCTAATCATTACTCGCTTCCAAGTGAATATATTCTGAAATTCCAGCTTAATAATGTAGGTATTAATGCCTGTTTTTTAATGTGATCGTCCTATCTTCTGAATTGACTAAAGGTCAAATAAATAAAAATGAATAAATTTTCAGGGAAAAATAGGCGAAAAAGTCGTTCTATCGATTTCCCAATCCTTTTATTCGCGTTCAATTATCAAAATCGCCTTCGTTCAAACACCTGGTGAAACCTTTCGACGACAATAGGAGCGACGACACGTTCTTCTAAACGATATCGCGCGCGATTTAATAAAAACGCCCGAACGGTCGGCGGGTGGGTGGTAAACGGATAGCGCGACGGTAGCGAAAAAGGTGTCGCCTCGTCGGGGCGAATATTCCTCGTTTCTCTCGGGACAGAAATGTACGGTAAATAAGGTGTAATTGAAAGACTCGGTCTCGTACCGTATTAATTTCAACGGAATGGCCGGCGTGTTGTGTGTACGCATTGAAATTATGTAAATTTATTGGCTCGGAAGGATCTGCATAGAATTTTAAACGCGAAGGAACGAACGAACGCGCGTTGTTTTACTAACTTTTGATTTGCGCGGACGCGTTTTTTTCTTATGGGAAGTGGATGACCTTGCCAAGCATGTCTTCAACTGAACGCGCGTTTTTTTTTTTTTCGTCATTGCTAATCGGTTTTTTTGCCTCCGTGTGAGAAGACCGAACGGATGAAGGGATTTGTTTTTTTTTTCCGATACTAACGAAATATAATTTCCGAATCCAACGTCAAAGATGTCCCTCTCCCTCTTGCATGGCGTGTAATACGATTAAAACGATGATTCATCGGTAGGTAACTAGGTATTTGTAATGCGAGTGAAAGGAAAGCGAAGATTTGAGAGCTTGAAAAAATTTTTTTGATGGTAAAACCTGAAAGGTTTTTCGAGTCCCTCAAACTTTATACTCAACATCTGCATTTAAGGAAAAAATTTAGATTTTTTTTTTGAAAATATTTTACCTTGGGTTTTTCAGTTGAACGAAAATTTGGTTACATGATTTTCGTTGTATTTAGAAATTGAAGATGAGAGAAAGACTTTTATATCAGAACTGCGAATTTTTATCCTCTTCTGTAGACCGTAGACCGTGGACGTGATGGTTTTCCTCTCGAGGTATTTTCTTTTAAACGAACTTCTCTCGCGTTCCGGCGATTTCGGATTTTATTCGAATGCTGTTTGGATTTGCTGTGCGACGTTGCCGAGTGGAATCTTTTGTGCAATCGAAAGTCAACTTGTAGAGGTGGTCGATGACGTGGCCACACGAATGATACAAATTGGCCATCTGTACAAGCTAAGAAAGCGGTTAGGAGTAGATTTGCCGAAGTACTATACCGGTGAAGTACAAAGTCGTACGTAGCTCGCGAACCACCTCGGTGATAATTTTTAGCTGAATTTGGCGGGCTTTTACGCCTCGGTAGGTTTTCGTTTGTGTGGCTATAATACTGGTTTTTCGAGAGCCAGGTGGTATCGGCGGTGTTCGCCTTCCCTTCTTTACGACGGTCTCGGTTACACGCACGAATACCAGGTTTAGAAGGCGCGCTGCGTTCGGCGGTATTAAACTCGTATTATAGGACGTATGCTTATGTAAGAGAACGTCATCGGTGCCCCACGAGAAAAACACAAAAATAATAAGAGTAAGACGAATATTAAATCGATGCATTTGACAATACGAGTTGATTTTTCTTCTTTGGTTTTGGCGCGAATGCATTATTTGGACCAAATGTGCGACAACGAGCGACGATGGAGATTCGAAGACGTTTGCAACCGGCGGCGTAGCGACCATATTGAAGCTTCACAGTGGTGCCGCTGCTGCAGACGTTGTCTCGTAATTAAAATCGTTTCGAGAATTAATGATGTTTTGACGAGGTTCGCGTAGTGTGTACGCTCTGAAGTCGGTCGGTCGTTTCGTTCAATTACGCTGGAGCGTTTCTTTGTATCTATACGAGAATTGAAGAGGCGACCGATGAGCGAAAAGTGCTCTTAATTTTGTACTCGAAAAAGTTGAATTCATCGTCGTCTCACATAGGTTATAACCGTTAGAGTGGAAGCCTTTCGTCGACTATCGAATTTATTACCTTGTTATTTTATTATTATCTCGATAGGTCGATGTTTATAGAGCTCGCGCCGGCCTCTAGGTGTACGTAGCCGCAACGTCGGAGGCTCGGACACGTTGTAGTAACGAGTATGATGAAAATTAAATATTTAGAGTGTAGTTACGTTATGCCGCACACGTGCTGGTCTGTTCAAGAAGCGAAGTCCATGTGGTCTCTATTATATATTTGGTTGAGCAGGGAAGATAATATGGAATCAATCGCACGAATACGGTGATACGGAAGAATGGAAGACTCGCTAGCGTTAGACCAGCGGAGGAAAATTAATTACGAGTAGAGAAACTGAAGGAAAATATTTGTATTTGTGAGATCGAAGAAATAATCGATTTATGACTCGTGTATTGTTGTCGTGGTAAAGATAAGAATCGTGGGAAAATGAACGCGACGTTATCGTAGTTGAACGACGTGAAAACGTTGCTCGTTTGTTTCGAAATCGATGAGGGTTTTAACGGCCCAGTGGAGGGGAGGGGAAGGAATTCGATTTTTTATGATAATTAAAATTGATAGGTTGCCTACTTCCATTATTGAAGGAAATTAATCAAACTTCGAAATATTGATGGCCGGATGTTGAGCTGAAGAGTAATTGAAATTAAAATTGAGTCTCGTGAAAATGTTGCCTATCGTCAGTATCGAAGGGATTAGGGTAGATTTTAGGTACCACCTTCTACATACAAATTCAATGAACTAGGAAGAAAAAACAACTCGAGTTTTTCATCGGCCAATTTTTGAATTTGGTTTGATTAGTAATTTTTTTTCATGCTTGACATTTTTTTTAACGTGGACTAATAAAACGCTTGAGAAAAAAATTCCTTATTATTTGACATTTGAATGATTCGTAAAAACATATTCATTATCTAAACTGTTAGACTGCCTACAAGATTACATTCAGTTACTTTTTTTGGTCGAACTTGATGATTTAGAATTTTTTTTTTCGCCAAAATGCTAGAAAAATGTTTATCAAATTATCGCGCTCATCTCCACCTCTCTTGACAAAAAATATAAAAATTTACTTATTTTTTTAACTTCAAAAGATTACTCGAGTTTTAAGTGTCAATCGAAATTACAATATATTTGGTGTGGGAGGACATTGAGATATCTGTGATAAGAAAAATCACATTTGAAAGGTGATTTGAAAGAAAGTAAATGTTTAAGCATATAACCTGATTGTTTTTTATTAATGTATTTCAGCTGCTTGAAGCAGCGCTTACTCAATAATTGCTTCAACGATCAATCAGTTCTCTCACAAAAACTTACGATTTTCTTATTGAAGAAAATCAGGAAATTGAGAACTGATGAACGAGGTATTTATGTGAATGGAGAAATGTTTCGTATGAGTGAAAACAGGATTTATATAATTTTTTGGGCAAAAGCAAGTAAAATTTTCTGAAAAATGAGAAATATTTTAAAAGGCTTTTTAAGCAATGCTTTTAAAAACATTCCAGAAGCAGCGCTTTTTTTTTTTTTTTTTTCAACTGTTAAAACAGGTCACTCTGCCTCAAAGGTTGGAGTGATATTTTCAAATCTCTTGGTTTGGTGAAAAATAGATGAAAACTCCCATGTTGTCTCCCTCCCTCCTCTTCCTTCGCCTTTAAAATTAGTGCATTAATCTACTTTTCATTAATCACTCGTAATTGTGGAGAATTATTGTAATACTGGTAGCAACATGATATTTCACGATGGGATTCAATTTTGAGATTTTTTCTTATCCGTGGGTACTCATCATTAATGACCTCATGATTATGTATGAAAAATCTATAGCCTCCATTTTCTTGTTTTTTAACTTTCACTCTCGTGAAGAATGCATCAGTTTGTTTGATAGTCATGTAAAAGTTTTGAGTTTGGTTGAGGGAATAAATTGAAAATACATGGGAAAATGACAATTTTTTCATCAAGTATTTTTTTAAATGATTATTATTTTGGTAATTCGTTCATCTTTCTTAGCCAAATTTTTAATAAAAAAAAAAAAAAATTCAACTCGTATAGTGTACTAAATTTTGGGAAGGGTGGTCGTGGTGAGACAAATCTCGTATGTTTTCGTATCAGACCATTTGTAATCGATTTAGTCATTTCCATTACGATGTATTTTCATTTCTCAATTTTTATTATTTTTCGTTGGTGGCTGGAGGAGGGGACATGTTGAAATTATTTGCTTTCTGTTTCTGAAGTAAGTTTCGGTAATTTCAAACCACCCCGCTGACGATTTTATCCATCGTTTATCGTGCTTTACTCTTACTGACCTAGTACCTGCGGTTGAACGATTTACAACGTTTTTTCGGTTCTAGTTCCATTGGGACGACTCGACGGAAGGTTTTTTCGGTTTCGATGAAAATATCTCGTAACGACGGTGGACATTTTTTTCTCGCGTTGGTATTCGAAGAGGAATGAAACGAAAGAAAAAGGAATCTCGTTACGTATCTGTGTGTGTGGAAACGAGTAAACACGTGGAATTCGGTCGGTTTCAACGCGTTACCGCTTTCTCGCTTTGATAAGCGACGCGTCACGTACATATACTGCTTATTTCGAGATTTTACATATTTTTCGAAGTATAATAAAGCGACACGCTCGATACGTCGAAGCGTGTTACCGGTACTCGCCAGCCTGGTTGTCTCCGTCGATTCTCGGCATTTGACGAGAATATGACGAAACCCCATTCGTCCATATAGGGCGATGAAAACGATGAAAATTTTGTCGTGGACATTTTTTTAAATGCTCGACGAGCGTGGTAAAGATTTACATTTTCCCGTTCGCTTTAATTGAGGCGCGAACAGACAAAAGAATGGTTATCGTTCTGGCTATTGGTCACGATATCGGTAGAAATGAGTGCGGATCAAATTTATTCGCTTCGGATAGACGGACAAGCCCCGGTCGTTGTATTTACGAAGGTAACGAATACGCGGTGCGTATATGATCGGGGATTTTTTTCCTCTCCTTTATTACGACGATGACGACGATTTCTTCGGTTGTTTTTTCCTATAGTCGGAGCTCTACTACCCCCCCCTTCACGTTTTCTACGATTTACTGATCGCGTATTGTTTCGGTATGGTAACCACGTGCGTTTAATTTTAATTCGCCGATTAACCAATGATGACGCTTGGCTGAATGTAGCGTTTATCTCCATTTAGCTTTTTTACCACCCTATTCGCCATTGCTTCGTCGTTTGTATTGTAATTGATAAGCTTTGGGGTTATGGTCGGCCTCCGGAGAAATTTTATCGAGGCTTATGTTGTATTTTTCCATTGTTTAAAGAGCCTTTTTTCCGGTGGGGATAGAAGGATTGTTTTTCGAAGAAAGTATCCTTCCTACCATCGATTCGTATCTCTTTGAGTTTCTTAGCTGAGTGTTTATTGAAAAACGAAGCTACTGCAGTCTACGTGATTTAAAAAGGAAAGGAGAGGGAGGCGGAGGGACCTTACATATTTTCGTTTCAGACCATTTGTAATCAATCCTTAGTCCCGGCCACAAAGCATGAAACCTCAGTTTGTAAACAAATGATGAAGTGTTTTTCCTTAGTAGAAGCCATGTTGCCAAATTTATGCATTTGAATTCACGTTCTCGTCATCTGTTCCTCCAAGATTATATTACATGTCCGATACATGTAATATTGATTCAATTTGAAGGCTGCATTCATTTTATTAAAAAAAATCGAAAAACAGCCGACCACTAAACTCTCGTAAGCTTGGTTATTGTCTTTAAATCTGACAATAAAGCATTTACATGGCCAGGATTACAGTGGTTAAGCCTCCCGAAAAACATAGTGGATATGAATAGAGATCGCCGAGTCGATGAGGGAATTGTCTAATGAAGATCTCGAAACATGTTTTTTCTCACATTTTTGATTCGACTCAAAATGAAGTTTCACTCAAATTTTAAGTCGAGGTGAAGGATACGCATAAGGCTTGAAGTTTGCGATCGTGATGTTATAGAGTTTTTTGAGGGCACCGACATATTAATGTTTGAGCCTCCTAAGTTGAGTTTGAGAAGAATTATAAGCAATTATAAAATTATTTGTTAGATTATTTTGATTTTCATATGCAATTTTTATTTATTAAATTGAGTAATTTCATCATTTAATTTTTATCGAATATTTGATTCTTTAAATTGAAATTTTATTAAAATTAATTTTTGTACGATTTTTGAGGATATTTTGAGTCATTATATTTAATGATTTAATCATATCTCCCTTCCACAGAAACGGATACTCAAAATTTAAGGTCGAGTTTGAGAATACTGAAATAGTTCGAATCGATATTTTCAAATCAGAATTTGCTCATTATGAACTCACCTCCTGTGATGCAGCTTGGCTGCTTACACTTTTCTTTTTCGCGTAATTATAGAGATTTAATTTTTTCGGCTTTGCAATAACAAGAAGAAAATCGAAACCACTCAACCGGAGTGTTATTTTCGCGATCGAATTTCAACGGAAAAAATTTTCAATTAGAAGAGATAACGCTGGAAACGTGTATTTTACGAGGATTTTTAATTAATTTTTTACTACGCCAAAACTGGATATAGTCGGGACCGGCGACGAGCCTGTTTTGAAATGCTGCGGGTAATTTTTTGTCGTAGACGCCCGTATATTACGTGGCGTAGCGAAGGAAGACCGCCGCTCCCGTTTACTGGTGTGAGAATTTATAATGAAACTTGCGCGTATAGTCGAACTGGAACGATTTTCCATACTAAATCGGCTATTCGTTAACGCAAAGTGGTTAAATTAGCATAGGCTTATTAATTTTACGCCAATTTATGTGTATATACTACTTTTTTTTTTCACGATCATTTTCATCTTCGTAATATCGGTGGCGCGATTTTCGCGCGGCCACTTTGTTGCGTACTCGCTAACAACGTGATGGTATTTTTGTTGCAGAATAAATCTAGGATGCCTAGAGGCAGAATGGACTCGAAACCGAGAGGTCGTATGACCGCATACGCTTTTTTTGTACAGACTTGCCGCGAAGAACATAAGAAAAAACACCCCGATGAGACTGTAATATTTAAGGAATTTTCTAAAAAATGCGCCGAAAGGTGGAAGGTAAGTTGAACCGAATTGGATTGCATTAGATTACGAATGTTTATGTAGAAGTAGTGACTGTATCGTGGTAGCGTGTGGTTACGCGATATGGTAAAATATACTCGTGTACGCATTAACGACGCGGATAGTTACGGTACGCAGCATCGTCCGAACGATGAATATTGCGAAGATAGGAAATTCCTTGAAACGTTTTTTGATACTCCTGCTTTCAAGGCTATTCGGTAGTACTGGAAGGTACGTTAACAATCGTGCTTGTTTGGCAATGCGACGATGTCCAGGATTTATTCGTGAAAGAGAAACCTCTTTTATCTTCCATCTTCCATCTTCACCTCATGTTTCGCAGTTTGAATAATGACATGTGATGATTACGTGATTGGGCACATGTTTATGATTACGAATGATCGCCTTAACCCTCTACCACCTAACCTAAGAATGAGATGAACGTTTTAGGGTGTAAGATGGGGGCAGGTACATGATGAGATGATTATTATGGTATGAGGTGGGGTCAGGGGCTGAAAGAAGAATCGAGATGCTTCGGAATTAAAACTGAACAAATCGTAATTACTGATCATTAGTAATCAGTAATTACATTGGAAGAAGACGCATTTGTTTTGACGAAATGACGTAAACCAGAATAACTGGAAGAATTCCATGGTGATATTTATTATTCTCGGGGGAATGAGATGAAATCAAAAATGGAAATGAAACGAATGAAAACTGAAAAAGATGAAAGCAGATGAGTAGTGTTGGGTGATCATTAATCGATCGACCGGATAGTCGACACAATTATTCGATTAACGTTAATTATCAAAATTGACAATTAAACGATTAATTGTTATTCAAAGTAGTATCGTGACTTCTCTTCTCTTTTATTCATATGTATTTAGTTATTTTGGATCATAGAAATCGTTTTTCGAAAAAAAAAAAAAAAAAATGAAGTACGAAGTATTTTGAGTTGAGATTTTAGATTAAACGAATAACGAATAATTTGTTGAATAAATGTTTTATCTTAAAAATTGAAATTATTTCTTTTGTTTTTCAACTCTATTTTAGATTGTAAAAATCCCCGTACGGTGAAAAATGCGAAAATTTCAATTTTTTTTTTTAATTATACCAATTATTTTTTTGGCATTAAAATAGCGTCGCTTCATTTGCGTGTATATTTATTTTTTTTCGCGTATTCAGGCTATTGAATAAAAATGAAAAATTTCGATAGTGAAAATAATGAAATTGGTGAATAATAATTAATCGATTAATAAATAAACCATCGAGTAACCGAATATCAATTATTCAAAATGTCGATTAATCGATTACACGGTCAGTAAAATGAATCAATTTTGCCCATCATTACAGATGAGTTGTTGAAGAGTGAACATGAGTGAAAGATGAGTTCGAAATGAACAAAACTATTGAATAGTGAATGAGAAGTGATAGAATGAGATAAAATACATTTTTTTCGTTTCGATTAAGCGTCGTATCATTCGAAATGAACATTTTGATCCCAGTCGCTGCTTCTTAATTTTATGTAATACGAAAAAATCGTATCAGCGTTCGCCTCGCCTCGTATCTAAGAAAACGAAGTTTTCAACTTTCTCGCCCCTCCGTTCGAATCTACAAAACCGCACGCGGCGCGTCGTGTTAGACGAAGAATTATTAACGCGTTTTCCGGTGTGTATAAGTTCTCTCGTTGAACATTCGTTACGCGCGAAATACGACTATACCAGCGTCGGCGGTGAATAACGTAGCATCGCGAGCGTAAAAAATGAAGTAAAGGGTTACACGTAACCATCACCGCGACAATGTAGCGTACCGAGGAGTCTAGATGAAAAGCGTTGAATTTTTCATCGCGTCGAAATTACAAAGAGGGAAACTGGGTGTGTGCGCGCTAAGCCAAAGAAAAAGTGGTAGTTTATATTGAGAGTTCGAGGGGGGAAAAAAAAACAAACAAAAAGAACACTGGAGAAAATTAAAAATTTAAATGCGGCGGATCGCGAATCACTTCATTATTTGTAAAGGGTGACGAGATCTCGAGCCGTCTTGAAAAAAGCGTCGCTCGAATAAATAAAGTCGTTTTAGCGTAATTTTCGGCGGTTTATTTTTCGGCTTTCCTTTGAAGGCTTAATAGCGCGATTTCGAGTTACGAGATTTATTTTTCAAGGTTAACAGTTTCGTTTTTCCATTTCCAAATAAGTCGTAAAAATATTACGGGTAAGGGGGGGGGGGTTATTCTTATCCGTCGTAATTGAATGGAAAATTCGAAATGACGAGCGATTTACGCGAACGCCGATGAAAGTGAAATCCGCGTGTGAAGATATTTTTGCACTCGATCGTCGCCGTTGTTCGCGTAGGTATTTCCGTTTCGCGGCTAATTTTTCACATTTTCTTCGCTCGTCAGCGAATAACGTCCGACGCGAGACGAGACTACGAAATATACGTGAATTGGCTGGATTTTAAGGAGTGCAATTCAGCATTACGCTACCGACGTTACCGAGTATCGGATTTTTAAACGCGCTAAAACGTTCCGGCTAAGGGTAAGCTATCGCGGGTGCATCTGCCGGAAAAAGGTCGGATCAATAAGACGCAATGAATTCGTCGCCGCCGCGCCGCCTTCTTCATCGACTAAATTTTGACGTATATGTCGAGTTCGAGAAGCGGTTATTGCTATCGTCAAAGGTCGAAATATTGTACGATTTTTCCCCCCTCTTTGTAACGTACTTGTGCCTCTGTGACGTAAGACAGATGAGTATGGAAAACGTGGTAAGCAGCCTTGCCGGATTATATGGCATAGAGGTGAATTTTTATCGGATGTATGTTCGTATTTGCAGATAATTAGATTAATTCTTTTGTCACCACACCCAGGGTCGAGCTTGGAAACTATGCTACATTATTTATGAGAGTGGAGTTGAAATGTGAGATCCTTGTTTACCTCAGTAATTATAGGTAGCCCATATATTTATCAATTTCCAACTTTGAGCTTCCCTCAGATCTTGATGATTCGTCATTTTGAGAAACATTGGTAGATTTTATGAAATATGTACAGCTTATTCATCACTCTATTTCCCTTCTAAAGTTCTTTTTCTCTGATTTTTCAGCTCTACACGGAGAGTTGAAATTTAAATATGTAAGTTTTCGTTTTTTCTGTTCACCTCCGCCTTACTTCAAAATCAGCATTCCACCCTTTTCCCCTCCAACATTATTACTTATGGAAGTTAGTTTGAGATACAGTGTACTTGTCGTCTCCAATAATCATATGAATTCATATTTATTATGTCAAATTTGACCCACTTAAGACTCCTTAAGCCTTTCTCCAATTTTTTTCGTACGCCATTTTGTATCCATTTTTACTCTAATTCAAGGCATCGTACTGTATTACCCAGTTAACCTTAGATACTAAGTTTAAGCTTTCTAAAGATATTTAGTGAGAAAATCGAGGTGATATGTGAAATTTCCTGGCTTCATTTACCTTTTCAAAAGCTGTATTTCGTTGTAACTCCCCGCAAGGTACACTTGTGAAACTGAAATTTGTATACCTAAGTTGACAATTTAATAAAATTTCATCATATCAGCTATAATAAAAAATTTTCGACATCTTGTGTGATCCACCCCGTCTCCACTCCTCAGGTTTCGAGGACGATTTAATTTTCCTTCCTCTCCCCCCTCCCCACATCACCACTGTTTTTCATTACTACCTGTGAAAATAGATTTGAGATATGATGTACTTCTTTATTTCAGTGATCATATGAGTGTAAATTTATCAAACTTGAGATATTTGAGACTCGTTAAATCTCTTTCAAATTTTAAACAAACCATTTCAGATTCATTTCAACGGAAATTCAAGGCCATATTGTAGTCTCTGAGTAGGCCTTGAATAGATAGATAAGCTTTTCAGATGAATTTAATGAGAAGATATGAACCAATCGAGATATTTCATGTCTTAGAATTCCCTCCAGAAGTTTTTTTCCCTTGTAACATTTCTACAAATTCACTTGGAAGTTGAATTTCGAATATATAAATGTCCTCGTTTGTCGTTTCACAGTATAACGCAAAATGAAAAATTTCGAAGCTTTCGTAGTGGTTTTAGGCTTTTTCAAAATTTTAGTGATTTGTATCATTTCGAGTCGTATTAAAAATCGTAGATAAATATATGTAGGTCTTCGCACATGAACAATCTGTGACCAAATTTTGAATGATTATCGCGAACAAAATGTCTAACTCGAAGTAATCGTTTTTCTACTCGCGTCATGTTGTATTCGGTAACTTCTGTTGATGAATTTGTTCTCTTCATTAACATTGCGTGTACACCATTCTATTTTGTAAACCTTGTAGTCATTGGTTTGTTACCGGCTACATTTTCAGGAATGTGTTCAGAGCAAACTTGTTGATGAGAAAATGTCAAAAAATATTTTTGACAGCGTGCTCGATTATAATGTAGATTTTACCAGCTTGTTTCTTGCATTAAATTTCAAAAATGATATAGGTATATTAGAAATTGTGAATTGGAATTTTTGAAAATATAAAAATGATCGGAAAAAAATGTTACTTCTATTAAAAAATGATATTTCGTATGCAATAATGAACTCCCTTGATAATATTTGCTGTGTAAGAACCCTAATTTAATTTTTTTTGAATGTGATATAAAGCATGGAAGTTAACAAAAGTTTCACTGGAGAGGTAGTCCTTTTAGGAGAAAAGAGAGATGAAATGATCCATGATAAGCATATGTGTAGAGTGAAGTGACCAGAAACATGCGTAATTTTGATTCAGCATGTGATTACATATTTTGTAATTATTACTGTGCTCTAATTTCTTTGGAAATATGTTAGTTTTTTATGAAAAAACTATGTTGATTTTTTTTGGGCATGCATCATCCTCCTATATAGGTGTTTTATGTAATTAAAAAACGAGCCATGTATTCTTTTTGGTTGAAGCGGTCAAACGTAAACTTTTTAAAATTTCTTTTAAATTTTTTTCTATAGAAATTAAAAATCGGCTGAACTTGCCTGTAGGCGTAGAAATGTTCTAAGTTTATATGAAATAATATTGAAATTTAGCATACAATCAATTTGAAAATTTGAAAGCAGAAGCGATACAAAATAGTGCCCCCCCGTGGGGGCGCTCGCGTCTACATTTGAGATATAATGGTCATCGCTGTAGTCTAATTAGGGAATGAGTGATGAACGTTTGCAAAAAAAGTTAGGTATTTCTCCCACAATTACCTTATGCTGAGTTCAAGTATTGAGATGTATCCATCTGTTTTGAATAAAATATACGAAGTCGTGTTCGAGACCTCTTGCTTTTCTCTTGAATTCTAGCGAGATCAATAATGAGTTACGAAATGAATCTCTTCCCCTCCCCCTACGACTTTCCTTCCAAACCGAATCATAGATTTCGACGAGACAAAGTTTAATGGAGTAATAGCTATTTTTTTTTTTTTTTTGAAAAATTGTCTTTAAAAAAATAATAAAAGAAAAGAAGGAAAGCTTGCAACATACTTCGTGTTGCTCGATTAAACAAAGCGTTTAGGTACATTACGTACGCTTGTACGTTTAAATATAAACATCTCGCGTATGCGCATTCACGAGCGTTTAGCTACTGCGTCTTGTGTAATATAAATTTCGTGGGAACGACGTGCGTAAAAAAAAAAAAAAAACTGGTACTAGCGGTGGCAATTCGAGGATAAATCGAATGTGTTCATTTTGTTGGATGTTCAGATTAATATATTATAGAATAATGGCGTCTACACGATGTTGACTTTTGTGCAGAGTTTCCTATTCGTCCGCGATATCGGGGAGCGACGAAAAAACGATGGAAATTTAATAGCGGATAGATGACGTACGAGGTTTTTTAATTTATGAAATAACGTAATTCATTTTAATAAACGAGTCGCGTCGTACGGTCGAAGTTCTCCGATATTTTTCGCCTCAGCTGGGCGAGGAGATGTTTTCTGTAGTCGTTTATAAATGTAACCCGAAAGCGCGCAGGCGATGATTTGGTATTCGTTTGAAATTTTTCACTTTTGGCAACATGGCCAAGTTATACTTCGGTTCGGATGTAACGACGGATTTTTCGTTCGTCCGTAGTTCGCGCCAGGAGAACAAGTGTACCGTACGAGCTTGGCCAGGCCATCGTGTACCGTGTCGGAAATTTCGTAATTAAACGAAATATCGATTATCACCGGCCCGAAGGTTGGCCGCTCGAAAATAACGAATATAAACGACGTGCGTAGTGCTAGATTTTACGCTCGCTATCGGAGAACTTGTGTAGACATTGTTGTAAGGGTGGTCGACGTAAGGCTGCTAGTATAGGATTACATAGGTCGATCTAGGAAATATCGATAACCTAATCGATGCTCGGGTTATCGCGTCTGTTGGATTCGATGTAATCGTACTAATTTCTTAATCGACTAGTCGGTCGCTATTTTAAAACCCTGTACACCGCCAGCGATCGTGGTTGCGTTCGAGGCGCACGCACGAGCGCGATTTTTCCTACAGTAACCGAAAAATATTATTAACTCGATAGACCGCGCGTATTGGTACAAAAAAAAAAAAAAGCGTAGCCAAAGCAGACCAGATAAACTGGTTTTCCAGCGCCGATGGTATTTAACTTTATTTAGCTGGTTGGCGTTGCCCAGCTAGACCTTCTCTATCGGCGCGCTGTGCAACCTTCCTTTCTCGTTTTAGAACTTATGTATCAAGAGTATCTAATACCGGTCTCGTATATGCTTATTTCCTGTTCACGTTGTATCTTTTTTCGTTTTCTTTTTTCCTCCCCTTCGCGTTGTGACCGTACGAGGCTCTCGGTTTGGTGTATAGGCACCGGTTCGTGTATATGACTTGTACACTAGAATCGTGGTGTGGTGCATGGTATCGAGAATAGCCAACGCTTCGATTTTATTCGTATACCGGTTCACCCGCACCTCTTCATTCTGTTAGGAGTCGAATTTCGAAAAGTGTTTTCTCGATGGCCGCATTTCAAGAGAATTAATTGAAATGAAAGACGTAAAATGTATCGAACATCCGTCGATATTGTTTAAATATTTTATTATTTTATTCTTTCAATCATTCGAGAATATAGGTACCAGCGAAGAATCTCCATTTCAAGTCACGAGTAACGTTTGTTACAGGGTTGCCTGGTCGAAAATTGACAAAATCACCAACAATTTTCCAAGTTTTAAAAAAATCACTATAATTACGTCTTGCTGTATTTACTGTCGTAATTACCAGTAATTACAAATTTCACAGTTTTTTTTTTGTTTTCCTAATTATTATTATTATTATTATTATTATTATTATTATTATTATTATTATTATATAAACTTATTATGTGCGAAAATTTCGACAAAATCGCCACTGATTATCACTGGATTTCTTTTGGACAAGAAACCAAATTTTTTCTATTTCTTTCACCAATACATCTTATTTTGTATTCAGTTTTATTCTTCAAAAAATTAATTATTCGCGACGTAAACCAAAAATACATATCTATGTTATTAATCATGCTAACAAACGAAAATGAAACCATTAATAAGTATTAATTTCATTTCTGTAAGATACCGAACTATTATCGACACTATAATAATTAATTTTCTGTTTTACCAAGTAATTTTAAGATTATGCTCCTTATAAAAAGTCATCAACTTCAAATTTATATATTTTCATGTGAAATATTTTTTACGTCGCAAATGGTTAGAGTAGCCGAGCGAGGATAAATAAAGAGAATTAAAAAAAAAAAAATGGACTAGTAATTTCCATGTAAAATGTATGTGAAAAATTGGGTCAAAAAAAATGAGCCAGTAAGCGAAGCGGATTGAAGGAAGAGGTGAAATCTTATCCATTGAGTGAAACGGATTGAGCTAAGGGGTGAAATCTTATCAGGATTGTTTTTTCGGTAATTTTTTGCGTCAACGAGTTGCCATTCCAGTTTATTATCCACATCTATGTTGAAGTTCAGCTGGAAATTCATGTAATTTTTTTTGTTTGATTTTTAATTCATATCGTTAAAAGTTGATTTTCTAAAAAAAAAAAAAATGATTTTGAAGAAGATGTATGCAAGACATCGTTACTTTTTGAAAATCAGCACAAAATTATAAATGCCTCAAATCACCGCTTCTGGCAACACAGCGGTTCAAAATACCTGTACGAATGAGTCAACAAAGAAAATCACGTGTACGTCTCACAAAGTTGATGGAGAGGTGAAAGTGGGAAGACAGAGAGCAGAGGACTCAAGACGTTGAAATGGCGAGGAAGTTGGTTTTTATTATAGTTTACGTGTTTGGAAAACACGCTGCAAAAATGGTCGTCGAGGGCCAGTCGAATCTTATAACGTTCTCTTAATTCCGACTACTCTTTCGGCTTTCTGCGAACCGACGTTACGGCTTAAATTTAGGCGGTAAATCTTTCGCTACTTCATTTAATCCAAATTAAATGAGCTTTGACCGCAACCACTCGACCTGTTTTATACAAAGGCGTTCTTTATTAATTCGTCGGGTAAACACGAGAAGCTCTTTGGGACTGTTGTGTATGTTTCACAAAGGGAATACGAGGTCGTCTTTGGAAGAGGATTATAACGTAAGACGTTTTTCGCTGATGTCTTTAAAGGCGCGGTTAGTATTGCAGGGTAGTATATGTATTTTTCAACTCGAGAAAATGACGGGAAAGCGTTTTGGACGAAAATTAGCTCAGTAAATATCATGAGTAATGTACACGCGGCGGCGACGTGATCGGGTAATTCGAGCGGATGATTTGACAACACGAAGGGGAAATTGACGGCGTAAATATAATTATTAATTCGACCAAGTGTGACGATGGAGAAGGTCCTGTTCGTCGAAAGTGACGTCGATGTTGCAATACGATGATATGAAATGTCGTCGCATAGAGAACAAAGATTGGATGCTTTATGTGATTTGAAGATTGAAAGATGTATGATTTTGTTTAGTTGTGGCGTGAATTAAAGTATGTTTTAAGAAATTGATGAATTTCACACATTTTGAAATTAGGTAGCTAAGTAATATAGGAACTAGATTATGTTGATATTTTTTTTAATTTGCAAGTTTGAGAGTTCTCAGCTAATTTGAAGAGAGGTCATTATGTGAATGGTATTTTACACCACTTCTTCCCTTCGTATCTATCAACCATGCCACACCCATCTTAACCTCTTTAGATTTTGTATGTACTTTTGATAATTGATGAATTTGATGATTGAATGATAAATTCCAAGCTTTTAAACAAATTATGTCATTGAGTGATATTGAGTTCCTCAAATGCAATTATAAATTTTTACCTCAAAATGTCCCAGAAATCAAGCATGAAATTAGCAGTATGATGTTCCTTGTTAATTAAAAGTAATTATGAAATTCAAAGCATTTGATTTTCTTTTAAGTCGGACTGTGTTGAAGGTCTTGACGTTCTTCTACCACCCCACCCATCCACCGCAATTTTGTGCGTGAGTACATTACGATATTTTTATCCTTTTTTTTTTTATATTATGAAAATTGAATTCTACAACCTTCCTCGAGGTTTTCGAAATTTCCGAAAAAAGAAGAAATTGTTCGTTCAACATGAATATTTGAAAATGATAACATGTTATTATCTGTTCTCATATTTTATAGTATGCACTTGTAAATTTCGAAGGTTGAGTGTATTTTGCATATGGCAATAATAAATCGAAATAGATCGGCATTCCTGCGCGAAGTGCATATGAGGTGAACGTCATAACAATTAACGTGTGAAGAGGGTTTTTGATGCCTTCGAATAATGTCTGGAGTCCACAATGTTTTTGCATTCGCTTACACATTATATAGTTTGAAAACATTCTGTCCAAGTTTTGAAAATTTTATATTTTAAATTCACAAATTGATCGAATTTATGACCTTGAACCTATTTCATGAGTCATCTCTTAAAAAAAATATGAGTGAACTTGCTCTTGAAAAAAAAAAAGCAGGTACACTTCTCAAGTATCTTCCTACTAAAATTTTATTAATATGCTAACTTATTGACAAAATATCAATTTATTTATTTTCTTAATAATATATTTTTTTACTTTCAAATGAGATGGATTGAATCATTATTCACGAATTAGCACAGTTTCACTATCCTCAACGAGATAGTTTAGCAGCATAGTGTATGTAACATGTTCTCACAACCCAGCTAAGTGATTGCATGCTTTCATACCTTTATTGGGATTTGATTTTGCTTTAGTGCATTTCAATAATATAGACCCAACATTCCATTAGCATCCTGGGATCGTTTTTAATATAGAAATGACCATCGCGTATACCTCAATGAAATCTATGAGAAAGTTGACAAAAATACGCATTTCGAATACTCATATTCTTCCAACATTTTATTTAATCTGTGAAATACATGCGATGTGTTCGAAAAAATAAAATTTGCGATAAAATTAAGGAGAAATGGGAGTTTAGATTTCAAAAATGGCAATATGCTGGTGCTATCACCATTTTGTATTTCGAATTAATCGAGTTATAGTGGGAGATGTTCATTATAGGGGCGTTTACCTTCATATCGATAGCTCCGTTTTATTACTTGGAATAACAATTGTAACAACTCATGGCGAAGCCTCAGCAATGCCTCCACGCAAGTTTTTCGTACAAAAAATAAAATTAATCGTAATTTTACGTACAATAGCGGCTCTCATGGTTGGTTTCGGTTTTTATTTGGAAAACATTCTTGATAAAAAAATTCGTCTGTCATGTAGCAAATCAGAAATAAATCGTAATGACGTGGTACAAACATGGGAACTGAAAAATGTATAGAAATTATAATTTTGATATGCATAACGAAAATTTCTTGGCTAGAATGTAAATTGAAAAAAATTCATACGGAATAGTGAAAAAAAAAATACTGTAAATAAGTGTATTATTTTTTATTTTCAGTTCGTTTTATTTATTTTATTTTTCGAAGCAGTGAAATGGTACCACAGTGGTATGATTATTCTTATGCATATGTGACCCTGGTTAAGAAAGGATACTTGGGTGTCCAAAAATTATTTTTCGGTTTTTTGTCGTTTTGGGTAGTGTTAATAATCATAGAAAATCATCAAAATAAAAAATTGCCCCGTGGAATGAACATCTTGCTCAAAATGTTTTGTACATTATGAACGATTCATAATCTTCTTTTTAGTATGCTGTAAAATTAGCGTTCGGACGCTTAGGTACTTCTTTTTATCCACGGTCACACATACACCTTGTCCAACTCGTCTTAGCACTCTACAGTTTGCAACTTTATTAAAAATGATTTTTTTTTTTTTGGATTGAAGAAAACATTTTAAATATTTTTCGAAGCAGTGAAATGGTACCACAGTGGTATGATTATTCTTATGCATATGTGACCCTGGTTAAGAAAGGATACTTGGGTGTCCAAAAATTATTTTTCGGTTTTTTGTCGTTTTGGGGTAGTTGAACACATGCTTTTTCATAGAAAATCATCAAAATAAAAAATTGCCCCGTGGAATGAACATCTTGCTCAAAATGTTTTGTACATTATGAACGATTCATAATCTTCTTTTTAGTATGCTGTAAAATTAGCGTTCGGACGCTTAGGTACTTCTTTTTATCCACGGTCACACATACACCTTGTCCAACTCGTCTTAGCACTCTACAGTTTGCAACTTTATTAAAAATGATTTTTTTTTTTTTGGATTGAAGAAAACATTTTAAAAATCAAGTAAAGAATTAGTTCAGTATTTTAATATCTAATAATTTTTATATTCAAAGTGGTGAAAATTTCAAATGAAAGTACTTTGAAAGGGTACTAACATCTGTTGGACATAGTGTATATTATTTTTTAGCAGAGTTAGCAGTCATTCGTGAACAGATTGAATTGGTACCACATTAGTACAATTATTTTTTATTAAAATGTTTATAATGTATACTGTCTGCATTGCACGAATAGTTTGGAAATAATTGTTGAACAAACAAACAAACAAACAAAAAAAAAAAAAAAAAACAACTTGTTGAACAGGTCGAATTAGGAACCTCTTCCTTTTTCGAAGTCTGTTGATAGCAAAAATGGAAATAAAATGAATGTTCTCTTTCTTAATGATTTTCAACCTAATCTATAAATTATATACTTACCCAAATGCCTATATATTTGCAAAATAGGTATAGAATTTATATTTTTCGAGATTTCCAAAAAAAGAATAAATACAAGTACATGCTTGAAAATCGTATCACATACCGAATGCAATAGTCGCATTATAAGAAAACGTTTTTTTCGTGTTGGATTTTGAATCTTTGCTTTCAAGCTTCAGATGATATAATTGTGAGGCCTACGTCTCGCACCTTTAAAAAAAAATTCAGATTTAATATCCAACCAGTTCAAATTTGAAAATACGTGCATTCCGAAATCGTTCTTTGAAATATCTCTCGAACAATTTTTTTTTTTCATTTTTATTTTTGAGTTATATCAATATTGAATTGGATGTGCAATATTTCGTATTACTGTATCCGTTTTGAGAAGCTGTAGTCTCTGATGTTTCCAGGAAAATTCGTGAGACACGATAGAATCTCGTAACGTAATTTTATGACTCATGTTCTCCCCTCCTCCAATTTGATTCGTTTCAAGGTCACGATTCGTGTATATTCGTTTTATTCGACCTAGAAAAAATATTTTTCGAAAATCGTTTTATGGAAAAATAAAAGCTCGATTTCGTGATCAAAAAAAGCAACAGCAGATAACATAAAAAAAAAACTCGACTATACGATTCATTCGTTTAATGAACAAACGAACGAGGAAAACTGGCCAGAAATTGGGATTTCGTTTTCGATTCTCATCGAAATGAATACAACGTTTGTGAAGAAGAAAGGAAGACGAATCGTTTATAATACGTTACATATAATGGGGAGAGCTTTGGCGCGCGAAAATAGTCGAATGGAGATGATTAAAAGCGAAAATAGGTGCACACGTAGAGAAAAAGCCGGGGATCGTTTAGCCCGCTGGTGTACGTGTATAGAGAACCAAGATAAACGCGCCAAAGGAAGGAGAGAGTTTGGCTCGGGTATGTGGTGTGTATGTGTATGTGTGTGTGTGAATAAGCGCGGAGAAAAGGCAATTATTGGAATAGGCGAAGCGCAGAGGCCTTTTGAAAAACGGTAAAATGCAAATGGCGAGTTTAACATGGGCCGCCGGTGAAATATTATAAAGTACGCGGCGAATCCCCCTTTAACGCTATTCGCCGCGTCGACGAGATACGAAGCGCGCGGTAAAAGGAGAAAGTTCGTCGTGTAGAAGGCGACGTGGCCGGGGTCGTGCTTTACGGCGAGCTGCACGCTGCAGGAATCGGAATATATTTTATATCTGTTCGGGTGGCGTACGCGCGATGTTTCCTTTTAACGAGCGCATTTCGGTTCGTTATGAGAGTAAAAAATGATGAAAAAAAAGGCGAAATCTTCGGCTGTGTACTCGAGCGAAGTCGAATAGACCAACTCGAAGTGCTATTCAAAACGCCCTTCGAAATGGAACACCCAACGGAATGTGTCGTGGCGGTTGCATAAATTAACGCGTAACGTGTAATTGAAGAACGTGTTCGATGCAAATTACGCTCGCTAATTGGTGACCCGGTAATTGTCGCTAATTAATCGATGCGGCCATGATTAGTCGAAATTATCGATGAACGAGCATTTAATATGTATCGATACTCATTACGTTCGAACGATTGAATTCTCGGAAGAGGGATCGATGTCTTCGGGTAAAACGAAGAACACTTATTGGATTGCGATAAATGCAGCCGATACTTTCCCTCCTCTCCGTTCGACCCTCGTGTGTAATAAAGATGAATAGTTGATGCGACGTGAGTGCGTGTATCGAAGGCTATTCGCGAACGTTTCTATAAATAAGAATGCAAAGGCGAGAAAAATCGATGACTGAGGTAGATGAAGAAATCTATAATACATTATACTCGACGATGCACCCGCTTCTGCACCCTATAAATGTAGTCGTATGTGTGCAACTTCATTCTACCTTAAATTCTAGCCGGTCGTTATTTCTAGCCATCCGGAACGTTTTAGAAGCGTCGCCTTTTGTGTAACGCAAACTATCCGAGTCCGATGGAGCGAAATTTTAGCGACTTTTATAATTAAATTGCGGAAACCGAGAAACACCGGATCCTTTAGCGTTGCCATCGGTATAGATTTTGCGAGCGAGTGTTGGTCAAGTGTAAATCTTGATGAGGTGATTAAGAAGTTTCGCGTATAGGATTGATTCGGAAATATACTTTTAAATGATCCAAGTTCCATGTAATTTCACTCAAGTCTTTTGAGTTAGAAGTGATGAAAGATGTTCTTAAATCTTTGAAGTTGAATGCGGGGAAGTAAAGCTTTTTTAGAGAGCTCGCATGGTGCTGAAAAAATATTCAGATTTTTTAAAATTCAACTCCCAAATTCAGGCACCAGCTTCACTTGAAGTTTTCTCCTCATGATGAATTGCAGCCAAAAAATATCAATTTTTTTACATTTGTCTAGAATACCGTACTACATGATGTAGTGAAGTCTCTTTTCGGTTATATTTATGTATAAGCCTTGTAAGGGACAAAACGCCTTCAGAAATAAGTTTTTGGCATTTATATCGAGAAATATTACACTTGGAGTGAAAATGCTCGTGTACAAAATTCATCTGTTTTTAATAATGAAGAAACGAAGTTCTATCTATTTTACTGGTAAAATGCCATCTAAAATTTAAAAATTTTAATTTATTCAAAATATAATGCCACATCTAAGTTTAGTTTGAAGTTTTTATTTAAAAATTCAATAATTATTTCAATTTATATAATTATGTATTGAATGTAATGTAAATAGATTTAAATTGAATGTAAATTTAAATAATTAATTTTTTTAATTAAAATTTCTAAGAATGTTTTTCTAATCTGAAAAACAGATGAAACCTTTTTTTTTTGAAAAATTAAAAGTACATAGATTAATAATTAATGTACTTACTGGTCTATTCAGAAAAATCTATTATGCAACTATTCGCCTAAAAAAAAAAAAATTGTAGTAGATGAAGATCATCTTTATTTTTTAATATAGTAATCATTCGTTTTCTATTCTACATTTTGAGTGTCGAGGGAATATTATTTGTGTCATGAAATAAGGTTTGGGTGTTGGTGACCAAAATCACTTTTTTGAAAAAAAAACGCGTTCAAAGTTTTGATGAATTTTTTAAAAATTGGAGTAGTGAACTTTACACACCTGTAACTTATTTTGAAGCAAGATAGGGGGCTGGGGGCGCAATTTTTTAACTGTTGAGACTTTTTTATGTAAAAATCCGGAAAAAAGTCAAAAATAATTTTTTGGTCGCTTAACACCCAAACCTTTTTCCATGACACATTTGATTAATAGTGACGCTGTTGTACTTATCTACCAAATTCTGAAAATATTCTTATGTTTCTTGTTTGAATTCTCACTTGACGAATTATTTCTCATCGAGTAAGTAAACATACAGGGGTGAATGGTCCGTCTTCTTGATTGGTGGTACGTCACTTGTATATAATTAATCAAAAGCCAGTAAAGTGGTAGTATGTGTTAGGTGCTGTCATGGGTGACGACTAGAGTACTTATAGATAAGGTACAGGGGAAGAAGCCATATTCGTTCTTTGAAAATCATTTTTAAAAATTCGTTAGAAATTGAATTTGAATGTGAATACAATATTTTTTGAATGTGCGTAAAAATGAAATTCTCTCTCATCATTTTCAATTATTGACAATTTTAATAAAAAATCATTAAATTTGCCAGAAATTCAGAAAGATGAAAATCGTAAAAAAAGTATGTCATTTTTATGCACATTCAAAAAATATTGTATTCGCAATTACAGCATACTACAATCGATAATCTTTTTAATTTTTTTTTTATTTATTTTTTTCAACGCGTCGCAATACGAACCGCGAGACAATTCTGTTGTATTTAAATATTAACGTCGAGTTGCGAAATGAATTAAATTCGATAAATAGATTATCTTTTTCATCGGGTTTTACGACGAGATCTGCAAAAGACGACTAATCTGTCGCCGCAATTCCCGCTGCGTTTATCCGTCGACGAATTGATCGGTTAAAAGTTTTTCTTGTAAATGTAAACAAGTCGCGAGTATTTTATTTTTCGACTATTACCGATCGAAATAGAAATTGAAAAAGTTTCGCGATTAAAAACTGTCGGAAAATATTATCGTCGAGGGTTTCTTTTTTCTCGTCGACGACCAAGTACGCGCCGCATTCGTTTCGAAGGTTGGAATTTCGGAGCTGGAGGTGTGTGGTGGGTTGTCGTTTCGAACGCGTAGTACGTACTCGAAAAATTAACGCGGTTATATTTTCGGTTCTCGAAAAATAATTCGATTGTTTTGAATCAAGGTCGCGAATCTGAGTAAGGGTAAAACGCGATGACGATGACGCGATGCTGTTTGTTAATTTGGCGTTGATTTCGCCATTTTATTTTCGTGGTTGAGAGGTGTTCGTCAATCCCACGTTTTTGAGAAAAATTATCGTTTATTGTTTTGTTCTTCAGTTGTCATTTGTAAATTGAATAAAAATGTTCGGAGAACTCAATTTTCTCTTCATTGACGTCATCATTGTTTTTGAAAAAAAAAAAATTGCCTTCTTTCTAATTTTTTGTTCTATGCGCGCATAGTATTTGGAGTAACGTTTCTGCCTGCTCGCAAAATTGAAGTAATTACAGTCGATCAAATATTCCAAATTGATATTGCTTCTCCAATCTTAATATGTGCCAAAAATTCGTGTGATGTTCCTTATTTTAATTTTCAATGTTATGGCTGCTACATGAAAAGAAAAATCAAAAGAGCTCGACTTTTTTTTGCACTGCATACGTGACTTGCTCCCAGACAGAGACATAAGTGTAAGAAATTTGTATGATATTTCGAGTAATGATATCCCCCATTCCTAAGGTCCACTTCTCTTCATACCCCTACAAGTTATAAAGATTGGTAGTTGAGTACTATGCGTTCTAAGAAAGGAAATTTGTCCTCATCTCAAAATTAATTTTTTATTACTAGGTACCTTTTTTTGGGACAGGGTCACATAGACGACTACACTATGGGAAAAGGGCTTCTGTTCTATGTGTTTGGTTTGGTTCTATTACTGCTACGTCTACTACATAAAATCTTATGGTATATTGATCCAAATATTCAGTGTCACCTACAGCTGGTCAAATATGATAAATGAAGTTGATCGGAAAAATTAAAGTAATTCTTCGAAAGATTGAAAACGATTTTTTGGATATTCGTACACGAACGATTCGTGCATGTTTTTTAAAGTTCGACAACATTTTTGAAATAATTGGAAGAATCTTTTGACCAAAAAAAATTTTTTGAGTACTCGTTCGTGAACGATGCGAGCATTCAAAGAATATTTTTTCGAACGTTCGAGTCCGCAGTTTTGAAAAGGTGGATTTTATTACGCTACTGTAATATACAAATAATTCATTCTAGCATCTGCATGACTAAATACCTTTTTCGAGTATACGAAAACGAAGAACTATTTGTAACGTCGTTTATATGAGTTGGATGTCGTAAAAAGTTATGTACATTAGATTCGTTGTGTAAATGGTTGAACTATTTTTGTAGTTTAAACTTGATATCGGTATGTCAACAGAATGACGTAATCTCATTTCATTGCTGCGTTATTTTCCTCTTCGATTAAATTGAAAAGGTTGACGAAAAAATCTATCTTCGAATTGAGAATAGTGGAACGTGTACTGTTTAATTTCTTTGAAAAATCTCGAAGTTTATTTTATTTATTTTTACGAAAGGAAGAGAAAAAGAATCGAGTAATAACAAGACCATCGTACGAACAGTGACTTGAAATTAGCATTTCGCCCTCAGTGAACAAAGAAACGCGAATGAAGCTACTGATTGGGAAGGGTGCGGCGTGAATTAATATTAACATAATATATTGGTATGTATTACGTAGAGCCGATGTGTGCGTTTATGTATACGCGACGATCGATTCGTGCGAGGAAAATATTTCGATGCGGGCATTCTCGCGAAGAGTGCGAGCGCGCATTTGGCCGATTTCGGCAGCTTCCGAGTACGAATGGTATCGCGAACGAACGGGAAGCGCGCTGCCGAAAGTATCGAATTTTGCGTTTTATTTATTTCATTAGTACTCGCTGGTATGTAGGAGCCGGCGTCGTGAGCGAGAGCGTGGCGCGAAAGAGAGAAGATTAAAATTACGCAAACGAGTGTAAAAGCGACGTCGACTGCGGAGAAATTGGAATTCGGGACTCGGGTTGGTTTTAAGCTTACTCGGTAATCCGCCGGGGCTTTTTCATTCGATTCGCGCTGTTCTCGTTTCGATTATTTCGGGTGTTAGTATCGCGACGTCGGTAGTTCGGTACGAGCCGAGGTTATACGATATTAGCTCCTCGCGGAGTGGTAAAAAGTCGAGTCTTAAATTCTCGCGAACACGAACCCACGGTTCTACAATTCCCCTGTAGCTCGACGTAGGTGGCGTATGAGTCGAAAAGATCATTAAAAAGAAAGCCAAATGAAGAGGGAGTTGAATCGAAAGGATTAATTTAGATACATAGGTGTTACGTTGGAAAGGCGCGTGCGAGTGTACTTTTTATATGTACCGCGTCAACGTACACCCTGCCCCGTAACCCTTGTAAGAAAGGCACGGAAATACAGGATCTAGCGGCGAAAGCGAGAATCGTTCGTTCGAACGGGAAGGGTGATAGGGCGTCGTTCGCCAGTACAACGGACCGACGTAGGCGCCTGTACGTTTACCAGTTCGCTTTTCCGCCCAAAATACGCGGGAAAAAAGGGAACAACGGGAGAAGGATAAACGAGATAAGCGACCAGTGATTCTACTCATGCGGCCAACGTTTTGTTTGCCGTCGATTCGGGCGAAATGCCGAATTGGGAATCCCTCGGCGCGTAATTTCCGAGCACTTTTGAAAGAAAATTATCCCGTTATTGAATCCCGTCGCCGCGCCTCGCGCCGACGGCCCAAGTGGTTTGTTATTCGGTTTATCTGGCGAGCGAAGAAAATGAAAGGTTTCCCAGTGTTACAGCGGTATCGAGGCGGTTAATTTTTTCGCTCTTCGTCGCCTCCTCGCTTGGTGTTCACTTGAGCGTAGGGCTGCGTGTCCGAATTTTGATGAAATTAGTACCGTATGGCGCATTACAGAAATGCTTTGTATTGTTTCGTGGAAAATAATTTTTGAAATTTGGTGAAAAAATTACTAAAATATGATCAGGAAGAGTACCCCGTTGAAGTCTGAATGCTACATGATTTCAGTTCAGGCTTTTCATATCCGAAAGATTTTGCGATGGGTATTGCTCGATTGTTGCGATGTTCGGATAGATTTGAAAGAAGGTCGAATTTGTGATGGACTTATGAAATTCGGAAGTGATTAAAACTGAGTTCTTTTATAGTGAACTTATAAAAAAACATAATTCGAAGAGACAGACTGTACATCAATATAATTATGTAGAACTATGGAAGGAATATTGAATTATTTGATTTTCAATTCAGATTACTAATTATTCACTTACTAATCCTCTTTGTAACATCACTGTTAATTTGGTCTCGTAAAAATTGGTTACTACCTACATATTTTTTTCCTCGTTATGAGCCTTTACCTTCGCCCTACTCCTCCTTCTACTACTCATCCACAAAATAAACTGAAAAAGATTGAAAAATTTTATTATCACGTGTACTTATAATACGGTTCTTCTTCCACACTAAATTAAAGTCTAATTTTGAATCAAAACTTACAGTCTGGAGAATTCCCCCCTCCTCCCATCACCAGACATTTTGAGTCCAATGAGCATTTCTTCTCAATTTGAAGGAGCTTCCTTTCTTAATGTGTTTCCTCGCCAGTTTGGGCCTTGAATAAAATTTTCTCAATTTATACTCTGCT
Source organism: Phenacoccus solenopsis (assembly GCA_009761765.1). Taxonomy (NCBI): domain Eukaryota; kingdom Metazoa; phylum Arthropoda; class Insecta; order Hemiptera; family Pseudococcidae; genus Phenacoccus; species Phenacoccus solenopsis. Next base: position 13,196,734 of record CM019753.1, read on the forward strand.
TCTATCCTTTTAAATTTGAACTCCTCTATACTCCCTCCACAATGGTTTCAGCAGCTGGCATTTTGAAAGGAGATGCCCAAAGTATCCTCTATTCGTTTTCCTTTGTTACATTAGAATGGGTGAAAATGCTTCGGTAGGTTTTCTCGTATGTGGTGAAATACGTACAATTACAATGTTCGTAATATGGACCGTAACTGGCGTATTTCCATACCTGTGTCTATAGTAGCCTTACTATAACTATACCCAGGGCTGGATTTAACTTTTTGCCCCCCACCTCCGCCAATTTTATGGTTTGTGTGAAAATTGAGTGATTGTTAGTAAGGAGACCTATTAAAAATTTGACTTTATTTTCATTGCATCTTTAATATCTCACAATGAGAAAAAAGAGTAAATTTTACAGGTAGGTAAACTTGGGATCTAGGTGTACTATCAACAATTTTTCTTCGTGCTTTTTTTTGCGAAAGTTTTGGTAATATCGTCAAATTCCATAATTATTTGGTGCTTCAGTTGGCAAAATCATTTGACAAACTAAACAGTCCTGACTTGTGGTTGAGCTCAAATGGTCTTTTATGAGCTTTAAACACGAAAACGAGCGTTCAGATTCATTTTTATCTTGAGAAAATAAAATTTTTAATGTTAGGTAATAATAATAATAATAATAATCATGATTTATTATGAAAAAAATTGATAGCGAAAAAAAAGTAAAAACGTAGTAGTTTTCCAGCTTTTCTGAACAATTTACATGTAAGGGCCCTTTCTACAGCAGCCATCACTCCAAGTATTTTTATTAAAAAACAAAAGACAAAAATTGCCGCCCTAGGCAGCTGCCTATACTGCCTGTATGTAAATACGACCTTGATTATACCCATCATGTGTAATATGTATAACTAGGTGTGTTATGTACCCATATTAAAAAATAATAAATGAATAAATGAAAAACTTACCAGTTCGAAGCTAAAATGTTCAATCTGTGACTTGGCAAGAGATCGAGATGGACAAGATCCCTCTTCTGTCAGTACGTTGCAGCTCCGATATATTATCTACCTTACACTACACATAAATTGAATGTTCGGAGCTAGAGCTCCGACTAGAATTTTAGTTTTCCCTACATATTGTTATTTCGTTTTTTGATTGTTATCGTTCAAGTCGAAAAACGTTACTAATTCGTAAAACTCGAAGAGAAGATCATCAAAATTAATCATGCGTTCATGCGATCTAATGTAAAAATTGAAGAAGTAAATAAGGAAAATTTTTTAATTTTTTTTTTTTACTAATATAGTTTATGTAATTTTAAGATTGAAGCAAATGAACTCATAATTTATTAGTGGTGTATGTCTCTTTTAAGTTTTACGAATTAGCGAGTTTTTTTGGTTGTTACGATTGATTTTTTTTTTTTTTTTTCAAATCAAAAAATCAATATTTAATAGACTTCACTGTCTTTTAACTCCTTCTATTTTGAGATTGAATCATTCGTGTATATGAAGGTTTTTGGTGTTCTCAATGAGTACCTACTATCAATATCTTTTTTCGGGTCGATGTTTGGTCACCCTGCATTTTGAAAAACTAAGTGAAGTAAAATTTTAGAAAATTTACAAGATCGCATTTCTTGCGAAATGATATAATCAGAATGATGTCAAACATATTTATATTTCCTGTTCATCAATTATTTTTTTTTTTTCAAATTGGACTTTCGTGTGTACTGGAACATTACTCTTTAGAATTACTGCAACTCTGAGGTATAAGTCGATGGCCAGTCGAGCCCAATCGATTAATAATTACGGAGCGTTATTTTAAGCGTCGAAAGGAATTAGTGTCTGGTAATTGAAAATAGATATAGCTGCAGAAGCGAGCGGCCCCCGTCACCGTGTATGAAATAGCCGACGAAACGATAACGTGTATGGTTGTAGAATAGCATCGCGGTCGCGTATCCGCGTATGCAAATTATTCGTGAAGAAATTAAGTTGAGAATCATTGATTTATTAACTAAGGATGTGTGTGTGCGTGTGTTGGCGCGGAACCCGTATATACCGAAACTAGGGCCGTGGTGAAGGGGGTCGAAAGCGAACGAACGAAAGACAGAGACGGCGAGAAACGCCAGAAAGGGATGGCATGTATGCGGCTGAAACTTTTCTACCCCACGTTCCTAAACGGCACCATTGATTTTTCAAATGGTCCAACGATATTTTTCCCCCTATTGTTTTCGCCTCTTTCTATCTCACTCGCGCTCGTTTCGATTGGACGTGGAATTCGCTCGTTTAGCTGGCTCGGTTTGGCGTTTTCTCTTTATTTTCTTCGAATTTCGCGAATATCCAGGCTTATTTATTTAGCTTAGCGCGCGTAGTGTATGTATTTTATTATTTACGGGCGCGTTTCGGCATTCGGCGTTTTCTCTCGCGCGCGCCACGCCGTTTCGCAGCGAGTCGCAGATGCGTGTGACTGACGAAGTGGAATATCGAATGAGCAATTAGTCTTCGTTTTAACTTTCCCGATGGCGGGTGATTGGGAACCCGAAGGAGGGGCTCGAGCGGCCACGATAAGCTGGTATGTTTCGTTTTCGGGGCCAGGCTTTTAATTAGAATTTTCCGCGATAATTTACGTATGCACGAATCGATCGACGACCGAGAATTTCGGCGTTGTGTTTTTAACGTTTCCCGAATAGTCGAGTAGAGCGCTGCTTTGTTCGTGATCGGCGTCTTTGGTCGGGTTGTATCGAACGTCGATGCGAGAGGTTTCGTTGTAACGATCGGTCTGAGGAATTTCGTTTTGTACGAGAAATGTTATTTTTTTGGAATTTTTAATAGGAAAAAAGTGAACTCCCGCTTGTAGACCTGCAAAATGTATGTTCTAAAAATAACTTCCAAAAGCCCTCCTATTCATATATCATGTTAAGGACCTGCTCAAAGACTGTTCTTCACGACCCTCATTCCAAGGGCTTTTCGGTAATGTAGGTGAAGTATCGTGTTGAATAGGTGTGAAGTGGAATTACTTAGCTTTGAGCCAGCAAAAAATTTCACGCGATGAGTGACCTCGAAAGGGTATCACAAAATATCTTCAAATGCGAAATATACTCCGCTTTTTTGGAGAGTGGCATGACGTGCCCATACCACTCAAAGAATGCTATTTAATCGTGTTGAAATCTTGCGTAATCATGGGGAAAAGTTGAGAATTCGTAATTACATCGATCGTACCAAATATTTCCTATTTTAGAAATTTCTAAAATTGTGCCTTTTCAAATTAAAATCAGTGAATAGGAATAGAACTTTTGTTAGGAATTCACTAACGTTTACTTATGGAGTATCTTAGAAAAACAGAAAAATATTCATGCTAATTTTACTTTCTGTAGGGAAAAGAAGTAGGGAAAGCAAGAATAATGGAAAATACTTGCATGGATTATAAATTTTTAACTTGGCTTTCAATGATGATAAACATATGAGTTTACCTCTAAGGGAAGGGCGAAAGAAAGGGTGTTCAAAAATGTTCAAATAAATCAACATCCAACTCGTAGCCTTACTTCCTCCTAAGTAAATTTATTATAGAAATCATTCTTACGTATATAATACCTCAAGTCGTTTTCAGTCATTTTGAGTAATTTGAAAAAAATTTATCTATGGACACGAAAAGGAGGACTCGAAACAATGAAAACTCATCAAAATTCGAAAATACTTCATTTAGCCGCCGCCCCCCCCCCCTCATATAAATGTTTATGGAGCTGCTCCACTCGTTTAAGTGGGATGTTTTCCCCGCCCCCTCATTCACATAACTTAGCTCCATCGGGCTATCACTTGTTCCGTTATGTATAGGTTTTTAGGTGGAACAACGAGAAGTAACTTAAGAATAGACGTTTTGATATTTGTTTGAATAAAATTTTCAGATTTTCTATTTTTTGAGTTATAGGGATTGTTACCCTAGTTTTTGACCGATCCTCGTACGTTTCAAAAACTTCGGACAATTGTTCAACGATACCGAAACAAACCGTAGTCATGTCGCCGATTGGAAAAGAATTTCAAACTATCTCATTTCGGAATTCGTTCTTCTAGCGGTACAAAGGGAAAGGGGGATTTTTCTGCTTGTAATCGTATACAAGTAACGGGTAACGATTTTAAAACTAGATTGAAAAATAAATTTAATGAAAAAGGAGAGAAATGTAGCTAGGGAAAAAAAAACGTATCTAGCGAACTAGTCGTAGACCGCACGAAAGACGTGGTCGTCTGTTAGAATGGAAACGAAAATGGCGTGAAAATCACGACGATTTTTATCTATATCAGAGAATACCTTATAAATACGAATCGCGCCAGTAGTTAAGCTTGAAAAAAAAAAATAAAGGGGAAAACGAAGGAGAAAAAAACGTAGAAACTCGCTTTAATACATAAAACCAGTGGAACGTATAGGTATGCGTAAATATGTACATGGTTGGAGAAGGTATACGTTATGGTTAGATCTCATAGTGCTGTAATAACGGCAATTATACCTGACATAATTTTTGAAACCACCTAGAACTGGATTGGTGAGAGCAATGGCTCTCGCGAAATGGCCATAGTACACGGTAGCGTGTATTACCATTATCACTTTTGTTACCTCACGTTTATTCGTTCGTATCGAATAATTTAATAATTTTCTTCTTTTTTGTTTGTTTTTTTTTTCGCAGACGATGTCAGATAAAGAAAAAAAAAGGTTCCACGAAATGGCCGATAAAGATAAGAAACGTTACGATACCGAAATGCAAAGTTACGTACCACCGAAAGGCGAAAAGTTACGCGGCAAAAAAAGAAAACAAATGAAAGATCCTAACGCTCCTAAAAGATCTCTGTAAGTAATCCACGACGTGTACGTATCGGCGGCACGTCATTTTCTTTTTACACGTATAACGCCGACGGACGTGTACGGATGGCGTACGTATACGATATACTGTACTGCTGGTATATGCCGAATATAACGCTTTAGCAAATTTATAATTTTCCTGCGAATAATGTCGTTCGTCGCAGACGTTTAATTATCGGTTCTTGTGAGGAGCGACGTGCGTGTCTTCTAGTATGCGTATCATCGATGTAATGATGTTTTTTCCTTCATTCATGCGGAAGCGCTAGTTCGCCTTGTGACGTGTGACGCACGCGTTACACTACATACATATTTAATGGGCCTAATGCTGCCGGACTCGAGACTTCTCTGTGGTTGGTGTTTGGTCGGATCGCAGAAACCGGGAGTTATGAATTTATTAAAGGGGAATGAATGAATCGATGGTATAGCTGCAATATGTAATATGTCCAGTGTTCAGATTTTTCGCATATTTTAGCGTTCTCTGGTTGTAGTGTTCTCTGTGGACTGATACACTCAGGATCTATGAAATGATATTTACTTGACATTGAAAGTTGAAATGAAACTGAGTTGAGTTTTGATCATCAAAATGTAATCCCTTTTGATGCAAATGATTGTATGTCAAACACGTAATTTTTTTTAGTGGGTTTCTTCATCAAAATGATAATTATTATCGTGTATATGCTTTGGAAAAGAATATTCTAAAGTGGGGGGGGGGCTTCATATCTTGGTGTTACAGACCATTTGTAATCATATATCCAAAGTCCAGTTCTCTGTTTGAGCATGCACTCTTCCACCTGGTCGAAGTCTGGATAAAATGTGGACTGGTGGGCAGTGTGAAATTGATGTTGAATGTTGTATTGTGAAGTTTACATGCTTTAATCGCCTGTACTAAATTAAATGTTTTCAACAATGGTCCATACTTGATAGAAAAAATCGACAACTTAGCATGTTATTTTTGACATAATGTTTTTTTTTTTTTTTTTTTTTTTTTTTTTTTTTTTTTTTTTTTTTAACAGAGTTATGTCATTTTTACATCATAATGTACGTAAGCTGGTGCTTTGTGAGAGCAAAAACCTAATTTAAAAAAAAATGATATTCTGTTATTTATCTCTCACATTGATCTTCAATTAGATTTTTCAACACGAATAATTACGATATTTTTTCCATATTAGTAATAACCGTGTATGTGATGAAGTGAAATGAGGATACCAATATTTTAAATTCCAATTTGCTAAGTAAGGAAGGGTTGCCAGTTGGAAGCCAAAAATTAGCTATTTGAAAAGGTTTTGAAAACTTTGGATGTGAAGTTGGTTTTTGAATTTTAAATAGAAATTGATGCGGAATGGAGACTCGTTGAACTTTGTGTAAGGCTTGAGGAAGTTCAGTAGCTCAAACATGATGAATACGGATTTATTTGATTTCTGTGAATAAAAATTAAACTACATTTATGATTATGGCAAATGCACCTTTATACATGATGTTGATGGAAGGGAGTCATTGCCTCCGGAGTGTGGTAGGAACAAAAGAAGGATCTAAAATTGTTGATTTTGGTGTCTTGTGAGAAAGTAAGCTTGAATGACTAACATATTCCAATTTTAGCTTATCAAGTGAATTTGGAGAAAAATTAAAGCAAAAATCCGGTTTGGGTGCTTTTCACCGAATGTATTTAGAAAGCTAAAGCTTCGTACATAGGGTCAGTTGGCCACCTAAATACGACCCTTTGAGTTGTCGGTGAAAATGGATCCAAAATGGCGGATGGTTGAAATTTGAAAAACACTCGTGGAGCCTAAAATTATTCAAATTTGATAAGTATTGGTACTGATGATCAGAAATTCGCTGTTTCGAATCCAATTTCACGGGTGATTTCCTCGAAATGTGGCGAGAGTGAATAAAGGTGGAAAATGCGGATTATGATTTCACGTGACAGAGTGAGCTCAGAATTGCTAACGTTTTCAAATTTTAGTCAGATCATTGAATTTTAAGGGGAATTTAAAATGAGAAATCTCTTCGCCAAATTTACCTAGAAAACGCAAATTTAGGATTACAATAAGATTCCTCAAGTCATGGTTAAAATTGAATCAAAATGAGGTGCAATAAAATTTTGAGAATATTTGAAGAATCAGTACCATTTATTAAGTGTAGGTTCATTTCAGGTTTGTGGGCAAAAAGCACTACATATCCTGAATTCAGCTTTGTTGGTGGTTTCCGAAGAGGTAGGTAGGGATTTCCAGCTTTGATACCAGGTGAAAGTGTGAAGATGTTACTGCTAGGTTGAACATACCCTCATTAGAAATTAGACTTCAGTAACGCAATAAGACTGATTATTGTTTTTTCCTCAGTTTTATTTATTTTTTTTTTCGTAACTTTTGAGTGAAACAACATGAAAATAAACTATTAGCTTTTCCCCTTCCTTCTTCCTTCTCCACAGCAAAGTTAGTTCAGAATGTTTCGAACTAAAGCTTCTCAAAAAACAAACATGTCGCACAATGTACCTCTGGGTGTCTAATGATGAAAGAGTAATGATTTTAAATCAAAGTGTAAATTCTTTTCCAGTTTCACTAAAAATAAATAAAAAAATAATGAAGCGTATTAAAATAAATAAATAAATAAATACATGTATCCCCTTTACATTTGTAGCCGTACCATCGAATCGTAATGATTTACGTTAACGAAAAATCATCTGAAGGAATCAACAACTTGGCTTACCAGCCTCTAAGGCGTTATTTTGATTACCAGAAAACAAGTAGTCGCGTTAACGGTTTTTGGCAGCGTTGAAATTTGTTAAGGCTCGTTGACCTTATTAGCGAAAAAGCTTCGGGTTTTGGGCGATTTTAAACTCGAATGAGTTACCGGGCGAATGACGATATTTCATTTGGGAAAACAAGTCGTATTTCTTAACCATAGAGACTAACGTAAGAAGTACTCACGAGTATTTTCGTCAGTTACAGCTCTAATACGAACCTACGAGCGTATTAAAAAAAAATGATAATTTATAAATTGAAGTAACGAAGAGAATTGCGGTAGGTTGTTGACGCTATTTCTTTTTCTTCTTTTTTTTTTTTTTTTTTAAATGGTCATTAAGTCGTTACGATAATTAATGATAATAAATTTTTGGCTTCGTTCTTTGAAAAATTTTCGCGATTGTGACTTGGCGTAAAATTTAAAAAAGAAGATTTTTCTTTAAGGTGATGTTTTGTTTACGAAGAAGACTTCGTTCGGCGATTCAGACGGCCAAGTTTGCGTCGAATGTTGGCAACGTTCAGTAGGAAGCCTGCGTGTGTCCTAGAGTAGTCGCTGTGTCCTTTTTTTTATCAATCGCATCGGAGTTAACGCTTCACTAAAATGTAAAGGGAGTTTGAAAGCTACGACGAGAAGGATTAGTTTTTTCTTGTTTTTGCGAATAATTCGAAAATTGACATCTTCCCTTTACCATATTGTATATGCTGTAGATTCTGTCATCATAGAAACGACGTATTAATTACTGAATATGTTTTTAGATCTGCTTTCTTTTGGTTTTGTAACGACGAACGTGGCCAAGTAAAAGCAAATAACCCAGATTACGGTGTAGGAGATATTGCTAAAGAATTAGGACGTAAATGGGCCGATGCCGAACCACATACAAAACAAAAGTACGAAGCTATGGCGGAAAAAGACAAAGCTCGTTATGAAAGAGTAAGTACATATTTTCGAGTATTAGCTACGAGTAGTTTTTTCTAGCATTTCATTGAAGTTCGCTGTATCGGTGGCGTACGAAATAGAAGAGCAGGGAAAAAAGTTGTATAAATAATACAGACTTGGCTAATTTACAAAAATTAATGAGTTTTTTCGCCGCTCGTAAATCACGCTTTTGCGAGCGAATTGATGCGTTCAGTGAATTATTGCAAGCTATAGCGGTAATAACGTTAGATATCGTAACGCCGTATTTATTCGAATATCTCGAGTAATGTTTAGGCGGTCGTAAAATTCGATTTCCCATTATAAATCATCGAATGAGCTGGATTTTAATTGATATAATTTTCTACGTATATTTCACGTGTAGTAATTTTCCTTTACTACCAAGGTTATTGAGTCGATACGGCGGTTGTATTTTTTTCTTTTATTACGTAATTCCTAAAATGAAGGAACTAACGTGTTTTTCTTATCACTTGTAGGAAATGATGGAGTACAAAAAGAAATCAAAACCAGCCCCTATCGCCGATCCGGTTTCTATTAAAGAAAGCGACGGCGAAGAGCCGGATGACGATGACGACGACGAAGATGATTAAGCGTAACATTCGTACAGTATAAGAGAAATTGAAAAAAAAATATTGATGAAAACAGTAAAAAAAATTTGAGAACTGATTTTTTTCTAATTTATAATTTGTAGGCGTAATTCTATTTCATAGTATTTAAGAAAATGTATATACAGAATACTCTTTGTTCACCATAAATAATACGTGTACAGGTCTTAACAGGGAAAAAAAACAAGCATATTATAAGTATGCGAGATATTTCACGTATGAAAATTGAAAATTTTTTTGTATTTGGAATTAAAAGTTGAAAACCAGTTTGATTAGTTAAAAAACTTTAAATAGATAGCGATTTTTATTTCTGCCGTTTTGTTATACTATTGTTAAATCAATGTTATGTTTGAAAATATTTGTCACATTGCGTTCGCAAACGATTGATGATTTACCGACTGGAGTGTTGTGACAGATGTATCTGGAAACATTGATAAATTTAAATAATGTTTAGGCTTTCATATTTCTCCTCTATTTTTTCTCTCTTTTTTTTTTTTTGTTTGTTTTAATTCTAGATGCATAATAAAAATGATGAATTCTATTTTGCAGGTTTTTCGTTAGTGCATGTTTCCTCAAAATATTGTTGTAAATATAATGTAGTGTTCGTTTTTGTACATATTAGCTTAATCATATAGCTTACCAGTAACGTTTTTGTTATGTTACTGCGTAATGTTACTGTCGAATGTTTAAGAATACTATTTTGACTCTTTAGTCTAAAAGCTGCAACTTGACACTGATTTAAGAATTTTATCTCAATGAAAGTGATACGTTGTCAAATGAAATTTGAATGAAAACGTAACTGGAGTAAAATTTTTATCTCTTTGACAATTTCCAACAAGCTACCATATATTAATTGACAGCATTATTTTGTATGGAAATCTGCAAAGTAATATTTATTTTTATTATTTTCATTTTCGTAATTGCATTTCATTACTTTATATGATTTTTAAATTAACCGTATTTTTCATATACTAGTAAATGATTAGATTTCGCCATAAATGTTGAAATTGTTTCGTTTTCTCTCTGGTAAAAACATTCCTACGTTCAGCTATGGAAGAAATATTTCGAGTCTATTCACTCTTTGATTTCATGTTTTTTAGTATTTTATTTACATTACGGTTTTTTCTTTTCTTTTTTTTTTATTTAAATTATTTTGTTTAATGCTAAGTTTTAATCTTACTCTATGTTATAATTTTAAAAAGTGAAAAAAAGAAAAAAATGAAAGAAATGACAAATGTTTTGTACTTCTTAGGGATTAAATACTTTTACATAAAACATTTGTTTGTTATTTGTAATGTACTTGTTTGTATCACTTTCTTTTATAATTTCAATTATTTGTATGATTCTGCGTGAAATAAAGTGATTTTAGTTGATCAATGGTGTTTTTGATTTTATTTACGTTGGTATGAACTCTTGTAGGGTTGTTATTATCTGTTGGTTGATGTTGTTTTTAATGAGAAATGAAGATATACACGCCTAAGAATGTAATTGTCCTGCAAGTTGATAATTGTGGAATCGAATTGCTGCAAAAAGCGTAAAAATTAAAATCGCGGGATTGTTGATTTTTTAGAAATGGGACAAAAAGCATATGACCTAAACTATTCGATATTTTTGTCATTGCATTTTACAACGTATGTTGTACATGAAAATTTTGGGAGCCGAACATTTATGTATGGAATTGATTTCCCTGAAAATGCGTTATTCAGTGTGGTTTTTCTTCAAAAACTGACAACGTATTAAATATTAGAGAACTCTGTTTAGGAAAAATTAATATTGCGTATAACTGGTTAGACTGAATATTTTTTCAATACTCCCTCAATAGCTGATAACTTGTCAGTTCAGTGAAGGGTTAGAATGAAGGGAAATACTTTCGACTAATTCGTATACATCAGTTTTAAATTCGACATTGGTTTCCAGCTTATCCCTTTTCCTTCGTCTTCAAGTGGTAATTTCACCGTAGAATCTTCTTCACCTCAGCTGGTATTAATTTTCTAAAGAAACTAATCACAGAAATAAATTTTTTGATGCCAAAAACTGCATTCTAGACACTGACAAAATCTGGTAAAAATATCGGCCGAAAAATGAAGAGTATCAGTTACATTTTTAGAAATTTTGTCTATTTCAAAAAAGTAGGACTGTCGCTTTTGTCTGATGCGAAGTTGCTGATTCCGAATCAGATGATATATTTTATCACTCTCTTTCTTTATGAAATAACGCATCATCATTTATATAAAGCCCGACTTCATTTATCTTGGCTCATTAGGAATGGTCGAAATCAAAAAAATCTATAATAGGCTTCTTCGTGTTTGAGCAAAACAATTTTTTCCCCACATTTATAGTTCAGGTCTAGCATAACGTTTTTAGATCTCAGGAAATCATTATAGGGTGCATTACCTCAGCGAGGCTTATACGTTCTAATAAAGTAATTTTATGGTGAAATTATCATTTCGACGTACCAGCGAATAAGTAGTGATAAGCGAATGTCAAATTCAAAATAGATATTTTCAAGTCAGCCGATCATTACCATGAATATCTAGTTTTATCCTACTCGGCTGTTCTAATCAACTTCTTGGTTACTTTTGAAATTTTGTAAAACACGTTAGTAAGGTTGCATATTCGCTGTGTAAGGTGAAAATTATTTTTCATACTTAAATTGAGAAAAAACACGCTACTAATTTTATTCTCTCCAACTATTTATTGTAATGTATTGTTACTAAATCGAGGCTTCTTAATTTAGAATTTTTTAGATTTCACCATTCATCTTTTTAACACGTAAAATGTTTTTAAAGATGAATAACAAATGTGAGAAGAAGTAATTATAGTGTTGAATATTTTGGGCCCTGAAACCCCTATTTAGATCCTATTAGCGATAAATTTTGACAAATAAATACTTGAAGAAAAAACCCAAGAAACCTTGTAAGTTGTACACTTCCTGTGATTTCCATTTCAAAAATATCGAGATGAAAATTTTTATTCTTTTCAACTTATTCGAAGTCGCTCATTGTGGTCGTGAATTTTACATCGTAGTATTTTAGAATTCATTCCTCTTTAATCTTTCTTTTTCGAAATGCCAATTCAAGCACTCAAGTTGTGCTTTTCTTGTTAAAGACATTTTTTTATAATTTCCAACTACTTTTTTTTCGTGAACGATGTTCCTATTTTTTGGGATTCAATAAAGACATTGAATATAAAAAAATATCGTCTCTAAAAATTTCGTCAGTTCAGGCCTGTGTCATAGAAAGCCTGTTTTATTAATGGATTTAACTTGAAGTTTTAAGTTTAGATATCGTGTATTACCATATCATTTAAAGAACATTCATGTAGATCAGAATACAAAGCCATCGCAAAAATTTACATCCTGTTAGATGTTGGTGTTTAGTCGTGCTGTAGCCTACAACTGAGGCCAGTGGCACGGATCTGAGCAATTAAGGGTTAAATTTGGGAGAAAAATTGGAACGCCGTAACAAGGAGGATAGTACAGGAGCATTTTGAGAATATCTGGTAATGAATCTTGAAAGTTCATTGAAAAATAAAATAAAACAAAAAATTTAACTGCCTATTTGAGCTACCTAGAAAAAAAGTAGATAATGAGGAAAAATTCGCGAACAAAAAGTCAACAATGAACTGATTTGATAACAGAAAAGCGCGAGTTCCCACGTGCGTGTGTTTTTCAATTACAAGTTCAACATCAACATATTTTGCATAGTGCATAAAAACTTTTTTCATAAATTTTTATTCTGAAATTTTATTTCTGCCAAAAGAAATGTATATTTCGAAATTTTGACTTAAAATTGAAGAATGGATGATTCCAACTCGGAGCTATCGGATAACAGTTACGACAGCGAGGAAGGTAGCTGGTCTGAAGAAGAGAATAATGAAATTGATTGCCTTGCTAAATGCTTGTTTTGCGATTCCACATTTATCAATGTTGAACTCGGCTTATCGCATTGTAAAGAAGACCATGGAATCGACTTTTATGTTTTGATGACCAAATTTCAAATGGATTGCTACTCTTTTATAAAAATGGTGAATTTTATACGTAAAGAGTCCGTATCATGCGAATCATTCAAAACTCTCAATACTCCAGCATGGGCTGATGATAATTATTTAAAACCCACCGAAGAATATGATCCATGGCTAATGTTCGGTTGGTGAAGTTTTTATTAAACAATCCTCATGTAATTGTTCGTCACTAGATGATTAATTTATCTTTCACGACAGATTTTGAAGAATATTTTCATTCGTTACCGAAAGCAGAGTGCTTAGAACCGTCACAAGAAAACATGGATTTGTCGTGTAGTAATAATCAATTAATTAATCAATTACAGAAAGAGGTAAAGTTACGAAATTTATTGTCTTACCCTCGAGTATTCGTGATTTAGAGTGATTTTTTTATATATCAGTTACTAGAAAAAAACGAACAGTTATCGCAACTGAAAGAGCAACTCTTGCAAATGAAACATTTCGTGCACAAACTCCTACAAGACGATGATAAAATCGATACTCATCCTCCTACCTTCAGTAACGATACGGGATATTTCGATTCATACAGTCATCATGGAATTCATCACGATATGTTATCGGTTGGTTGGTATAATTTCATGTTACACGAAATCTCTCTTTGAACTGTACGCTGATACGAATCATTTTCACAGGATAATGTTCGAACTGTGAGTTATAAAAATGCCATATTAGAAAATAACGCATCTTTTGCCGATAAAATTGTACTTGATCTCGGTTGCGGCACTGGTATTTTGTCCATGTTCGCAGCCAGCGCTGGAGCTAAGAAAGTCTACGCTATTGATTATTCCGATATCGCTTTTTTCACCGTAGATATTATCAGGTAATTAGAAATTGGAAACTTTGCCTTTTCCTGACACCTTATTATTTTTTTTATTATTTTATTATTTTTTCTAGGGAAAACAAAATGAACAACAAAGTAGAAGTGATCAAGTCTCGAATTGAAAACGACGCGTTACCGTTTCATCAAGTCGATATCATTGTTTCTGAATGGATGGGTTATTTTTTACTATTCGAAGGCATGCTGGATAGTTTAATTTACGCTAGAGATCGTTTTTTAAAACCTAATGGTTTAATTTTACCCGATAAATGTAATATGTATATTTGCGGAGCTAGCGATATAGGTATTTATTATTTACAGCCGCTTTTATTTTTCCAACATGATTTTTCCACGGTAAATTAATTTCTCTTATATCTCAGAAGGGTTCAAAAATCACGTAGAATTTTGGAACAACGTTCACGGATATCAGATGTCGTGTATTCGAAATGAAGTCCTCAAAGAGGTTATCATAGACGTAATGCCATCCAAAAACATCATCACATCGGCTTTCAAAATAGCCTCTTTTGATTTATACAAATGTTCCGTTGAAGATACCAGTTTCACATCTCCATTTGAATTGGTATCGAATGAAGATACCATGATTACCACTTTCGTCGGCTATTTCGACGTAATTTTCGATTTAGAAAAAAAAATTGAATTTTCTACCGATTCATTTAGCACCGCTACACACTGGAAACAAACTTTATTCTACATATCGAAACCTATTCAATTAAAAAAAGGTACATATTGCATCTTAAAGAATAATTTATTGATAGTCGTAATACCGAATAAAATATATTTTATTTCAGGCGAGGCATTAATGGGAACGTTGAGTTGTCGCAGAAACGCTAAAAATAGTAGATTTTTATTAATCACAATAGAAGTTCAAAATCAAAAATATACTTTTGATTTGCAATAAAAATTGAGATGATCATATGACGAGGTAACTATAGCTCTTGTAATCAGTATCGATGTACGATTATTTCAGGTAATGGTTGGGTGCTGACTATGCTTCGTGAGAGTTTTGGCTGTATCGCTTCAGCTCTGTAGAACAGTACTCCTGTAAAATTTTAAATCTTAGCTGCGTTTTTAATAAAACAATTGTTATTACATCACTTCTAATTGAGATGGAAGGGAGGGGGAGGAAGGTCTTTATGGTATATACCCGTATCAGACCGTCTCTAGTCGTATGGTGAATATCCCGCTCTTGTGTTTTTTTTTAGCTTTCCAAGTTAGTTAGTTTTATTTGAATTTAATCTCATATTTATACCTGAAGGATTGACTTGTATTTGGAAGGACTCTTTTCGACTCATTTCCGTACCTCTACTTGTAACATCTGATAGAAAAACTTCCTGAAAATATTTTTTAAATATTGAAACAAATATTGATACGATTGCGTATTATATGACTGATTGGTACCAACCTTGAAAAAAGAAAAAACAATACTTACCTTCACATAGTATCCATATTCATTTTCCAATCCTAACTCAGAAAAAGGTATCGTTACGGGAATAGGATTTCCTTCTGACTGTCTATTTACAAATGCTATCGCGTAAGAATATTGCCCGTATTCATAAGGTTCGATTTTTCTGATCCAAACATCGATATATTTATCTTTCTAAAAATGCATTATTATAATTATGGAATACGAGTCGATAAAAAAATCATATCATCGATGTAAAATCTCGAAAAAAAAATGTGATTGATTTTTGTATGTTTTATATATTACTCATGACTCCTTACCGTAAGAAGCATGTATCCCGGTTTCCCAAGACGGTCTTGGTTGATGGCTATTGCTACGGGATTTTGTAAAATATACCTGTATTCTTCTCCTAATATTCTTATATCGGTCGATATAATTAACGGTGCTGCTATAATACACCAAACGGCCATTTGAGCCTTCGACTGATCATAAGTTAATGCTGGATGGCCTACTAATAACTAGTAACAAAATATAATTTAAATTATGCGTTGAAATACATATTAGGAACTCGATGACGATGCTTACCACATCTGGATCATTCCATCCCCCTTTACCGGCTACTTTTCTTAGAGTTGCTTGCTGATTTTTGTATTCATCCATAATTTGTAAAATTGTTTTCCACGAAGGTTGCATATCGCCGGAAAATCTCCACGTATTCGCGTACTGTTGTACCAACGAATAATCTACCTGTGATATAATTCCGGTGAGTTCATCCGTCTATTTCGTTTCCTCTCTATTATAATATAATCACTCACATTGTAAAATTTATAAGTCTTATACACTGGCCAACTAACAGCATATAAAATTTGTTTATAAGATCTCGTCGACAATAACTCCCCAAATTGAGGATATACTAGAGAGTGAAATTTTCACGTTTATTCGCATCAGGTATTCGCATATTATGACAATGTAAATCAAAAATACTCTTACAATAATCCAATAAAATCGGATCCGTAACCGAAGCGGCGCTCATTTTGACGTAATCTATGTTCCACGAAATAAACGTTTCCGCATCTGTTTCATAAAAACCGTAGGATCCCGGAAAGCCTTGTCCGGTTAGTGGACCTAGATCGCTGAAGATTCCCACTTTCAGTCCAACGTTGTGAAGCTGTTTGTCAACGATGTTTAATTATTATTTTTTTGCTTTGATTCATTGATAAATGAAAAAATGTAATTGCGTACAGATTGAACTAAGGAAGCCATGTTGGGAAATCTTTTGTAATCGGGGTACAATCTTTGTTTCATGTCCAAGTCCCACATTCGACTAGGGCTTTGCCAGCAATCGTCTAATATTAAGTATTTGTAACCAGCTCTCGTGTATCCTTTTTTATCCATAGCCTTGGCTATATCTTTTATTGAATTTTCTCTGCGATTGAAAAAAGTACGTGTATTAATGATGATACATATAATTTACGATGGATAAAAAAAATGTTATTACGAATAGCACAAGGGATTCTGATCTAAATTTGAGCAGTATGTGTAACACCGAAGTACCATCCATGTGGACCATCCCATGGGGGGAGTTTCTGCCACGCTTTGACATAATACAGGAAATTTAGAAATGCGTAGAAAGAGCAGGAATACGATTAGTATGATTTTACTGTAAAAATAAGATATCGTTAAAATTATATTAAAAAATTATTCGTTTTTGAGATACGAATTTTATTATTTTATTGCGACGAAAACTCTTGCTTATTATAAAATCTTTTAAGGATTTTTTTTAAAGTAATTAATTTGAGATAAAAATATTCTTACTTTGTGAACATTTTCTCCAACAAAAAATATTTGGTGGTTTCATAAACCTGACACTTTTCGTTGCTTACTTCTATTTGTATTACACTGTATCGCATTCGTTTCGAAAATGACTTTGAAAAAATTGATGCAGTGCACCTGATTAGTTTCAAGAACACTAAAACATATGTATGTCTGTTCGTTTTGGTTTGTGTTGACTTAAAACTACATATCCGTGCTTGCGACTTGAACATTAATTTTTGCAGCTAGAATAACCTAATTAATCGACGTAAAAGTTTCTGTTCAGTTCGCTTTACCTTGGTTGTACTATTAATAAATAAGAACGATTCGTGTAGTGATAAAATAGTGTTAAATTATGTTTGAAAATTCACGACTCGCTTCATTTAAAACTCGACAAAAATGTTTAGCTGGTAAATATGTATCTTTGTCCAGAAGCTGACGTGAGTTCCATCGACATTTTGAGAGGGAGAACATGTTATGTTTGGATGTTGTAAAGTACTTCTTCTTGAGCATGAAAAATCATGTTAATGTCCCCTTGATGTGGTGTCTTTTTTGGGGCGGAGAGGGGGGAGTCGTAGAAGTGATTCTTTTTCAATTACGATATGGCGCAATTCAAAAGTAATAGATCTAAATTATTGGAAATTAAATTCTATTTTGATACCTCACTTTGTTACTTTTCATTTCATCGAATAAAAAATTTTAAACCCCTAAAAATTTATTGTGGGTGAAATCGTGGAGTATTCAAATGTTTTAATTTTTATACGAATCTCGAAGAATCAAATTACACTCCCTTAAGCACCTCCTTTATAGGATCTAGAGGAAATTGTTACCCACCAATTTATTACAATTAATGCTCTTCATTTTTTTACTAAAAATCATGCTAAAATGTTAATCATGTAGAAAATGGCCGCAAGCGACATATTTTCAAAAAAGAGCAATTTTTTAATATTTGCAATTTTATATTTAGGGTTAAAAGCCTCTCAGTAACTCGAAAAGTATGGACCTTGAGAAAAAAAATGGGTATCAATTTTTTCAAAATTCAGTTAACTTTATTGTGTTATAAACAATTTTCACTTACGACCAGTAGTAGCCGAAATACATGTAAAAAATCAAATTTCTTCACTTTTTAAGCATCTTACTAAATTGGGACTATGAAAAATTTATTATGTCTTATTGTTGGCAAATTTTATGGTATTCGTTTTTTAAAATGATGTGTTTTTCCTGCAAACGTGCCTCCAGAGTAGATATCTTTCAAAAACATTTTTCATAGTATTTTACATTGTAAGTCTTGTGGCACTTTATTCTTATGTTAATAACTTGAAAAGTATGGGTAGTACGAAAAAAAGTATTTTACCTATTTTTTTGAAAATCCAAAACCCCTTCATTTTCGTATGAGTTTTTTTCATCAATGACCAGCGATTGCGAAGATAATTGCAATCGAAGAAGTCTCACCTCCCCTACCCCCTTACAATAGTTACTACAGAAAGAGAGGAGACTGATTTGTTATATTCAGTGAGGAGTATCCAAGAATAAAATTGTCTTCCTCTCGAAATGTTGATGCGACCATGCCAGCTCCTGAACTATTCGTAACTCTGCGACCTCAAAGTCCCCAAAAAATTCAAGATTTCGGAATATTTTGGACGTTTCACATTAGTAAAAATTCGTGGCAAAATGTAATATTAAATGTTTTTTTTTCTGTTTAATAATTTATTAGAATTATATTTATTAAATTTAAAATTATTAAAAAATTTTTAGTTCAGCTCTATTTTCGTATATGTTCTGCAGCATTTTTCTTCTACAATAAACGAAGAAAAATCATAATGATAAAGTTTATTTAAATTCCTTATCACATTACATGAACGTTCAACTTATACATAATAATTGAACATATTAGAAGAATTTTTTTTTTTAAATTAAAATTATGCTACTTAATATATCACATTGAAAGAAAATCAAAATAATTCTATTTAATATCTTCGAAAACACCTTTCGAAACAAAAACACAATTCTATCAGTCTCATTATATGTGATATTAGCTGTAGAGAGGGCCCTTACATGTAAAAATTTTTTTTTTCATTTTTTTTTCATTTTATTCTAAAAACTTCCTCCGCAACATGGTGTGGTCAAAATGTCCCAAAGTTTTGAGTTTGAAGTTGACGTAGTATGGTGGTTACACCGCATGATAGTTTTGTTTTCTGGCTTTCTTGAACAATTTACGATTTACATGTAAGGGCCCTTTCTACAGCGACTATCACATATAATGAATTGGTTTGCTTTCGGTATCATAATCAAGGTTGGCGGAACTTTCTGGATCGGCCCAGGAAAAACATGTGTAGCGACCCCTATGAAGTAACTGTAAAAATCCCCCTCCCCCCCGAAAAAAATGAAAAATGTCAAATAAGCGATTCTGTACTTGATACTTTTAGGCAACTTTTAGATAATAAAAAATAACAACAACATGACTTTGAGGGTATTATTTTTTTAATGCAAACAAACGTAAATAAAATATGAATTTCTTTAATTAAAAATAAGTAGGTAGCGCATGTAATGAAAAACAATGCTGATTAGTAAAATAAGAATATTATATATATTTCTTTTTGAGTAAAAATTTTAGGTGGGATTTTTCAGTATTTTTAAAATTACATTTGTTATATTTTTGGTATCACGACCCCTAAAACGAATATTAGCGGCCGCCAAGCCTGAAAATAATGAATTATTGATATTTCCATGAAAATTATGACGATATGTTTTTCTTTCTTCAGACATCGGTCATACCCGTACATTTGGCAAAAGATTTTCAAAGTTCACTATTAATCTGAGCATTTGCACGGAACATCACGCAACCTGGAACCAATTCATCAATTTATTATTACCAATGATGTTAATTAAGATACCATTAAATATTATCAACAGTTATGTAAAGAAAATACCTGAAGGTTTGATTCGTACACTCAAAAACGATTTCGGACGTAAAACATAAGACTTAGATTCATCTATCGATGAGAAGAGATCCTATAATTTAAAATCATTTTTCAAATTAGTCCTCTCTTGTAATGCTATTTCGAAAAAATAATCTACCTAGACGCACTCGTTAAGGCAAAAAATGTACTAATACTCACATAGAATCTATATCCAGCGGGATTAAATAAACCTATATTTTCTAATGTGATGTTATAAGCGTATGGAGTACCATCACTACGACGACTCACGAAAGCTACTGCGTGAGAATGGTATCCTTTCATTATTGGTAAAATAGGTTTAACCCAAATTTCTATACTTTTTTCCTATACAAAAATTAATACATTTTCACGTCAGATATATGTTTACGTAGAGACTAATTTTAACCATTTTAAGTACAAAATTATTCGTTCGCCTACTCTATATACTCTTCTGCCTTGTATGCCCAATGGATCTTGGTTCACTTCTATGATCGCTTTGTTTTGCAAAATTGCCTTAAATTCTGGTCTCATGTTTCTCAAATCAGCCGAAATGAGTAAAGGTGCAGCTAAGATGGCCCACACAGCCATTTGCGTTTTACTTTGTTCGTAACTCAGACCGAAATTTCCTATCAATAACTGAACATAAATGGTACAACGTGAATTTTATATCGATCATTTTTTTCATCTACGATTCACTATGTTGAATAATGAAATACCATATCTGGGTCATTCCAGTGACCGGGTCCTGCGTAAGGTTGCCAGAAGTCTTGTTTTAATGCGAAATAATCCATGATGTTAGTTAAACTGGAATATGAATCTTGAATATCGTCGTAGTTTCTCCATAGGTTGCAGTGTTTAGCCATAGATTCGTAGTTTATCTGAAAATACAAAGGATACGTTATACATGTAATTTCATACATGAAACAGTTTATTGGGCTACCTTCATTCCTCCATATTCTTGATACGCTGGCCAACTGCAGGAATATACGATTGGTCTTCCAGTTTTATTCAAGATCCTTCCGAATTCCGGATAACCTGCATACCGAAGAATATGAATTTTTATATTGGAAAATTATTTCGAATATTTTATTCCGAATTTTTTTCTTTTAAGTGAGTTTTCAGTAAAAACTAAACTTTTACAGCTAACCTATGTAAGAAGAAGGGTACGGGAAACATCATATCTATACGTTTCAGATGCACTACGATACTATGTCTTTGCCAAATGTCAGTAAGGATGTTTTTTCAGTATAGAGTGTTTCTTAAAATGTCTTGCTCTCCTTGTACAGGAGCGTAACTAAGTCATTTTTCAGGGAAGGGGCAACTTTTTGTAATGAAATTCCCAACTTTTTTGACAAAATTTACGCTTTTTTGTTTCTTTTTTAAAATTTGAGAAATGATGTAAATTACAAAATAATATCCCTTAACTAAAAATCCTCCTCTTTTCTGTAATTCTTGCTTCACCCCACTTTCTGTCCAACATAGCCTTCCAAACTGTCATTTATATGATAATACTCGCTCTAGGAATCTCCTTCCCTCCACCCTTTTAGATATCCTACAAGATGATGAGAATACTCTCATGAAACTGTTAAAATTCCTGCGTGAATCTCACTTCCTTTCTTTAATTTAAATTTCCCTTTCCGTGCCTCTGGCCTAGATGCATGCACTTTAATGAAAAAAACTAAAGTTAAAAATTGTTTATGAAAATTTTTATCTCACGATCTGTCAAGTATCAACGATAGAAAAGTGTTGGTGCGGGTTACGTCAAAAACCAAAAAGTAGAACTGTAGATGAACGTGTATAATTTAATATTATTGGTTACGAAATAGTAAATATGGAATAGAGTAGGGACGTACAGTATTAAAAAAAATGTGCAAAACGTATGAAAAATACCCAGTTTGTTTAGTAGTTTATACATAACTTATGAAAAAATTGTTCACTTAATAAATTAAGGTGCGCACCCCTTCTAACGTGATAGGTACCAATCCCCACGCTTACGTTGGTATGCATGTAAAAAATAGCGAATTTAATGAATTCATCACTGATAACGATGACAAGGAACGCATATGTATCCGCTAAAAATGTGAAATATGCGCGACTGTGCTAAAAAGTCTAAATATGCAAAAATATGCGAGAACGATATGAGTATCAAAAAACAGCTATTTTCAACCTAAATACGAGTACAACGAGGAATGCTAAAATAGCTTGTTTTGAATGTATTCTTCGTAACAGTCCTACCAACATATCACACCTACTTGGCTTCCTACGTTTAACATCCCTTTACCCACTTATTTAAGAAATACAATAACATAAAAAAGGAGAATAATAATAGTTATAATAGTAATGATATGATAAAATAAAATAAAATAAATTCGTCTCTAGCCCAGAGCTTTACACGGCGTATGATTAAATAAAAAAAAAGATTAACTTGAAAACCTGAACAAGAAAAAAAATTCATTGTTTTTTTTTTTATTGGGCGTTTTTAACTACATTGGTTATTACGCCGTACGTAGCACTATACTTTGGAAAACATTATTTGGATGACTTCAGGAAAGAGATGATGTAATCAATAGTTTTTCTATTGTCTGGAATAACTGCATTGGATATTTGTGAGTTTTGTCGTTGGCTATTGAAAGAGGTGCATTCAGTGAGGAAATGGATGATTTTTTTTTAGATAAGAAATTTGATTCTTTTGGTAAAAAAAATAAAAAAAAATGCTTACAAATGAGTTGAATAGAGAAAATGCAGAAATATGCACCAACATATGCAGCTCATTTTACTCTAAATTTTATGAAATGTAAGGAAAACACTGATATGCGCAATAAGGACTCTCATAAAAAGATATTTTTTTTGATAGAAATCCGTTCGTTGCGTTCATGAGTCAATATTTTTTCTATTTTACCATTTCTCATTTCAGTACCTAGGCAAGGATGGGAGGTTGGTAGGTATAAATGTTGCATGGTATGCTCGAAGGTGGCATTTATTTTTCAAAAACGAATTTTGGTCGATGCTTCTTTCTAAAAATGTTGCTTTAGGCCATAATTACTTTCATTTATGAATTTTTAATTAAAATATTTTTTTATTTTTATGTACAATTTTTTTGATGATAAATTTATTTTTTATAAGTAATTGTTAGTAACTTTTGTAATATATGATTTTTATAAATTTTTTATTTTAATAGTAAATTTGAAAATGAAAATAAATTTAGAAGAATAATTTTAAAATGAGTATGAAATTATCTCTCTATATATTAAAATCAAAATGAAATCGGTTTGCAGTTGAAAACGCCACCAAAATAAAAAAATAAATTTAATAAACCATCAAAAAATATCAGCTCTCGAAAAAAGTTAAACCATGACGACTTTAATTCAAGGTTTCCAAAAATTTAATATTATATTTTGTGTCTTAAATGTATTAAAAAATTTTACCGGGTTATTTTTCCAAAAATAATAACTTTTTTATCTATGAGAAAACTGTATATTAATCATATTTTCAGTAATAATTGATGAATTGAAAATTTCAGAATGAAGTGTAACGGCTTAATTTCACCAATTAGGAACTTTTTTTACTTGGCTGGAGGCACATGATCGGTTGAGGTTAGAGAAGTGCAAAGAGGCCGGCTTCTTCAATAAATTAAAGAAATAGAGAAACAATCACTTCGTTATCTACGAGAAAAGACAATTTTTAGTCTATTTTTATCCTATAGAGGTTCTCAAAATGGGAATTTACTGACCATGTACCTAATTAGGACAATAGGTACCAGGTACTTGTACATATTTCTTATTATCCCAAAATATGAATTAACTAATCAAGTACGTAATTAGGACAATAGATACTTGTATTTCTTAGTATTATTTATGTACTTGACTAGCAAAGTGATCGGGAATCATAAAAATAATTTCTGTATAATAAGCAGGTTATGAAAAAAGATGTTAAAAGGCGAGTGACAAATTTTTCTTAAGCATATGTTTAAAAAAATTATTTTAATGATTGCTGGTCACGTAATTGTTACAGTCAATTACATAATAACAATTAGAAATGCAAATACCTAATTATGTACTTGGTCAGTAAATTTATATTTTGAGAACATCTTAAAGATAAATTATTTTTCAAGTCCCAGGTTGACGAAATTATGCCTGCATCACGCATTTTATTCTCTAATCCTAATTCATCATTCATATCTAAACATATTAACTATTTATAGGGTTTTCTTCATTTACAAAAAAATTTATTTATTTTTATTTCGGAAAAAATTGTTCAGTAAATTTTTTTTAGCTTTTCAAGACACAAAATGTAACATTCAAACAGGGGAAAAAAATGTTAACAGAGAAATTGTCATTTTGGAATTTTTTTGTTCACAATCTCACATTTTGGAATACTTTAGACTCAAATTACCACTGACTAAAATTATTTTTTGAGCTGGAATTTTCAGTTGGTTAATTTGACCGGAAGTTCAACATTCTTCGGGTAATACACTATTAAAAAATGAGAAAAAAATTTTCTCCTCCCTGAGTGAGTGGTACCCTAGGGGGCGACCTAATTTACAAAACAATGTTTTAAATTTTAATTTAATTTGAAACAAGTAAAATGGGTAATTTTGCCTATATCTTTCGTAATATTTCTCCTGTCTCATCGAAATTTGATGAATAAGAATTCTAATGCTTTATGAGATCAAAAACTAGAACATTCCGATATCAATTTTCTAAATGTTGTGAATAACCCTCCTTTTTTGTTGGCTATAATTATTTTAATTTTTCGAACCCTATTTAAAATAAATATTCCACTATGATATTTGTTCCCAAATGCCTGTTTTCATTATTTTAGCATAGAATGGGATCTTCCTTTAAAGTTAACAACCTTTCTGGTATCATGGTGCAACAGGTTTTACAAATCCACTACTTCAGCTTGCAGGTAGTAAGTGGTTAGTTTTTCGAATAATAATTTTAATAAAACGTCACACGCTATCAAGGCAGCTATCTGAACCAGGGATAGTAAATAACGCCCGGAGATTAACATCTAAAAATGCAAATTATTCTCATAATATTCAAATTGCTCTCGTACAAGTAAGCTGGAAGGTATCCAAAATTTATGATGGAATAAATTTGTAATTTTATCATTATTTACTGTGTTTGACGGGTGTAACGTTTTTCAGCTGCAAGAAGAATTTATTAAAAAGAAGAAAAAAACCGACTGTTTTGAAATGAATATTTTTTTTTTTTTCAAATCTTCGGCACGATTGATGTGAGTGATGAGATGAATAGATTTATTTTCACTTTTTTACCTACCTTCATCCATTTGGAAAACATCGGAATAACATCCGTCCACTTTTAAGTAATCGATGTCCCAGCTTGCTAAAGTTTGTGCATCTTCTTCCAAATGCCCCAGTAGGCCAGGATACCCTTCGCATGTTTTATTTCCGTAATCTTCGTATAAACCGAATTTCAATCCTTTGGAATGTATCTACATGTATAAAATACCAGAAACATCGAATAATAAATGGCGAACTAATTATTCGTATAAAATTGAAATAATTTTACTAACATATTCTGCTAATTTTTTCATTCCACTCGGAAATCTTTTTTTGTCAGCTTGCAACTTTCCATCGGCAGTCCTATTTTTCTCTAGCCAACAATCATCGATTATTATATATTCGTAACCAGCATCTTTATATCCTTCGCTAACCATCAAATCGGCCACATCTTTGAATAATTTTTCGCTTCAAGAATAAAATTTATTCTTAATTTTAACATAACACGTACGATGTTGAAAATTAATTATTAATGCGATATTCTACCTAATACATTCATCTGGATACGTATCGCAATCTATTACGCATCTATATCGTTGCCAAGCCATCCAACCCATCGGTGGTGTCAATGCTAGTCCATTATCCAGTGCCAAACACGTTTTCCAAAATATATTTATGGTCACACATATTACCAATACGTTGAGGTGAATAAACAGTTTCATGTTTTTAACGAACCTATACAAGAATATCATCGGTTTGTTATTCAAAAATATAATTCACCGTTCACGTGCCTCGCGAGCTATCAATGTGATAATTTTTTTAAACATTTGCAGTTTGTTTGGGTATCACGTATTGGTTAATTAAAATCGATTAAAAATTTCATCTAAATGTATAGCCATTTCGATTAACGTTACAAAGAGACATTAAATATACGCGAAGGCCGAACAATTATTTAATTAAAAATGGAAAATATTTACAGTTGAATGAACGTTTATTAACACTTCATTGAAGTGTAGCTAGGTATTTCCGTATTTGCTATGGATAATCTTTAAACCAAGTCCCTAAGGAGTCAGCCTATTAGTCTTATTGGTTGCACTATTTGATAACCGTAACTACGAATTTACGTATTTTGAAATGTTGATAGCAAAGGTCGTATATAACGAAAGTGATAACCTGAAAAAATAATCAAAAATAATGATGCGTTTTTTCGTTGCAGATTTCATCGAAAAACTACGAAATGATGGGACGTCGTTCAATTAAAGGCATGAAAACACGCATTACGAATCGCCGTTTACAGCTCATTCCTCATATGAATTTTGAAGGACTTCTCCGGTTTTCTTTTTCGTGTTTTTTTCAATAAGCGATACGTCAACCATGTGCAGTTTTAAAAATGTAAATTTCATGATTCTTTCCGGTTCAACTATTGGCGGGATAGTTGATAAGGAAATTTTTATTTACATTGTACTGCAGTGTACATATGTTGGGCGTAATGGAAATGCTATCTTATTTTCTGAATTTATAACCATTTTTTATACGTAGGAAATCCATGTCGAAGTTGAGCAAATAAATGATATGAAATCTAGATTGATTAAACATGCACCCAACATTATATATATAGCGGTTCGAAAATGAATTTATAAATTACTTACGAATAAGTATATTATAGTTTATGCGTATGTAAACCAAAAGCTGTATCTATTTTTCTTTTTTTTTTCATTATTTTATAAATAAAAAACCTACCTGTTGCTATTTTACATGATTTAATTTTGTGTTAATTTATGTAAAGATTAAAATAAAAATAATACTTACTTGAAATTATGTTATTCAAAAATGTAATAAAATCTAAAATTCTTTGGTATCACTCCTAAACCTAAGGAAAAAATTGGCATAAAAATTTTCACACTACTCTTAATTATACTAACAATATTACAAAATTACGAAGAGAAAAAAAATTCAACTTGTGACTCTAAATTTACATATTTGGTTACGGGTATGTTATCGCCGAAGCATAGGTACCCGTTGTATGAAGATTTTCTAGCAACCAACACATTTAAAACTTCCCCTTCCACGTTTCAAATAAGATAAATATCCTTACGGTTTTTAAGATTAGAATGACCTCAATTATAATCATTGTTTTGAATTTTGTTCGAAGCCGGCTTTGTGTATTAAAGCTTGGTAAATAGATATATTTTTTTTTGTCAGAGGAGAGTCTTTTTAAAACTAGGTATTTGTTATGAATGATAACTTGCATTTTTTTTATGAAGATTACTGTCAGCTTTAGAGCTGCTGTTTTTCAAACTGAAGAAATTTTAATTTTAATTTATAATTAAATTAAAAATGAAATATAAAACATGAAAACAAATGACCATAAAACAAAAAGTTTTTTACAAAATATTGGGAAAGCATTAAAATAAAATAAAATACAAAATACTATTAGAGAATAGTTATTCTTTATTTTATTTTTTTTTCAACAAAAGTAGGTATTGCTGGGAAACACAGTTTCATTTTCAAGGTGTTGATCGAGTCAATCGAGTACATGAGCAACCTATAAGTTGCCGTTTACCACCCGTGATCTTTGCAATGCGGAAATGAAGAATGGAAATGATCATATAACTATAATGATGGGAAATGGAGACTGTATGGTTTGAGAATATTGAATGAAGATTGAAGTTCTCATTCGTGAATTGTTTTTTTTTCACTTCATTACAATATAGGGTTATAAACAGACAATTCTCTCTTGAAAAAGTTTGTCATAGTAATATAATCATAACTTGAGGAATGTATCATGAGCATATTGTTATAATGAAGTTCAATGTCATGGACCTGTAATAATATCAAAAAGTGGTCTTTTTCGACATCACCATAATGTTAATATTTAGGACATACTTTGTCAAGAGGGTTTGTATTATTGTTAACTGACACATAATATACCTAATTCATCTATTTGTCGAATAATCGCCATTAAATTATAATTTTGAGCACGAATAATTTTTCAACATTTGACTTACGTTGGTAGAATGTATAGGTTCAACTCTGAAAATTGTTAAATTTTTGATAAACTTCAATCCTAAATCATCGTGAAATCACAACGAGCTATTTATGCCCGATACTACTCGCATGATTAAAAGTTCGGAAGGAAGTATACACCTGTATTAGAAATATCGAACGAGTGTATTTTCAATTCATTTAAACATCTAACCTACTTTTGAACATGAATTACCTACATTACGTTTATTGACCTCCACACCTTGAAATGATTTTATCGACAATTGTATTATGGAAGTACTTTTTTCACGCAACCCTTACACATTCGCTGCTCATCGCTAAATATTCTATGTTTTTAGGCGCAAGTTTTTAAAAATTTTTGTAGCATGGAATGAAGTTCGCTTTTAGAAACTTTCATTCATGAGGTTTGTACATTTAAATTTTATTTATCAAAATTTCTTAGCTGCTTTTAAGTCAGTAGTTACGTATTTTATTAAATAAGAAAGGTAATTCAAAGATGTTTAATCTTTCAATTCACATAATTTTGAAAGTCGATACATTCAAAAAAAAAGTACATAGATTTGGCGGCAAAAACTATTATGCCCTGTAATATTGTTCCGTAGGAATAGAAATCGAATTAATATGAGTTTTACAAATGACGAAAGCCGAAAAATTATGAAAGATAATGAAATTTTGTGTAAAAAAATTATTCGCATCGCTTTCCGTTCACCAATTCATAGTAGTCAGCCACCTAGACTTTACACTCCTAGTTCATACATAAACAGGACAAGAAAAGAAAAACAAATGTACTTGGATAATCAGGTAAGCAGAATTGGTGTACTCAAACAAAATCTTTCATTGTTTCATATCTTACGTGGTGTAGCACAATTTTACAGTGATGTAGTATATGATGTTTTCTCCTTTTTTTAGATATTGGTTCGCAAAATATATGGATGTAAGAAATATATCGATGATGGTCGTTAACTGGCACAAATTTGATCGCAATTTTAGTAATTATCAAATAAAAATTTAGTTTGTTTTGTGAGATCACATCAATCTCTTTGATATGTTGTCAATAATAAAGAATGTAATAAAAACAAATGTATTTCATTTAAATTGCCTTATTATACAGTACAAAAATTATTCTTTTTTATCAACATTCTCATCCTCATCTTTGCTTTCTTCATCATCTATATTTTCATTTTTGGTCGATTTCTTGTCACTTTTTTTATCCTGGCTTTCTTGTCCGGTTTCCAAAGCAGCCAATTTCGCCATAAAGTATTCTTCTCTCTTCTTTTTCTTCATTTCTTTCTTCAACTTTTTCTGTTCTTTTTCTTTCTGTTCGAGCATCAACTGGAATCTTTCATCTTTCGGACTGATTGTGTAACCGAAGTGACGCTTAACTTCTTCCATAAGTGCTTCTCTTTTCTTTTGCGCCGCTTCAGCTTCGCTCATTTTTTGTTGAATTTTTTCTCGTAATCTCTGTTTATATGCATCTACACTCGCTAACATTTTATCATAATGTTCTTCTCTGATTCTACATTGCTTTTTAAATTCAGCTAACTCCTCTAATTTACGTTTTCGCATTTCTAAAATAGGTTCAGTGTAAGCGACTTTTTCATATTCATTTAGATCTTCCATTTCCTCTTCGGTTATAAAACAGATACCCGGATTTACACCACTGTTATCACCGTATTTGCCATATAAGGATCGCTGAGTTCCTAAATTTGTTAGCTTTGGAATTTTCGGTTTTTCTTCAAATGGTGATTTACCGTATAGTACACCACGATATCCAGATGGTAATCGTGATATATTTCGTTTCTTTTCGAGAATCTCCTCTGGCATAGGTTCATTTTCGCTAGTTGGTGGTAAAATCGATTCTTCAGTGGCAGTCCCACCGGCACTTTCAGAGTAGTTGATACAATAACGATGAGTTAATAGTGGTAGAGTTTTTTTGAAACATATTCTTGAGGTTATATTTCTATTCATAGAATATATAAATGATGTCATATTTGTAATTAATCATTAATCACTAATGTTTTAACTAATAAAGTAAACATGAAAAATTAGAAATTCAAGAATACCGAACATAAAAGTAAGCTATCAAAATGTGGAGTTTGATAAGCTCAAAGCTGTAGCTGATAAGCGTAGAGGTATTATAGGAAAAATTTTATTGACCAATCATATATCAGAAGTAATGTAGGTAAAGTTTCCTTTCTTTTATGCAATATTTTCTACACTAATTTATTACAAGTCGCATATGCTCATTTCTGAAGGTATCCATGAAAAACAAAATATAAGAAAACAAGCTGAATTATTTATTTCTTTCTCTCCTAGAAAAGAATCAACAAAAAAAAATTATTGTACTACGTCATTCCTTTAAAAAAAACTTCTTCTAAATAAAAATAAAACAACTTTTGACACTTGATTTTGTAAGTCTTAAATACAAAGAAATATGATCATTTAAATGTGTAAATATCGCTATCTGGTGATGATACATTATTTTCTTCTGCTTCCTGAGATTTATTATTTTTTGATTTGGAATCATTGATCGTTCGGTATTCGATCTTCGTTTATTTTCAACGGAAAATAATGGTCTTTTTTGCCTTGTTTCGTGCTAAACACAATACATTTTTTCCTCTAAATTCATCTTTACTACATTTAATTAAAAAATATATATATATATTTACCTCCATTTCTTTTTTCAATTTTTCTACAACAACCTGCTCAGTTTTTATTCCATTGATTAATATATTCAATTTTTTATTTAAATCCTGCTGCGTGATACTTTTCCCTTGGTAAACATTTTGTTTAAGTGTATGTATGGAATTATCGCAATCCTAAAAATGAAAACTTATAAAAAATTGACTGGCATAATTTTTGAGATACGATAGAAAAATTTAACTCACTCGTATATCCTCTATTTTCTTCTGCAAAATTTTTTCATTTGAATTAATAGCTTCATCTAATTTTATACCTTCTTCTTCACATTGTTTTAAAATTTCTTCTAAATTGTTTACCTCTGGCATTAAATCACAAATTTCATCGAACAAGTCATTTAATTCTGATTCGACCGACTCGTGAACAACATTTTGTTGAGTTTCTATTTTTAAATATGATTCCAAAAAATTCTGTGGGCCAGAAAAAAAATTAAATGAATACAAATAATTACATGTTGAAAATTAATATTTGAAGCAATACATTTGATTCATTGATATGACTGAAATTGTAATTTGAAAGTAACTGCTTTTTCATTTCTTTTATGCTGTTTTTCTTCTCTTCTAACTCAGTCTGTAAATCAATTATTTCTTTTTTTGTCGTAATTTTCTTTTCTTTGAAATCGTCAATTTCTTTCTTCAAAGTATCATTGAGCTCAATACTTTTAAATAAACTGAAATAGTCATCAGTATATTAATATTTTGTAAATAAAAAAAAAATAATAATATTTAAAATATTACTCATTTCCCGCTTCAAAAATTTTTTGTTCTGCCTTTAATTTCTCAGTTTCTACCGATATCTGTTTTATTTCCTCTTCCATTGAAACTTTAGTTTTCGAAAGATTAATCTGTTTCAATCGTTCATTATCTATTTCCGTTTTTAAAGTTTTTAAAAGAGAAGAAAGGCTCTCGTTTTCCTGAAAAAATTGACATTTATAAGTAATCACGAATAGGCATGCATAATTGCAAACCATTAATGCAAACAAAATGAACATTACGCGGATAAAATTATTGACGTTATCCGTGATATTTTCCAAGTTGATTTTCTCTTGTTCATTGTTTCTCCGTAATTCTTCAATTAGTTGCGTTGTAATGATAATTGTATTCTCAATTTCGTTTATTTTTTTGCTTTTTTCCAATAATCTAAAAAATTTAATCGAGGAATTGTACTACACGAAGGGTCCATTTCAACCATAAATATCATTAGTAAAGACTAAAGGGTAAGCTTACTCTGCTTGCAACTTTTCGACCATTTTTTTCAAAGCAGTATCCTTAAATTCTTTTAATTTCAAAAATTCATTTTGCACATGACGAAAATTTTGTTGAGTCTAAAGAACAATCACACCATAATAATAATTTACTTATGGTAATTTATCATTAATTCAATCATTATTGTTGTTACTTGTAGAACTTTATTTATGAGTATTTGATGTTTTTCGTTGATTTCCATTTTTGTTTGAATTTGTATCATGTTTCCTTCATTCTCAATTTGCTCGCATGCTATAGTTTCGTTTTTAATTGACCATTGAAGTCGATTTATTTTTCTTTGCACACCTGCATGGAATGACTCATTTCACCATTAAGTTTATTCAATGTTTCCCATAAATTTAACATTTCGTCGAAGTTATTTACTAAAAATATAAAAAAAAAATTAATGAAAAAATTTACAGGAAAATTGGGTAAACACCACTAAAAATTATTCGGTAGGTTACCTTTTTCTTGCAATTTTTCAATTTCTAAAGCATAATTATTTTCGATCTCTTTCAACTCTTCGCAATTTTTTTTCAAATTTGATACCACGTAATTTCTAATATACGATTCTTCATTTTTCATATGCTTTATATCGTTGATCAAAGTAACTAAATTCTCCAAAAATGGCACTATACTTTCGATTTCATCTTCCAGCTTACATTGACTGAAGAAATAAGAAATGCGTGCGCGTAAATAATTTTGATTTTTAAAAGAAAAATTTTGTCAATTCAGTTTCACTTACTAATCAGTTTTTTGACCAAATTTTCTGTATTGTTCGTGAAAATCATGAATCATGTTTTGTTTTTGGGTTTCCATTTCAATAATGTTTTGTTTTTGTGTTTCGATCGTAGATTTGGTGTTCTCAATAGCTTCTTCCAGTTCCTTTATTTCGTTTTCCATTTGTTTAGTGAAAAACTGATAAAATAAAATACCAGCATTCGAAGCCGTGTTGGAATGATCTTCGAAGTCTTGCGATTGTTCATTTTTCACCGTTGGCGACGAACTTATTGGATATTCATCATCTAAATAAGTATCATCGTTCGCGTTATTTTTTGTAAGTTTCTTTTTGTTATCGTTGATATCCATCTTTATTAATATGTATTTCGATGAAACGAAATCAACTTGTTGAATCAAATTCGCGATATCGTAAATTCAATATTCACAAAAAATTCTTTGCATACATCAACAATTCCTTACAAAAATAATGCAAGTTGCAACCTCCATAGAAGATAGAAATACATCCAAAGAAAAAAATAAATAAAAACTCTTTGCCACTTTTGTCATGCAGGGCAGGGAACAAAATAACCTACTTTTCAAAACCTATTTTTCTACAAGTGCGCCAACACATCAAAATAAAAATTCCCAGCTAAATTTTCACCCGCGAATTTTCACATTCTACACTTCTTCTAACACTGAATATTTTTTTGTTTTTTTCCTTCAAAAAATTATTTTCCACATAGCACATAGAATGCAATGCAGTTTGAAAACTTGAAACTCGTTCCCGTCGTTGGTTAAAGGTGATGTGTCAGCGTTAATTGTATTTAATTGTTTTGTGATTTAGTTCCTTTAATATGTTAATGCATGCGAGATCCGAGATAAATTTTTTTCTCTTTTTAATTATTAACGCGGTAGAATGGTGATCGATAAATTTAGTGCGGTATACTTGTGACTATGAATGTGATTTAAAATTCGTATCATCATGTTAAAAACATATTCCATCTGTGATTTTAAGTGTATACTTTTGGTATTCTTAGTAGTTTTTAATATCGGCGTGTTATGTGAAAATGGTGCCCCACATCCCTCTAAATACCTTCCACCCCAAACCGCGGATAGTGTTTCAGATAAGCATTCAGCAGCCGACGATACCGAATCAAGTAAGCGGTTGTCAAGATACTCTTACCCTCTTATATCATTATAAAATTTAATACTTGTCTACTTTGCAGTACTATTCGAAAGCTGTAATGATGATATGGCTTGCCTCATTCGTACATCTGAAGACAGACAGGGTCTAGAGGCAATTCGTGCACTTCATCGTCAGTTAGACGATGACGCTAATGGAGCCGTTGATTTATCCGAATCTAATGATGTGAGTGAAATTAAATAGCATTTTAAGCACCTAACTTAATCCCAAGTTTCAAACATCAAGTTTCATAAACTTCGTTTCCCATCACCTTATCACGTCAATGTTTCTTTTATTGATAAATTAATTGTTTTCATTGCGACTCCCATTCGAACGCGATTTAACGTATGTGGCAGCACTCTTTGTATTTCGATTACGAAATTTTTTGCACAGATTTGTAACGCTATTCATATCTTCTGCCATATGAATTCGTTGTCACGCAAATTATTTCGTTCAATTGCTTATCGTTTTATTAAGTAATCGAATAGCAGCAATTATGCTAAAACTTTTTGTGTTTTTCGAATACTTATCATTTAACGATTAAAATTATCCATGGTCCATCCGTAATGATAATCAAATTAAAATTTGCTCAACGTTTAAATTCATTAATTTCAAATCTAGTGCAGATATCGGGTGAAGAGTAAAAATTAGAAGAAAATTATAATTCGATTTTATAGGTACCATTAATATCGAACACCTCAGTTGGCAGTTATTACGTTCGATTCCCACTCCTAAATGAAATAATTACAGCGATTCAAATACCCATGACACGAGCAGATAATCGCCAAAAAACGCGCTGCTCGATTTGCTTTCTATTGTTAGCGTGTAAAATTTGATAATTTCATCGAATCTAAAAATATACCGAGCTTAAATGCTTTGATAATTACACATAATTAAGTTAATACTCTGTCGTATCCCCATAGCTTAGTTTGAAAATCAAATCGAAAGTAAGGAGCCATGTCGCATTGCTGGAGCTGGATTTTTAATTGGAGTTTGTTCAATTTACATATAATATTGTTAAGCTCTTTATGCCCATAACCAGTACCAAGACTGAAAACTCACACCACTTCCCTCTAAAAACATCTAATAAGATGAATTCAGTATAATTTAGTACTTCTTGCTCAAAAAATCTGATGAGCTTTTATTTATCAAATTTTAGCTGCTCAAGGCTCCTGAAACTTTTCTCAAATCTTGATGATGTACCATTTTAGATCTATTTTAAACTTTATTTGAAGTAGTTATATTCTGGTGCTCAACAAACATCAGAAGGCCGCATACAAAATTTTTATTTTCTGAGTGCATTTGATGGGGAAATTGGATATTTTTACGTCAAAAAAATGGTGGTAGGGGATTTAGGAAATGTGGGAAAAAAGGTAATTTTCATCAATATAACGAAAAAGTAGGGGAAAAGATTCTTCGAGTTTTGATTATGTTTCATGTTTCATCCTTATTACTAACTAGTATCCTGTTCATATTTTATTTTGATTTTTTTTTATCCATTTCCACTCGCGTAGAGTGGTTCAACAATGTTTTGTGAATTTATTTTATAATTTACAGGGAATTGATAACATGACGTAATTTTTTCATTTTTTTTGAAGAAATTTGCTAGGAGGTATGGGAATTCTTGTCGGAGATACTGATTATTAAATTGTGGACATTACAGGTTTAATAGAGGGTTATCTGATTATTATAACTTTCCTTCAGATTTGCATCATCTGCGTGATGCTTGAATTTATGAGAAAGTAATGCATTGAAGTTGAACTAGGAAGAGTGTAATGAATAAAAATCACAATAATTCTGCTTTTTAGCTGTTCTCTAAAAACCGTTTTTTGCTTCAACTCTCGTCAAATTCACTTGGAAGTTAAAATCAGAATATATTAGTCACTTAAACTCATTTTATCACATGACACCACAAACAATATTTTCGACCTTTCATGTACCCCATTACATTTTCAGGTCGATAAACCCTCCTCCTCTCCAACATCATGTGTGGTCGTGAATTGGAGATATAAGTTATTTCTTATTCCCAATATTAATTATATTTTCAGTAATTTGCGGCTTTTCAAGCTCTACTGAAATTATGATAATGCGCCATTTTGGTTAATTTTGACCTAAATTCAGGTGATCGTATTCTAGTGCCAATCTAACACAGTATATTTTCCTAGATTGATTTGGTGAAGAGATATGAAAAATTCAAGAAATTTCACAACTCAAAACTTCCTCAAAAAGCCATTTATTGCTTCAGCTCCCCTCCACATGCACTTGGGAAGATGACATTTGGATAAGGTGGTGTCCATGAATTACTTTTTCAAATGAGATTAAAAAGAAAAAAATTGAGCCTTTTACCCCCTCTCCAGCTCCC
This sequence comes from Phenacoccus solenopsis, assembly GCA_009761765.1. Taxonomy (NCBI): domain Eukaryota; kingdom Metazoa; phylum Arthropoda; class Insecta; order Hemiptera; family Pseudococcidae; genus Phenacoccus; species Phenacoccus solenopsis. The sequence goes on from CM019753.1 coordinate 13,233,303, forward strand.
CTCAAAATTTGAGTGATCTGCCGTTTTGATGTATTTCGAAAAAACAAAAAAATACCTTTTTCTCATTTTCAAGAAGGGTCTCTCACCAAATTTTGAGCGTTTTTCATGAATATCCGTTGGCGTAGACGTTTAAGGGGAAAAAATATACAGAGGTGGGCAAAAGTCTGGCAACGAGATCCAACAATTGAAAAGTTCGAAAAAGATAACATGATCAAAAAAATGGACCGAATAAATTTTTTCATTTTTTCATTTTTTGTTAATTGATGCCGTGTACAAGCCTTTCATTTTCAACATCTCTAAAATTATTTTCCAATTTATTACGCGCTTAAAAAATTTTAAAAAATTCATTCGACCATTTTTAAAATTTTTCACATTTTTAGATATTCAGATTTACAACGGTATAAACTTGAAAAAACAACAAAATATTACCGTATTTATTTTTTGAATTTTTTTTGAACTCATAAAATTCCAAAAGTTGTCATTCACTTTATCGATACTAAAAAGGTGCACATTTGCCAGATTATTACAAATGGTCTGAAACTCAACGATATTAGCCCCCTCCTCCCGCCTCCCTTCCCAAATCAGGTAGCCTGTAACACCTATCGTTTTTGTTGAAAACTCAGTTAAGAAACGCAAATTAATTTGGTTTTCAAAAACGAGAAAATTTTAGTTCTTTAAAACCACGAAACGAAAAATGAAACTATTTTTTCTTTCGTTTTTTCAATCCTGGTTTTGAGTTACGAAATTTCTTGAATTTCCACGTTTTTTCACCCAAATCAACCTAGAAACTCAAACTAAATAGATATATGGAATTGGTTGAGGACAAGAATGTATCTTAACAGACTAAACTGGTTGGAAAATTATCATGGAATAAATAGTGCCTATGCACAAAAAAATAATTTTTTAATTTTGTACCTCAGCCTTCGTATGAATGAAATTTGTGAAAATGAAAAATTTTAATTTCTTGCAAAAAATAAAATCGAGTCGAAAAAGTTGACGCTAAAGTAGCAGTAATCGAAATACGAAAGAGTATCGATGATTTTTTTAGTCTTCATCGAGCATAAATTTAATTCAATTTAAACTGGGTAAATTATCATTTCCTAAAAATCGAAACGACTGTCAAGAAATTATGAGAATTTGTTAAAATACATTAAAAATTATTACGTAAAAAAATAAATAAACAAAATTGGTAACTCGTACGAGAAGATGTTTAATATGTGAATAATAATAATAATAATAGAAATCTAGGTTCGAGGTCATTCAAAACTCCTCCACGAGGAAAAAAAATGTGGAAAATTTTTCCATCCAAATCCAACATCATGGAAATGTTTAATCGTACCTAAAAATCTGGTATTAATTATGCACAGTATTCAGAAGGTAGTCGTAGGAAATCGTAAAAAAATGTATCAGTAGAGATATACGTAGACCTACTCACTGGTCCATGCTAGGGCTTTATACGTGTATGTTCCAAAAAGTTTGACATTTTCCTTATATTTACCAATGTTTTAAAACGCAAAGATTTGAAAACTTCTTATGCTCGACTTTCCATTCTCAAATCAGGTATTCTCGCCGAACTACATGCTGCCGGATATCTTGCAGTGTTCGGGCATAATTTAAATTATTTTTATCGCCCACGTAATGAAAAATCTGCGAACTTTCGACTCAGCTGTTACCATCGAAATCCGAATCACCGATTCGTCGTCGAGCCATAGCACACCGTTAACACGCATCGGATTATTGATAAACGACCTAGCAATAATTGAAAGTGATAGACACCAAATTACCGGATCAAGGACGAATTAGGTGCACTCTTATGTGAAATGGTTAAGTACAGCGGAATTATACTATGTTGTGAAATGGCGTCATCGTGACCTTTCGCCGGATGTTGGATGAATCCGACTGCGTGCTCGAATTACTCTTCATTGATGAATTTCGGCATTGTTGATCTAAGAATATGTGTGGGATCGGTACTATGTTTGTTGACATCACCATTCCGCTTTTTAAATTAATTAACCTGCAACTGTCAGCTTTCTAAACGCCAACTCGGTACAATATTTACTCTGCAATATAATACTCCTGGACACTTCACACAGCTGGAGTGTTGGTAATGCTTCGTAATTCATCTCGAGAAAATAAATTTCGCGGACGTGGCCATTATAAAATACTAAAAATGGTAAAATCGTAATAATTTCGAGAATACGTCGCCAATGGCAAATAAAACGAGCTGGAAACGAGTGTTTTTTTGAAACAATTAAATTCCAAGTAACACCATTTGCCACGCCGAGCAAAGCTAAGCCAGCGTTTTAGTGACCAATTTCATAAATCGTGCGGTTCTTAGTAAACTATTCGAAGATACGATAAAACATTATTTTCACTGTCGAAAAAAGTGTAAGCGGCCATGCCGCATTACCGGAGCTGAGTTCTTAGTTAGTGCTTCGAGATCCTTCCCTGCAAAATTACCTGTGAAGTTGAATTTAAGATATTCTATGCTTCATGTGTGAGTGTATACTTATCACTTTTAAGGTATATGAGTATCCTCAAACATAATCTCAAATTTCGAGTATCCGCCATTTTGAATCCATTTTTACTCAAATCAGAGATGTCGTATTTTGGTCATTAATTCAACTCACATACAAAGTTTGAACTTTTTATCTTCATCTGGAGGGAGATACGGACTATTCCTTATATTTCATAACTCAAAATACACTCGAAAACCCTGTTATTGGTTCTTACTCTCCTCAAACTCAACTTAGGAGGCTCAGAATTTTATTTGTTAGTGTCCTCAACTCACTCCATGATATGATATCAAGACCACAAACTTTAAGCCTTATGTGCATCTTTCACTTCAACTCGAAATTTGAGTAAAACTCCATTTTGAGTGAAATCAAAAATCTGAAGTAGAACCTTAAAAATACCATTGGACAATGGCTTCATCAAATTTTCAGCGATTTCCATGCACTGATATGATTTGTCGATAAGCATAACCATGACACATGAATTTCCCCTCTAAAATTAGTATTTGCTCCTTCTCTCCTGAGTATACACTTAGAAAGCTGAAGTTCGAGTATGTTTGTCATTTGGACTCACTTCATCATATGACGCCATAATGGAACATTCTTGTCCTTTCATTTACTCACACTGCATTTTGATGACGATAACTCCCCTCCTCCCCTCCAAAATTAAATTTGAGATATATTATACTTCATATCATGAATAATCAATGGACCATTCTTTATATTTCATAACTTATGTTGGATATGATAGTATGTATCAATCCGAGACCCGTTTCGAGAATCTGATGCGGCTATCGGGTCTCGGATTGTTTTACCGTATTAGAGGTCATTTATTTGCGAGTTGCATATCCAGAAGTCGTTTAGTGAATTTTTGCATGGGGCTCGGTTTGTTAGTAGCATATATATTTGTATATGTTTATGTACAAATTTTAACAATATGAGACCCAGTATATATGCTACCTTTTTGAGACCCACTGGTGGGTCTCAGATGGCTAGTGGTAAATCTGAAATGGGTCTCAACTTATTGCCTGTTCTTTTTGTATGACTCAATTCAAAGTTTTCCAAAATGCTAACTCTTTAAATAAGAGTGGGTCTCGCGTTTTCATTATCATACCACGGGTCTCACAATGATAGCAGCATAAATATATATATCTATGTATACCTTGTTACAATCTTTATTGCAGCCGTGTCTTTAAATGTAATTTTTGCACCCAATGCATAACTAATAATGGTTGTATTTACTCTATAAAAACCAACGTTATTACACCCGATAAAGGGTGCAAGAGTAAATTGGGCATAACCAGTAAATTCTACAAAAAAATAATCATGAAGTCCAATGAAATATGTACGTTATCACACCCAATGTTATAATTCGCCTACGAGCTCTAGGTAGTATTACCAGCCATTCTAGCACACTCCCATAAGAAAACGTTGTGGCACCCGGAATGGGTGCAAGAACGTCGATTCGGGTGCGTCAAGGTACTAAACTATATCTATATATACATAGCGTAGTAGTAAGTGCTAGATCATTCACTAGTAATAAGTAGTCTGATACGTGAACATTTGAGAACCCCTCCATCCACCTCTTTCCCAAATAAAATAGACTGCAATAGCTTAGCTTTTCATTAAGAACTCATCTAAAAATATTACACATAGGCTACATTCGTAGTCGCTTTGATTACGTGAACTATATACATTAGGAATCGACCTTGCCTCATTTGTGTAACCTTACATCGTACATACCGCTGCCAATCAAACAATCTACAGTTCGTTAACATCGATTCGCCGACGAATAATATGTGAAAAACACGAATCTCTCGTTAATTCCCTAATCCCGCTAATATACCTCCGTAGATGGAAAATTTACCGAAAATCGTCGCCATTCGACAATTACAGGTGTGTAAACGACAGCCGTAGCATACCTAAGTAACGCGTTTTTATTATAATTATTCAATGGCGAAAACTCGCCAACCAAGGTCATCAAAGTAATCTTCACCAATTCGTTTGTGTACTCTCGAGTTCTCGCACATCCAGTGCAACACTAGCCAGTGAACACTGATCGTCGAAAACGTACAGCTAAAAAGTTCACCTCTGATACCGCCGACGTGCACGCCTGAGTAATTACGAAGTTGGATGTGCTGGCTATATGGGGATCGACCTGACAATTCGACACCGAGGAAATTTTTAATTTATTATGTAAATTACCAAAGAAACATTTTAAATCACGGGTATTCGTGGAAACGATGGGAATAAATCTATAGAACAGGTTCTCATTTAAAGTGCTATATTTATCTCGCTAATTGTTTTCTCCTTTTGCCTCGAGTACGGGAGAGTTCTCGAAAATTATTCTAGATTTTAGATTTTCCTTTACACCCTTCTAATGCGGGTATTTGGATGGCATTGAAGAAAGTTTTTATGATTTTGTAAGATATCTTCTGCGATTTTATTACACCGAGGTTTTATTTGATGAAGGGGAAGGAGGTGGTGATCATTTAGACAAATTCCAAGCGAAAGAAATTTATATAATCATGTTTTCAGTTTTTCGCAATTTTTTTTTTTTTTAATTTTTAAACCTCGTACCTTGCTGAGATTTCCGTTTGAAGCTTTACAAATTAATATTTTACGTAAAAAAAGTATTTGGAGGATAAGCTTGAGAATTAGCGCTGTTTCTGGTGATAGTCAATACCACCAAGGATAAGTAGACCAACAGTGTTGCCTACTGAAGAAATTTCGGCTCTGGAATTGATATGGAGTGATTTCAGGTTGGGATCAAAGTCATAAATGTATTATTATTATTATTATTGAAAAAAAAAAAAAAAAAAAAAAACAGAAAATAAGGTTAGACCATGGATCTCAAAGAATTGATAATTTTTCCATGTTATCGAAAATTCTTAAAATTCTTTTCATAGTTATCTTCCAGGCTTAATTATCTCGTGAAATTCAACAATTTGTTTAGAGGCTCCTAAAAGCCTTGTCTAGAACATTATGTTAATGTCTTTTACGTTACTAGTTAACCTCCTTGTAATTAGGTATTATAAATATAGATGAAACATGAATTTAAAATAATAAACTAACTCATGAAAAGAGAAAGGAAATTACATCATAAATTTAAATGATTTATTAATTTTTGAAATAAAAGAGGTTAGGAAATATTATTTGTTTTCCTTTGTGTCCACTAAACAGTTCTAGAAGGTGATTAGTTTTTTTGTAAGGAGGAAGAATATCAGAAAATACGTACGTGAAATTGAAAAAATTAATTTCATACTCTCTCTCCCTCCCTCCTATTCCCTTGTCATGCATAAAGTCCTCCTTGTATACTGAAGCCCTCAATACGTTTTAATGTAATTTCTATTGAGGTAGGTTGTTCTTCTAGCCCTCATAAAAATTACTGAAGTCGTTTGGAATTTCGGGTAAAAAAGATGTGAAGTTTTAAAAATTGATAAAAGAATAATTTTTGAGCAATTTAATTATTTTCATTCAGATGAGATTTTCTAAATAAATTTTCATAAAATAATAATTTTTTTTTTTTATAATTTATTATAGTGGCGTCTATAACTACCACGGTTTTTTTAGATGAGATGAAAAAGGTTGCTTCTTTTGAGAAAGGTGAGGACTGTGTGGATGTACGAAAGATCGTCAGTAATGGGGGTAGGTCAGTTAGGAATTTTCAAGGAGTACCGAATATATCGAAAGGAAGAGCACTCATAGAAGTATAAAATAATCAAATGATTTCCACAATATTTCAAATATTGAATCAAATTAAAATTTAATTTTTATCCATTTGTAAGAATGAATTTAAATTTTTGAAGGGAGCCTTTTTCGGTGGGGGGGAGGAAGTTAAAATAGCGAATAACCGTGATTTTTTTCCAAAATGGGACTGCTTTAGGACTCTCAACTCCCTCAAATGGTCGGTTGGGGCTGAAAATTTGACCAAAACTATTTCAACTCAAAGAAAATAACATACTAAAATTTTATGAAAATCGAAGTACGAGTACATTTCTTTTCTAACTTCACTTCAATGATGTATTTATGTAGTTCATTAAGAAGAGTGTTTTTCAACCATGTTACACTTATTTTTGAAACCTGGAAAAAATATGTATATATAATATCTAACCACGTTATGAATATATAAAAAAAAAATTTCCAGCCAAGGCTCCCCCCCAAAAAAAAAAAATTTTTCAAATTTTTCAATCTGCAAAAAATGAGCAAATCTGAACTTTTTTTTCAAAAAAATTCTCATACATACTTCTGTATAGAGCCTATAATCTGCGAAAATTTCAAAATGTTTCATCCACTCCATCCAAAGATATAGGGTATGGTGCGGTAATTCTAGAGGGGGTAGGGGTGGCTAGTCAGAAATTTTTTTGAGGTAGTTTTGCATCAAACGCAACATTTTGCGTCACGTTCGACTGAATTTGGACCAAGGCTCGTTTTCACAATTTTATTAGGAGAAGTCCTTCCTTTGAAAAATGTCATATCTCATCATTTTCTAAAAATGTGTACAGTGGGTTCTGAGTGTTGATAAGACTTAAACACTTCGGATTCGAGAAACAAGCTACAATGAATTTTCATTTCTTATTGTTAGTACATTTCAAGATATCATTATTTTGGTTGTAAAACAGAGTCAAATATCTTATTTACGCCAGGTAGGTAAAATGATCGTTTTGAAACATTTTGATGGTGAAATTGAGCATCATCTGATTCTTGAGACTTGATGAACTGAAGTCGAACCCATATTTTGCGTTCTCTCTACAAATTATTAATTTATTAAAAGGTGTGAGATATAGGTGAAAAATGCATTTTTTTTTTCAAATGAATCATTCCATTTTTAGAGTCATCGAATTGTGATTAAAACCATAGCTGTAATTGGACCACAAAATTAATTCTCTGGATCTAAATGAAATTGAAATCAATATTTTCACTTTACAAAAAAAATCAGTATTTTAAAACTTTGGCATTCAGTTAATGAACAATATTTTTTATTGGGGGGGGGGTGGAGGAGGGACGAGAGGTTTTAAGGTTACTAATAAATTGCCAAGTGCTGCTCTCAGTTTTAAAAAATGAAATTCCCCCTCCATTTGGTATTGTTACGAATCAAACACTTCAAAGCGATATTCGCGGTAATAAAATCATTAACATCAACCGCCCATAATTTCTTTTAATCCTCTTAAATTACGCGTCGAATTAAATCAAGACACGCGGTGTGACGTATAATTTTGTATTGTGTATAAATACAATAACACCAATTCATTGTTGGTCAATCTCCATCTATCTTCGTTTCACTCTTTCCCACAGAATAACATCGATAGGCAATAGCTAATCGTTCGAGGAATAAATTTTGCCTCTATTTGTTCACAATTACTTAAGTACCGGTAGCAATATCATTGGTGAAAACGATCTTCAAAGAGGTGCCGCAGAATGGTTAGGTTTATCGTGTACATAACCAATACGAAATTTATTTCAACCTTGAACTTGTTCGTTGTGTCTTTTCAACGCTTTATCGCATTTTACCAACGTTTGCAGGTACTCGATAATGTTTCCTATAGCGAAAAATTCGTCGACAATTTCTCGGCGACATTTTGGAAAACACGAATTATCGAAGTAATTACTCGCAGCTTACTCGATCGTAATTATTCTTTAAATACGCATTTTGGCGAACTCTCGTAGTCAACCTTGGATACAAAGAGTTGATCATACTACTCTCCAAAATATTGCGTAGTGGTTGTAAACGTGTAGATGCTACTCGAACTCCTTACCATCGTAATTTTATACTCGTACATTAGAAGTTTGAAGAAACCATAGAACGTTGTCAGCCGTGCCTATAAATATACATACGAAAAACGGACAGGTGTAATTAAGCAAACGAAAATTCCCATTATTGTTCATTATAACCTAATAGACTCAAAATACCTACGTGCATTTTTAGAGGTTACGAGCATAACACTTATTCGTATGCGATTATAACGCAGCGCACCGTTATGGAAAAGGTGTTGATGTCAAGTTGTATCGGTAAATAAAATGAAAAAGCGTTAACATTGTTATCCATGAGGCGACGATAATATGTGCGGAATTGTCGCGTTTATGTACACTTTTATTGGCAATATTCCACCAGTTTTCCCTCTATACTTAGATCCCGCTAGCTAGACGCTATTAAAAAGCTACTCCGCCGAATAATCAGACGTTCGGATTATCTGGCAGCGTACGACATTCACTTTTGCATATTTCAGCCGGTTTTTTATACGAGCACGAGTTGTTTTGTATAATTTGAACCGATGAATAATTTATATAATATATATTTTTTGAATTAGAAAAATTTTCGTAATCGATGACTTGGCGAAATTTTTGATTTTTTTTTTTTAATTTATTTCGAATAAATAAAAAAATTTCGATGTTGTTTAGTTGCTTGTGTATCTCCTCTTACGAATTTTAGGGACCCCTGAAAAAGTTGAAAAGTTGAAAAAACGATTGCTCTTACGCGAACTGAAGTACTTGGTTTGCATAAGTCGAAGATATGATATATGTTCACATTATCTATGACTCGTACGTTTATATTAAACCTTAGTAGTATATAATGGTCATTTTTGGGAACCCATAAATCTTGAATTGTGAAGGCAAGGTGTCTCAGAAATTCGAACTTCCGAGTTCACGAACCACATTGATTGCATAGAGTGGTACAATAAGGTGGGTGGAATTTCGTTTTTTTGTTTCAAAAGTGAAGAAGGTTCCAGGATTGTAATAGTTACTAAGTAACCTTAGAATGACATCATGAGAATTCCCTTAACTCAGTTTTTAAATCTCCAAAATATAGTCAAATTCTTAAAAAATTTGAAATAAAAAAAAAGAATTTTCAGGCAGTTGCACAAATTCCCCACGCTTATCTCCTTTCCCGAACTCTTCCTCCCAGTTGTGATAGTTGTAAAGCTCCAGTCACTGTCCGCCACATTTTATTGGACTGTTCCAAAATCAGTGAAATACGGTCACATGCCTACATCTTCCTGTCCCTCATGCCTCACGGAACTACTTGGAAACGGCGAAAAGACAACAGTAGTGCTGGGCGACGTTCGATACTATCGTCGATAGTATCGATAGTTTTTTTTTCGACTATCGAAAACTATCGATAGTTTTCATTTCTGTCGATAGTCCAAAACTATCGATAGTTTCATCGATAGTATCGATAGTTTTATAGAAATAGAAAAAAATGGCAACTTCATCAAACACACGAACAAATAGTGAAGTATAGACCTAATAAAAATAGAAAAACGGCAACTTTGTCGAACACAAACAGTAAAATATAAGTCTAACGGAAATACCAAAATAATAATAATATGAAAATAAGGCACCTTTTACTCGATCTAAAATGTCAACTTTATCGAACACAAACAGTAAAGTATAAGTCTAATGAAATACTAATAATAATAACATAAATGTAAGGCAACTTTTGTTCGATCCCAAACCATAACGTTGAGATTTAATAGAGAAAGAATGTTACCTAATCGAACATATATAATAGTAAATTCAGACACGAACAGTAAATTCAAAGTCTAACCAACTAACGAAAATAAAAAAAATAAAATGAAAAAAATGGTAAAATATAACTATATATAAAAAGTAGAAAGAACAGCGACTTTGGTGAAGAATAATAACTTCATCAATCAATCAAATTTTAAAATTTGCGTTTAAAACACTAGCATCTGGACATGTTTAGGTTAAGCGAGCTCTGCGGTCTATAACAGTATACCCGGATAGTGAGAAGAGTGCAATTTCGATGAAATAACGGAGACGGACTTGGACATATTTTCTTCACTTTATACTTTTAAAAGTTGAAAATTTGAAATTTCTATCGCTCAAAGCAAACAGTTCAAACCTGAAAGGATCACAAGAACTATCGATAGTATCGTCGATAGTATCGATAGTTTTTTCAGCTCGATAGTAAAACTATCGATAGTTCTATCATCCGATAGTCGCACTATCGATAGTCAAAAACTATCGATAGTTCCCAGCACTAGACAACAGATAACCTGTTTCCCTTCCTTAAAATTTCCTACCTCCTCCATCTCATTTAATCTACCCGTTTTCTCCGTGTCTGTTCTTTGTTGCAGTACATGGCGCGTTAATGAAAAAAAAATTGTTGCCTTCTCGAGTCATATTATGTCTCACAAAGACTTGAAAAAATTTTAGTCGCCATTTTTTTTTTAAATTAAATAGCTTTGATTATTTTACCTATTATACGTATATATTTTTTAAGAAGAGCTAATTTTGGTTATCTTCACAAATCATCGAAAAATGGGTAATTTATTGGTCGTATGGATGTTATGACTTAATTTAGGCTATTTCGGACACAAAAAAGAAAATATGCTGGGTTTTTTCCAAAGGGGTTCCTAAAGTCTGAGCTTTTTGATGCTAAAACTTCTGTCTGAAGTCATTTTGATGCAACTGTGTGATATTTGAGGAAGCTTTATGAGGTGAAAATCGAATATATTTACTTCATTGAGTCTGAAATAGACTATATTAAGCTCATACCATACACTCCACCAATAAATTGCTTATTTATCGTAAATTTTTTTAAATAACCGAAATAGGTATTGTTTGGAAACAAATTTTAAAACGATTTATACTTCGTAAATTAAAAAAAAGAATTAGCAGCTAAAGTTTTTTTTAGTCTTTGTACTTTAATTTTTTTCAGTTTTGGTAGGTACTACAAAAAAAAAACGTGGGTAGATCAAAAATTTGTAATTTTCGTAAATTCATTTTTTGAAAATTTCAAATATTTTAAACTTGAATTTCATTTTTAGAGGGGGGGGGGGTTAAAGACTATCATTTTTATGATGTCGTTTTATGATTATTCAGCAACCATTGTGACTTGACCTTGAAAGAAAATTGGTCAACCATGTGATACCTTTCATTTTTGTTACCATCACCGCCTTTTATCAACCTATTCATGTTGAAAATGGTATTTGTAATTGCCAGAAAATGATTTTCCCATTTACGTAATTTGTAGAGGAGGAAGAATGAAAATAAATATGCAGTTCGAATCTTTTAGAAAAAGGCTACTTACTTTGTTTACGAAGAGAGTTTCTTATATTTAAAATATACAAGTCTTCAAGAGAACAAAATTATTTTGACGTTTGTCTTTTTTTTTTTTAATAAAAATATAAGTTCATGCATTTTTTGTATAAAAATATAAAATAGTATTTTGAGAATTCTCCTAAAAAGATACATTTGAGAAAAAGAGTAAGCAGTCATGCCGTATTACTGGAGCTGAGTTTCTAGTCGAGTTTGTTCAGATTTGCAGATTATGTTAACCTCTTTATTCTCACTTCTTACAATCAGTACAGAAGATGAAAATCCCCATTTATCTCCTCAAAAACCACTCAGAGGTTGAATTTTGTATTTATTGGTAAATCTCGCTCACAGGAATCACATGAGCTCAAATGTTGAAAAATGAAATAAAATTTAAAGAAAAATTGTAATGAAATTTTTCATTTCTGATGGCTATTTAAATTTTTTGTGACTTGAAGTATAATATATTTCAGTTTTTTTTTTTGAAATTGTCAAAATTTTTTATCACTTACTCAAGTGGGTGTTAGGATTGACTACAAATGTAGCCTTTAACGTGAAGATGAGGACAATTTAAACCTGAAAGCTGTTTGTTTCTCTGAAGTTCCTCTCTAAATCCACTTAGGAAGCTAAAACTCGAAGATTTTAGTCATTTGAGCTTACTTTGTCACATGTCACAAGAATGAAAATTTTGACTATTCGCCATTTTGGATGTATTTCGATCCAAGTGCAGTATTTCATATTTTTGCCACAACTCACTTCATACGCAGAGTTTAAGCTCTCTGAATAGATTTGGCGATGGGATATGGAAGATTCAAGAAATTCATCCCTTTCATGATTTCCCCTGCAAAACTCTTTTTCCTTCTACTCCCCTCTAAAACCATTTAGAGAGCTGGAATTTGAATATATTAGTCACTCAAGTTCACTCAGTCATATGACACCATCAGTTGAAAATTTTGGCTCTTTCTTTTTTCCCTCCCCTCCCTCTACATTTTAAGGATAATAACCTCTCCTCTTCCCCTCCATCACCACTTGTGAAGGTGGATTTGAAGTGTAGTATCTTTCTTTTCCCTAGTAATCGCGTATGAGTTCATATTTGGACTTCTCAAGCCTTCCACAAATTTTTATTATTCGCCATTTTGAATAAATTTTGACACAAATTCAAGGACCATATTCTGTTCATCAAATAAGTTCAAGTACCAGATATCTGAGAAAATTCATGACTCAAAGAATTCCAGTGACATTTAATGCTCTTCGTTATTTGAAGAATATGTCATCAGTATTCTCTACAGAATCGTAATTTTATTCTAATTTCTAATAATTTTCGTCTTCAAGTACCATTTTTTTCAATCAAATTTTTTTTTCAGGAATTAGTTTTTATGATATCTGTTTCTATATAATAATAATTCCATATTTTTTTTTTGTCACAATGTCCCATCTTCCTCTCCAAAATATTGATAAATAGGTAAAATTTTAGAATATTTTTGTGTATCACTAATTTTTGTTTTGGAACCTTCTTTCGCGAATTATTGGTGAAAACGTATTTTCGGAAAAATTTCCCTGCTCATTTTAATAATGAAAGAGAGCACAGAGCAAAATTACGACTTTTTCTGCAAGCTTGAGCAATTTTCTTAAAAATGGGATCTTCCTTAAGCAACCAAGGAAGTTGCGAAGAGCTATAGAAGAAAAAATTTCATTCATTACGCGCCCAAAATAACCTCTCTACCTATCGATAAACCTTTAATACGAATAAATCAAGTGGAATAGAAAAATGACATCGAACATACGCGTACACCCGTTGGATAAATTCACCGTCTCAGTCGCCCACGATATCGTATCTTTTTATAGTTTCCCACGTGTGTCCTAAAGAGAAAATTTCATCTCAACGATTCCCCGTGCGACGTACCCGACTACCCGTACATGCTGAACGTGATGTCCGATACTCCGACGGTCGTTTGATTGAATGCTTACCTACTCTTCAATGTCAGTAGCTCGGACGCGGCTACATTGTGCACAGATAAGCAGCCACAAGGCGCGTATACTGAAACGAGTATACGTCGCGGTGCGCGGACCTTGATCGATACGGTAAAAGTGGATATGGAAGTGATTTTTTCCCTTCTTTTTGTTCCTCGTTGATTCACCGCGATCGTTTTGTAAATTCGTTACGTGTATCTGATCCGATGGCTTTTTATGGTCGGTGTTGAATTTTTTTTCCGCTATGAACGCGCCGTCGTAATGGATTATAGGAGGTTTTCGCCTGCATGCGCGTGTAATTTAATTACTCATTTGTGCGGGGAATTAGCGAAGCGTGATTTTAGGGTTTAAAGGACCCGAATGTCGGCCTTAAGGTTGACCATTTTTTTTTCAAACTTTTTTTTCTATTATGTTTACATCAAGTAAAGGGGTACGTGAAATTTACTCGTGCAGAAAATAAATTATTTTGACTGTATTAAACATGGCTCATTAGAAAAATTAATCTCGAAATAAGTAAAATTTTTAATTGCAAATTTTGTATTGAAGACATCAAGTGGAGAATTTATTTGCATCTTTTAATGATGAAAAAATGAGCGAAGTAATTATTTATATCTTATCTTTATTTGTACATAATGAAGTAATCATAATAAAAATATAAATCAATAATTTGTACAACTGAATTCGAGATTAAATTTTTCTCATTGGAGATTTTATTTGCTGGTAGTCTTGTGTTGTAATTTCAATATTCAAGATTTCCAAAAATAATTAATTTTTTATTTGCTGAATTCATTTTTTAATTTTTTTTTATGACTTTTCGCTTTTTTGGCAAATTGGTAGACATTAGTTCAAGTATGAATTTAATTCATTTAGAAAATATAAGTTCTCATATTAAGGAGTTTATGTTGGAATGTTGGAAATAATAAAACGATGCGTAAGAATTTTATAAGTCAAACATGCTTAGATATATAATTTTACTAAAAAAAAAAAAAAAAAAAAAAAAAAAAAGAAATGAAGTTTACATTATAATATAGTAAGGATATTTAAGTACTTTAGCACCTAAAATTAAAATAATAATTTAATGAAAAAAAGTTCTCAAAAAACTGCCAATTAAGAATGGAACTTCATTTCCATGAACATCCATATAATTAGAAATGGACTTTAATTTCTCGTGAAAACCCATTTGTGTTTGAGAGGGCATCAAAATCGTTGCTTGAGAATATATATATATTTTTTAATGCCGTGTGCAGCCACTGAGGCTAGATACATGTGCTTACGGATTTGACCTGTTTTAAGGAGGCTAGTTGAGATAAGAAATCTGAAAAATGACTGAATATTAGATTCGGAATCTCCAAAGGGATCAGAGAAGGATTCTGGTACAAGAAACCGGCGTCTATGGGAACTCTATTTTGAGCGCTCTAGAACATGTCTTATTGTCAGCTGGATGGGACATACAGAGCACAAGGATGAGGCAGTTTGAGAAAGATGATATTGAGTCAGGGCACAGTGCCCTATAAGAAATCTGCAAATAGAGACTTCTTCTCTCCTATTATTTCTAAGTAAAGTTTTATGACATGTTCCAGTGTTATCTTTCATAGATAGAAGTTTATTTGTAGTTTGGGTGTGTTGCTATGTCAAGGACCATTTGTGGAATCATTCAAAAATTAATTTTCACTCAAATGACTTGAAATGATCGAGTATGAGGTGAGGCTTTATCTGAGTAGGATTTTTTTGAAAACAAATGCCAAAGAATAAGAAAAATGTAAGCAGCCATGCCGCAGTACTAGAGCTGAATTTTTAATTTGGGTTTATTCAGGTTTGCAAATGATCGAGTATGGATAAGCATTCTCTGAGTAAATTTTTTTTTTTCAAAAATTAATGCAAGAGAACAAAAAAATAGCACTCTCTAAGCAGTTTTATTTCTGTGAAAATTTTTCATTTTGTATTTTATTTTATTTTATTCATTTTTTCTTCAACTATCATTTTTTTTTCACGTGACGATGTACAACTTTACCCTTGCCCATGTACAAAGATTTTATTAAAATTTATCGCCTTTTTTACCCGTTGTATACCTGCTATGCTTTATATGTATTTTTTATACCTGCTATTCAAAACAATTTCATGACTTTACCCTAGCACATACACAAGACTTTTATTCAAATTTACAACCTTTTTTCCCTTTGTATACCTGCTATCCTTTATATACCTTTTATACCTGCTATTCAAGACAATGATGCGCGCGCATCTCAAACCCGATTTCATTTTGATTTTAATATTATAGAGACTAGAGAGATTATTAAGAACCACGAAAATATTATTTTTCGTATTCCAACTAATCTGCCTTCAAATCCATCGTATATGTATAAAAATCAACCACGATCTGATACCGGAATTCGAGCGGAGTTACTATATACACGCTTTCCGTCGGATATTGTCCTTATTCCGTTTCGAGAATTGATTTTAAAATCGTTAGAAGGACGTTCATCGCTTCAAGCGTTGCCTGATAAGTCGCGAACTTTAATCGAATCTAATGATAAATTTTATAGATACAGTAAGTATATTCTCGGCGTTGCTTTGATTCATTGGGAAATACATTAATTTTCCCGGAATTTCCCCGAACGTATGACTCTTTGGTGATCGATGCATCAGGTATGATTAAATTGTATTCGTATTAGGAAAATTTCTGTGATAGAAACAATTCCACGTATTGAAAAAATTCGCTATATTATTTCTCTATTTAATGGAGTTAAATTTTGGTTTCGGTTTAGTCATATATACGCAAATATCGAAACGCATTTACGCGTATCTTTTTCGCGTTATGTAAACAAAACCAATGTATTATAACAGTATAAGTTGCAGGTTGCGGGGATACAGCTGAACGAGGAAGTGTAATAAATTGAATTTGATATATTGCGATCATTTCAAGTCGAGTATGAAGTAATCTGTAACCCTGAAAGGACGATGAACTGTTGGTAGTTGGAAAAAAATTAATTCGTTGTTGGCTGAGTTTTAAATAAAAACGATAAATATGATGGAGGCGTTGGTAATGACCATTTCATAGGTGTAAGCTCAATCTTGGAAACTGATAAGGTGGTCTTAAACTTTCTATGAAGACCCAAGGATTCTACCTCATTGTGGTATAACTATGGAGTTCTTTGGGGGAAGGGGGTCAAATGTTAGTACCCTTGTGGTCTTTCATTGCCCCTCTTATCTCCAAAAATGTTCTTGAACCCAAAAAATTTCGATTTTATTAAAAACAATGATAAATTAATTTAAAATTGTTATTCATTTTTTTTTTACGTAGATATCTACTTTGGTAACTTCATTGGTACAAATAAAATAATTTGTAGAATTTATACCTTAAGCCCCCCCCCTTCTCTGTATTTACGTTTGCGTTACCTCAAACTAATTTTAAAAAATCTGTCATCATCTTGATATTTTATCAAATTTCTTAAAATTTGAGTGTTTTACTTGATGAAGTAAAAGCTTGAATTTTTGAGCCATTTAAAAAATTTTTTTGGGGATAGATTTGTCAAGTCCCTATGGTACATTCAGAGATCTCAAATCATCAGTTTTCTAATTTAAGTTTATATGCTTGCATTGGAATGAAAAAAATAAAAATAAATTATATAAATAAATTTTTAAAAATAACTAAAATTTTTTTTTTTTTATTATTTTTTATTATCTCAGAATTAATATTTTTTATAACTTTTTTTTTAAATATTAATTTCTCTTTTTCTTTATTTAACAATTTTATGATAAATTTAAAAAAAGGTGACATCTTAATATTTGACAATTTAAAATTAAAAAAAAAAAAAAAAAAAAAAGGTTTTTGGGAATTTTAGGAACTCGTGGTTATCATCTTTTGTGAAAAAAATGATTTTCAATCAGTCTTATGTGAATGTAAGCTGTGAAGAGATTAACGTCTCACTTGTTAATCTGAGCCTACTTCTATTAAAAACTTGACTTTGGTAATGTGGCATGGCTGCTTACACTTTTCTCATTATGCTCAAGTTTTATTTTTAAATTTTTTATGTGATCCACTTGCAAAATATTCGTAATTTTTTCAAAAATTTTCTGTATCCTAGCACAGCTGATTATATGAAATCTTAGCTAATTTGGTCTTCCACCCCTCAATTAGAGTATTAGAGAGAAGATAGAAATATTTTTCAAGTAATGAAATTATTATTTAATGACATAGCATCAGAAAATTTGATGTAGGTGTACTGATTTTAATATTATAATTTTCTTTTCGTGTAAAAATAAATGCTGCTAATTTAAAAAAAAAAGAAAGTAATTCTTCCTATCCAAATGGCCAATCACGGGTGAAAAATGATTACGAAGTACTGTGGTGATATACCTTTAAAGAAAATTTATCTCATTGAAATCCGGCTGTCGGGAGTCCGGATGCTTCCTTCGTAAATAATATTTTATCGATTAACCTTAAACCTGTCTACCAGTAAAATAGTAGCTTTTGAAAATAAGCATCGTAAAATACAGAAAAGTAAAACAGCATTTTTTTATCGTTTAAACATGCACACCGCATAATACGCGTATCCTACGACCAAATATCCTCATGGGAAAAACTCATTATCTAGCACGACCTTTTAACCATCTGGGCTAAAAAATTTAACTTTTATCACGATTTACGACTTAATCACGCGACCGACATCGATCGATTCGTAAAATAAAATTCCCATTAGACACTTTCTTTCCCCTCCACCATCCCTTCGTCGTGATTTGTTTAGAAACAATGTCTGCACTATGTGTTTTTATTACGGTATTTGGTTGGGTTAATAGCGTTCAATTATTGGACGCGGATTCGCATACAGCGCGGGATAATTAATAACGCCCCTACTACTTCGGTATTTAATTGTTTTCTCTTACCAGTGTGCCAACTGTGTGGAAATCACGGATTTGACATTTTTCTCCCAATCTCAGTGTTCGTAATGTAAGTGTAATATTCGTGTTGTGTTTTTTCAGTTCCTGCGAGAAGAATTGAAATACGAAAAGGGCGCCGAAAGAAGACAAAAAGCGTTTCATCGAAATGACGACATGCACATATCAGTTAAAGAACTTTGGGAAGCTTGGGTTAAATCCGAAGTTAGTGATGTTTATTGTAATTTTCAGCTCGTGTTCGGTAGTCGATTACACGTGTGAATTGATGAGCGATTTTTTCTCTTTTCCTATTCTCGAGCGTACTCAATGCGAATTTTTACTTCGAGGTGTTCGCGGATGTACTCGTATCATTTCGTCCGGTGACAATAAATTTTATCCTGTTGTGTGACCGTCTTTAAAATGTCAGCGAGAGGTGATAATACATGAAGTGATAAATGCATGTGTTTCTTTTTGTTTCAAGCTCATTGTACCTGTCACAGGAGGTATTCGTTGATACGTACCTAATACCTATATGTTATCAATGGGTATACATAGTTCGTTATCATATATTCTTTTTCTTCATTTTTTTTTCTATTTTCCATTTTTTTTTCAAACTCATTTGAACTTGCAAAAAATCTGATAGTGCGTCCTAACTTTACTTCCAAGAACCTTGAAATTTACTTTGTAGAAAATTTCCATGTATTTAAATGACGGAAAAAATTTAGTTACCTATGTACTCCTGTGCCGGTTATCGAGTGTTTATTTTAATTATTAATGGTGTAAGTTGATGTCGATTGCGTTCGATATTAATTTTTTTTTTTGTCAATTTTCCAAAATGTACGGATAATAATTGTTCTACAAAAACCGATTTGTCCAAGTTATTGGTTTTTATTGTCGGTTATGTTGAATTCCTTTTAAATAAGTAAGCTTATTTTTGAGTTCATTTTTTTTTAATTCAAATTTTTCTTGATGTTCCACCCCCACCCCCCCCCCCAAAAAAAGTTTGAAAACTTTTCAAATCTTACTACTTACTTACTTTTGTTTCATTGTTGATGAAAAAATATATTGAGAATTTTTAATTCCTTATTTAATGTTCCATGTTTTTGGTGAAGGGAATACATTGAAATTTTTACTGTATTAATGACATTACATATAAAATAATTTTATTTAAGTTTTTTTTTTTTTTTTTTTTTTGAGTTAGGTAATCGAGAAAATTTAATATTTTCTGGCCAAATTGAATCTTTTTAAATTAAAAATTTATTTCGAAAAATTGATTTCTTCACGATAGCAGCGATTTTGAGAACGACAATTCGATAATAAATTGAGACTTTTCGGTACTCTCAAAATTTTGAGATGATACTCATATCGTATCGAAATATTGATACTCAAACTGATTCTGTATTGCTCAAAATGTCTCGAAAACTTTAAAAAAATCAGAATCCGAAAATGCTGAATTTAGATCAATATAACATTTTTTTATCGTCACCAAAAATCCTATATCGACTTATGTTCAGTATTTTCAATAAACAAATTTTGGAAACCCCTGAAAATGTATAAAATTCAAGTTTAATTTTTTTTTGAAAGTTCTTTCTTTTCATGAAAACGCTATATCGATACGAAGATAGTATTTTTTTAAAGCAAATTTTAGGAACCCTTGAAAGTTGTTTCTCAGTCATAATTCATACCATTAGTTACCTTGCAAATCTCCATCCTGGAAAACCTCTGTAATGACGGGGAAGTGGTAGTTTTTTTAAATACAAATTTTGTAACTTTGTTTTGGGACCTAGACCACTAAACACTCATTAAATTTGAACTTCATACATTCAACCCCTACACCCTTATTCTATCCTTAAAATTAAGCAGATGTTTAAAGTTTTACAAATTTTTATCTGTTTGAAAAATGTTTTATTATTATTATTATTATTATTTTTTTTTTTTTGAGAAAAGGGGTAAATAATTTTATCTACCTTTAAGAAATTTTACTTCCTTTAATATTTTTTTCAATCGTTGAAAATATAATTCTAATAAATTTTCAAATAATATTAACCCTTAAAAGACACACATGAAAATTATGCACCATGCGCCTTTTCATGCAGCATAGGCAATACCCAACCGCCTTTAGACTCAAACGCTACCGCCTGAAGTAACGCTTCGCTTGAGGAACAAAATGTGGTTTACGTTTTATTTTTTCAATAGATGGTAAGTGGAGGGGGAATATCAACAAAAGTTTCGATTTTTATTATTTTTTCTTAATAAGCGGTTAATTTATTTTTTTTGTAATTTTTTTGTAAAATGAAACCCCTGATATATTTTAATAGAGACTTCTTACAGTAAACCGAGTTTATCAGTTCGAAAATTTTATGTTAAGAAGTTAATTTTCTTCAACAGTTGGTAACACCGAATCTTTATTTCATGATATTTTTCGAATTTGGTCATTCGATTATTTTTCTCCCATGGTCAACACCTCCCATTTAAAATTCTGATTTAGAAACAATTATGAAGTTTAAATATACGTCATGAAGGTCAAGAAAAATTGGGTTAAAGGAAGCAGTTTTAATTTTATTTTCATGAGTGAATAGAAAATCAGCATGTCTTTGTTAGAGCAATAATATTTCATTCATTTTTCTTCTTATCGTAGTATCATCAGTTCATCACAGTGACTGATTCGACTACTGAGGTATTTGTTTGGTATAGTGGCACGTAAAACTCACTTCGATACTTCTTCCGTTACTTTCAGGTTCATAACTGGACCGTTGAACAGACCGCTGAGTGGTTATCCACCAATGTAGAGCTACCTCAATACGTACCATCATTTATTATCAAAAGGGTGACTGGAGCGCATTTACCTAGGTACGAATTACACTGACAATCCAAAAATACTTTCGTACATGTAGACTTCGTTTCCGGCGACAGTATCGAAATACCAACGCTTAATAATTACACTATCACGCTCGGCCGAGTTTTTTATCGTTAATTCTTACGAATGGTAAATGGTACATTATTTCAATTAGAATACGATGATAATTTTACCGTGTATTGTGTAGGTTAGCCAGCGGCAATGGACAATATATAACGAACGTCCTTGGAATTAAAGATCCTATTCACAAGCAAAAAATTATGCTCAAGGCTATGGATGTAGTGTTGTTCGGTCCACCAAAAGGTAAGAAAAGAAAATGTATCGAGATCGTTCGATGCAGCTTTTGCAAAGTTCTATCTTCAATCATGAGCGAATTAACGTGAAAAATTTGAAAATTATTATTTTATTACTTATAATTCGAGTATTTTTGGAATCAAATTACGTATTACAAATTTTATACGATGAACTTTACCATGGCGAGTTATTTCGAAATATAAATGGTTGAATAGGTAATGTCAGAGTGAATATTAATTTATTGCATGATATTCGAGTTTTCCAAAAATAGATGAATCGTTATTATTATTTTTGCATTCATTATCATCGAATTCTTTGGCATGAATAAGATAAAAAAAAACCGTAAGCAGCCATGCCGGATTAATGGAGCTGAGTTTTTAATGAGTGCTTATTCAGATATGTAGATAATGTTGTTGAACTTTTGGCATCTGTCTACACCAGGATATTCAAATTTTGTTTTATTTAAAAAAATATAGCTAATGAGGAAAAGTAGTTCCTAATTATACTCAGAAAATGTACAGTCCACAGAGTTGATGGGAGCAGTTTTCAAAAATTAAAATTTTTTCTAAATTGATTTTGAGTCGATTTTATTTTTTTTTTGCGTCGAAAAATTTTATTTTATTTCGTGACAATAATTTTAAGCTGCTATTTTTTTGCATATTCATGGATCTTGACTTTGTTTTATTGTATTTTTTTAAATACTCAATTGTATGTATTTTCAACAAAAATTATAAATTTGAAAAAAATTGGTAGATGAAAATTTTTTCAGTCTTTAAATGGCAAAATGAAGCTTTTGAATGCAAAAAATTTTGAATCAAAAATTTAGGTTTTTGAATTTTTGAAATTTTTCAAAATTTCAACCTCATTTTGGCAGGCTCTTGCATCAATTTTGAAGTCATAAATTTTCATGATTCTCCAACTCCTTTCCCTTCCAAAAAAAAATTGACTCACCTACCCCCACCCCCACTTCTCCACTTATTACTTCCAAAAAGGACATGAGAAATTGAATTTAGGAGGTGTATTATTTCTTTTCTATACGAATCATAATAAGCGTATACTCATTAAATTTGAGCTATTTGAAGCCCACCTCACAAAAATTCACCAAATTTTACTTTATTCGTTAGTTTCGATCCATTTCGACCTAAATTTAATGGATCATTGCAAAGTTTGGTGAAGAAATTTCCGGCCTTTATTTCTCCTCCAAATGCAATTTTTCGCTCTAACTCTCCTCCAAATCTTTTTAGGAAGCTGAAATTCGAATATATTGGTATTTGAGCTCGTTCTGTTGTATGAGATCATAATCTAACATTTTCCATCTTTGTTTTACTTTCACTACATTTTGAGGACAAAAACATCTCCTCCTCTACAAAAACAACTGTAAAGCTGTCAAGGTGTATTCGTGGTGCAATATATCTGTTCTCAGTAATCACATAGATCCATAGGTATTTATCAAAAGTTTCTCAATTTTTCATAAAATTTCAATTACCCGCCATTTTGAATTCATTTTGACCTAAATTCAAGGCGTTATATTTTGGTCCATAATTGGCCTTTTATATGAGAATTTATGTAGTAGATATGGAGAGTTCCAAACACTTCATGACCTATACGTAAATTTCCTCAAAAAGTGGTTTGTTGGCCGTATTCCCTTCTGTATTCATTAAAAAAGCTGAAATTTGAATATGTCGATGTGTTCATCTTACTTTATCATATGACATCACTATAGCCGGTTTTAAGGCGGGAGGTTTGGGTGTCTAACCCCCCCTCCCCGAGTTCTTTTTTCTTTTTTTTTATGTGTTTAAATCAACTTTTTAGTAATTTAAACAATTTAATATCTTTTCTGTTTGACTTTATGGGACTGAAATCCCCCCCCCCCAGCAGCGATCCTAAAACCGACACTGAAACATCAAGATCGAAAATTTTGAAATCCTTCTAGCTCCTATCAAAATCTGAGTGAAAAGCCATGAGTGATATAGAAGCAGCTATGAAAATATCTCTAAATTTTTTGTGACTAGATTTTGAGCGATATTGAAGCATAAAAATAAAAAAATATATATACATAAAAATAAATAAATTTAGACATTTGGTTTATTACCAGAAATGATGTGAAATTTCAAACGTATAAGAAATTGAAAATTTCCTCTCCCCCTCCCCTTGCTTCTTCCCAAATCAGGTGGACTGTAATAGCTATTTTTTTATTAAAATCTCAACTAAAAATCCTCCAAATTAGATAGGCGAGTGAACGATTTTTCGCATCATATTCAAACTCAGTCTATTAACCTTCATCGTCGTATGCCATATCATTAGAAGGGCAGCTTATTCGTGCAATTTAAAGTGAACTGCGATACCGCCAATTCCTTCAGATACTCTATTTACATATATCAGCTAACTCTGTGCACAATGTTGCGATTTATTTCCGCAGCAACGAAAACCCGTATCAATTATACGATTTAAATACCGAGAAAAATTTCGCGTGGAATTGCACGCGCAATTTACTCAATTTACTGGCGACCATAAAATAAACTAAAATCGCCATATAAGAAGCTCCTCAATTAATACTATTTTTCGTTTTACAGCTGACAACATTAATTACACCAAAGATCTCATATTAATTACCTTATTAATGTCCGCCTTGGTTGGCTGTTATTACGCGTACCGACAGAATAAAAGCTCCACCAGGGATATTCAACGTATGATGAAAGATATGGAGAGCTTGCAGAAAGCCGAATTGACTTTAGAGAATTTACAAGTAAGCATAGCGTTAGCATTGACCTTGAACAATCGCCTAAAATCATCATAGTTGATTGAATCCATTTTGCAAATTTTTTGCATTCGGTACTTATTGGTGGTGTCGTGATAAGAAATTTAGTCGGATTTAATTTGTCTATCGAAGTTGGAATTTGTAACGCGTATGGATACGGAATGTGTATTCTTTATTTAACCACGCTTATCATTATCAAAATTTTAAATTAATCTCGACACCGCGATGACGTAAACCTGCGTTCGACGAAATTAATCGAATATACTTCACGCGTATGCACTCGAAAAGTCAAATAATAAATTCCCAAGATGAAAGAAACTTATTCGTAACGATGGAAAATCCCATTTTTGTATTGAAAAGAAACACCATCAAGATCGGCTGGTAATATTTTATTAGAATAATACGAATCCTCCGAATACCAGAATATTAATCATGCACCGTCATCGCCAATACCTATATGTAATTCGTCGAAATCCGAGAATTTTCCATTTCCAAAATTTTCCTACCGGATTTAAAGTCAATAAAATAACTCTTCTCGTAATTTCCGGTTCATATTAATAATAAAAATATTATGTCACCTCTGATAACGAATTAAATCAGTTCAGTAATTAATTTTCATTTCAATGCTGGCCGATAACCTCGCAGTGGTGGAATGAAGAGGTTAATTTAAAATAGATCTACGTTTACACACGCCAGATAAAAATAGTCGTCAGGTGTTGGAAATATGCTAAAGGAAATATTTACCGTTGGATTAAGATGAATTAGGTTGTCAACTAAACATTATTTAAATACGACCGTCAGCGGCCTCTAACCGGAATGAAAATATTTATTTAGGAATTTCCGCTAAATTATTCAAATATCGTATGACGTGAAAAAAAATTACGATTTTTTATTGCACCAAAATTAATTATTTGTATTTCTTTTCGTAGTATAGAGTTACAAAAATAATGAAAAAATATATATATACATTGCATGTGCATATATTGAAAAAAATTGATGTGTGTATTTTTTTAAGAGATTGGTTATCTTTGAATTTGAAAATTAACTGCATATAGATCGAAAGTTTAGATTATGAGAAAGAATTTGAATGGCCTAAAAATACGTTACATAAAAAATTGGAAGTCCCCGCTATTATTTCAACATTGGAATATATAGCTTACAAGTTTGGTATTGAAATTTGGTAGAGTTGAGGTGCAAAGATTTGATGTAACTTGTAAATTCTTCGTGAAAAATGTTCCAAAAAAATTAAAATTTTAAATCTTCAGTTTTTTAGACGAGTCTCATATTTTAAGCAGTTTGGTAATATTTCAAAATCTTCGTTGACTTTCTTAAATTCCTATAAGAACGAATTCGTTGGTTACTTTCACTAGCGTTAATTCTGATGCTACAGTTCAACCTACCCTCTCCTCCCCTTTCCCTCCCTTAGGCTTTTTTTGTGTGTAATACCATATAGATGAATGTATATTCATGTTGGTAATAATAAAGTTTCTATGAATAACAATTTTTTTAAAAATTTATCTTTAATTGTTGTTTAATAACTTTAATTTTTTTTGCCAAAGAGCATTTTTGGAGTTGAGAGAAGCATAAAAGATCACGAGGGGGCACCAATATTTGAACACCCCTCCCCTGCCCGCATTTCAATACATTCCTAATTACGTTACTGGTCACTTTGAAGTTTTCAAAATTAAGATCATACGAAAGTGAAACAATTTTTTTTTTTTGAATTTATTTATTAATAATGGATGGATGAAAAACGATGTAAAATTACATTCGTAGTCGTAAGCTCTTAAAATGTCAATGTTCAGGTAAATATACATCGTGTCCAACTGATTCGGGTACAATCAGCGAAAAAATC
Source organism: Phenacoccus solenopsis (assembly GCA_009761765.1). Classification (NCBI taxonomy): domain Eukaryota; kingdom Metazoa; phylum Arthropoda; class Insecta; order Hemiptera; family Pseudococcidae; genus Phenacoccus; species Phenacoccus solenopsis. Next base: position 13,259,486 of record CM019753.1, read on the forward strand.
TCTTTTCCAATATTTAAAATTTATTTTTTCGAATGCAGAGAAATTGTAATGCAGTTGAAATTAATTTATTTGCTTTAAAATTCATTAAAGTAATTTTAAAAATGATTTCTGATTTAGAAATTGCGGTTCAACTTTTATTGTGTTATCAACAAACTGAGATTTTTGCACTGATTGTACCCAAATCACTTGGTTGCACAGTATACCCTTCTTATGTTGGAATCAAATTTTGAAAAGTTGCAGTTTTTTTAAAACATCAAACATATTTGAATGTTTAAGAAATACAAATTTTTATTCGGGTCCATCATGAATATTTTATTGTCTTGAAAAATTATAAATTTTTAAATGTTGACAAAATCAAAAAAAAGTATTTTAGTGAATAATAAAAATTATAAATAAAATTAATCGAACAAATTTATTGTTATTTCAACTTTATTAATAAAATTCCCACTTTTTTTTCTTTCTATTTATTTATTTATTTATTTATTTATTATTTATTTATTTATTGATTTATTGATTGATTATTGATTGATTGATTGATTGATTTATTGATTTATTTGTTTATTGATTGATTGATTGATTTATTGATTGATTGATTGATAAAATCAGTAAATCGAATGTGCATATGGAATTCACTTCTGCTCATCGTGACTTGGAAGGATAAAAGTGTCAATTCTTGCCTCTCAGGGGCTCTTAGGGTATCTCTCATGCAGCTTGAAAATTGCGTAATATACGAGTATATAATATTATGGAAGATATTTAGGTGTCAGAAAGCGATACTTGAAAATCCCTTAAAGGTAAAAATTGGACATATTTATTTCCCGAGTCTCAATAATTGAAAATGAATTCCTCAATGTAAATTGGATTTATCGTTATGGGCGGGGAGAGGGTGGGAATTAGAACTTAGTTTACTTTAGCTTAAGGTAGGGGATTGGAGATTGGGGACGAGTAAATTAATGTATAAATTATGAACTTTTAATTTATTTAATGCATGTATTATATAGGTTTAAAGTACCCTCTCGTAATTGGTCAGACTGGTTATGAAGAGAGCTCAATAAAAAATTATACAATAGGTGGCATGACACCAATTTCCCCTCGGCGGAAAATTTCTTGCTATGTCACTGATATCTTATTTTTTGTTGAACCAAATTTTTTATGAAAAAAAAAATGCGAGACTAAATTTTGAAATTTTTTATGGTTAAAAATTGTCGAGTTCGAGCATTCTTTGTGAATTTTATAAGAATAGGTGTAATTTTAAACCACTACTGAACTCCTCAAATTTTTTAATTTTGCTATTGCTCACCATTAGCGAAAAAAGTGAAAAAATGATATTCAAAAATTTTATTAGAGCATTTTCAAATGACTAGAGTGATCTGTAAAGTAATCCTTCTCTTTCGAATGTCTAATACCTACTTCAAATTTTGTATGTGCACTGTAAGAGATTTTATTCATATACAAGTAAATAAAAATAATCCATCGAACAGCCCACCATTGGATAAAATTTACCTCTTCTGTATTCCGCAATTCCTTTTTTTTTTTTTTTTTTTTTTTTTTACAAATGCTATTTTAAGATTATTTAGTAATTTTATTATCACAGTGTTGCCAATTTTCAATAAAAAATTTACCATACGCATTCCTCATATTAATATTTGTTTATAAAGTTTGGTAAATTTTCGAATTCTAGATTTCAAAAATGGAAACTTCATAAATATGCAACTTCAATTCTAACGATAAGTAGAAAATTAAAAATACGTAATTTAGTTCATGATGCAAATGAATTTTCAGAAAGAACTAGAGCGGGCCAAACAAGAACAAGAGTACGTCACCACAGAAAAGCAAAACCTAGAAAAACGGCTGAAAGAACAATCAGGCGACGGTTCGGATATCCATAATTCAAATTGTTGCCTCGAAACGTCGCAACTGAAAGCTGAAATCGAGGTATACCTTCGAATACTCTCCACGTTATTAATCTGTTAAATAACACGTATCAGTATTAAATTCGCATTTCCATTTAGATGTTACGAAGCGCTTTGCAACGCGCAGAAGGCGAATTAGTGGACCGGTATTGGTCGCCACCACCGGGACTCCAACTGTGGCTTCAGTTGACCCACGAGATTGAAAATAAAGCGTACATGTTGAAAAAGATATCAGCCGAGAAGCAGTTACAAGCGGCCAGAGACGCTGTATGTTAATTTATCTTTTTACAAAAAAGCCGATTTCTTGTCTCTAATTATACTTTACGAGGAGTAATTTTAAATTTTATAGTGCACTCTTGATTTTCGGTCAGCAGTTTTCATTCGTTGACCTTGGTTACGGATGGGTAATTTTTATTAAAAAATTAACAGTTCGAATGGTGGGAATACGAGACGGTTATTATAAAGAGCCGAAGAGAAAGAGCAGGAGGTTCACGTGGTGACTGGTGTTTCCGCCTTCGTTATTTATAATGCGTGATCGACGACGCTAAAAAGGAAAACGTGTAATCGTTCACGTGTGCAGTAAACGTGAACTGAAATTTTACAGCTAAAATCGATCGTCTACCAGTCTGTTACTGAGATTAACGATTTTTGCTAATGTCCTATTCTCTACGGAGGAATTGAAGCGACCTTGAGAAAAAATATATTTCTTCGTAACTCCAATTAATTCGTGGGTACTTTTTGACGATGAAAAATACCTATCTGATAAATACGGCGGGGTGGAGCTCGGCTATTCGTAATTCATCCAAGTGTACCGCAATTATAAATCTTTCGAGAAATCGTGCATAACACTACTTGTCTACCTCCAATGTACTTTTAATTAGAGACAAGAAATTAACGGTTACCATAAAATGTGAAATAAAATTTTCGCTGAAAAAAATTCAAGGTACTCTAAATCCCAAGTTATATAAGTATGAAGACAGGTTACACCATTTCCTCTGGCCAGTGGCCACCAAAGTATAATCCACGTTTTTCATTGGCCAATGAAACCCAATAGCATAATTTATAGCTCAGCTGTTAATGACGTCAGAAAGGAGGAACTTCAATGTACGTGTTCAATTTTGAACAAAAACCAATAGTTTCAAACACATTCCATCATTTATTTACCAAATATATTGATGAAGGGTCGGTAGAGGGGTATAGAAATCAAAAAATTTTATAACTCATCTCTTTCTTGACATCATAAGATGGCGAACGTAATTCGGATTTTTTAACACGAGTTCAAATAATGTAACCTGTTCTTACTTATATAACTTAGCTCTGAATTGACGAGTGATGAATTATTTTCGTTTTTTACAGTGTGAAAAATTGAAAAGGAAGAGATCTAGTCTTGTCGGAGCTTTTGTCTCAACTCACGGCAAGTCGATCGACGACGTCGATCGTAGTATTGTGGATGCAAGGTAAAGCCATTTATTTCTTTTGTCTTTTAGTTCTACAAGTGCCTGAGGTGGAAGCTAGATATAATATGTAGCATGTGTTCTCTTCTAAGATGCGAAATATTTGTCCCAATCATTATATTAATAGTCTCTATCGATCTCCCTCATGCTGATCTCTCCAGAGGAGATTGAAGCCATGCATTTTTTTTTCACGTGCCGTGTGCTGCAACCAAGGCCAGAGGCACAAGGTATTGGCGCAACCAGAACTTTTTTTGAAAGGGAGGGGGAGGGCTAAAAGAAAAGGAGACTCGAACTCCAGTTCATATCCACCTATCTTCACTAAGTGTAATTTTTTTTTTAATACAAAATGAATTTTATTTATAATAATTAAGTAGGTAGGTAACTAGGTAATAGAAATATAATGGTTACACGTTTGGCTTGAAACTCGTATTTTTTTTATTTTTTATAAATCGAAACATAGCGCAATTTACGCGTATACGCTTAATAATTGATTTTTGAAATTTCGAAAATTTTTTTGGGGGTGGGGTTGAACTATAGACCCCTTTGATTGCACCCATAGACACAGGTTAAATCTTAGAGAAGAGGTAATTTTTTTCAATTTATTTCGAAAGCTATAAGCTCTACCATAAAAATGACGTTTCTTAAGCTTCTCTCCTCCACCTCCTGCTATTCTTTCATGTTCTTGCTGATGTTAATTCTTCTGAAAGAAGTTAAAGTTGCCCAATTTTTTTTCAAAAGTATAAGCCATTAAAATGAAAATAAATCAGTTAAAAACAATCTAAAAAGTAAACATTTGAGGTCCCCCCCCTTTCCAAAATTTTATACCCTATAATATGTAATTCAGTGTTTTTATTAAAAACTCAGCTAAAAATTCTTATGCATAATTTTTAACGTGCAGTAATTTGTATTTGAAGCCTTCCTAGTATATTTCTCGATATCCTCTCCTCTCTTTCATCGATCACTTTCCCCTATTCTAAGTGGTTTAGAAGAGGTTGAAGTCCTTACATTTTTATTTTCACTCATTTCGGAACCTAGTGGATCAAAAATGAAACTAGCTTGGTAATCAAATATTCTCGATGAAATTTGATGCAAAAAAGTTAATCGTAATTTTTTTTCGCTGGGGCAGTAGGAGCGGCGCTAATATTGAAAAAAAAATCCAAAATACACGAAATATGCGCTGTACGGGGAAGATATGGTTATTAGAATCTGAAGCCCGTCCCCAGTATGCTACTTAATTTCCTTTCTTTCCCTTCACCTCCCTTCCTTCCATGACCACCCTTATGTTAAGCTTTTCAAAGGAGATTGAAGTCCCCCAAAATGGATTTTTAATATTTATTTGTTAAAGTATGGGCTCTAGCGTAAAAATAGCTTTATGATTAAATACTTATTCTCCATAACATTTGGTGTGAAAAAGGCTGTTATTATTTTTTCGGTGGGAGCAGTGAGAGGGATGGTAGCTTTTCTCAAAAAAAAAATTTCTAAAATTTATCAAATACGTATTATACGTTCATTAAAATGAAAAAATTCCTGTACATAATTTTTAACTTGATATAATTAGTTTCTAAAGTCTTCCTTATATATTACTCGATCTCCTCTCCCCTCCCTGCTTCCTTTCTTTTTCTTCTTAGCCCCTCGTCCTTCTTATATTTGCTTGAATCAGTTGTTAACATATCAAAAATAAATGTGTATGTGATATTTATTGGAAGTCCTTCGAAGTATTCCAAATTCTTCTCCTCCCTCCTAGCCCCACTTTATTTTGAAAAAAAATAATAATATCAGTAATTTTTTAAAAATGGACATAGTAACAGTAAAGTATTCCTTAGCATTTAATAGCTCTGCGAGGTCCTGCTAGTTGTGTTAAGTACTACATTTATCCCGAAGGTCCTGCATTTTTCATTCTAAAATGATCCAGAAAATAAAAATAAATCATTTTACTCCTTATCCCTTCTTCACATCTGAAAAAATTGAAATTTTTTTTTAAATGTGATATGCCTGGTTCAGGTTATTATTTTTACTGAAAATGTAAATTTGTTTGTATGTGCATAAAAATTAGCGATTCATTTTACATATTTTTTGGGGGGGGATGGATGGGTGGGCGGGTGAGGAGTAGGAAGTACAACATTTGAAAAAGTCTTGTTACAGGTCCTGTCAAAATTCTGCATTACTTTAAACAAATTTTGTTTTCTACACAGATTCATTATTTACAATATTTATGTATCATTCGATGAAAATCCTAATCATGTGGTGTATTTTCAGAACCGCTCTTAACGAAGTCACGCACGAATTAGCCGAAAGAGTGCATCGTTGGAAGCAAATAGAGAATTTATGCGGCTTTAATATAATTAATAATAAAGGCTTAGCTCATTTAGAAAGCGTGCTGTATCGAAATTCGGTGAATGGACGGAATCTCGGTTTCAGAGGTAGTTGTATTTTGTTGAATTTTTTTCTCTACAATTTTAGCGACCATTTTTTACGCCTGATAATTTCCTTCACAATAGACCTCTCCTTTGGAATTTCTCACCTTGAAATATTTAAAACTATTATAAATTAAAAAATCGCTTTTAAAAATCTCACACGTAATAATTTTTTTTTCATGCATTCTTTATTCAGGTCGCATGAGTAGCCAAGATAATTTGGAAGACGACACCGCCAGTAATTACTCCGTACCCACTGGTAAGTAACCGAATGTCTCTACGCTTTACCTATATAGAATAAAACTTGTAATTTTTTTTCTCAACTCGCGTCATTAAATTAAAGGCGCGCGAGGTAACGCTTTATTTTATTTTTTTTTTGTAAATTTGTTCGCTAATAATCAAAATTAATTTATTTTTATACAGTTTGAATTGACTAATATGTCGCTTGTAATATTAACACAGCGTTATTGCTTTTTCATAAGATTTTCTCTCGTTTATCGTATGCCATAGGAATATGTAATTCAGTATTTTTAAGCTGATGCGTTTGATTTTGAATCAAACTTTTTTGAAATCACGTTAATATGAAATTAAATGATTCACTCCATTATCGAATTCAAATTATCGAAAAACCTGATCACAATCTAACGGTGAATAAGTAGCATGGAAATATATTCGGAAAAATGTGTTTCTTATTACGCTGTTCATTTCGAATAAAAATTAAATTTAATGGGCGTAAGTTTGAAGCTAACAATTACGTCTAAGTATATTCGTTTTCCTACAGGTTATTTTTATCGAACTAATTTCAACAGTGTTACATTTCATAGGTTTAGCATGTTTTCGGGAATTTGGTAAATTTATTAACAACAGCAAATTTTTGTACTATTTGAAAAAATAATTTTTTTAGGTCACAACTAGAGCCCGATTTTCACGGAGATGTTAACTAATTGAGTGTACGAGCGGAGTTTATCAAATTATAGCCGATGTACTGTGTATTTTTTCAGGAGCTATTAATTATGAAATGTACAATCGAATTGACGAGATTTATCATTTACCTCCGTTTTTTTTTTTTTCAAGTTACCTATTTAAAATATTTTTTGTTACCTTTTTGTGAATTTTATTACAATTTTAGCAGCGAGCGGTGTTATGTCGAGAAAATATTCGGCAATCAGTAGCGTTATCTGCGATTTTTGTTGATAAAAGGTATTGTTCAAGCTCTTCAGGAAATTTATTAGGAAGTTTGAAGTGTTTCGGATTAAAATATTTGAAACGTCTCGTAAACTTATTGCGACATTTTAATAGCCAAATGGATTTAATGTGTATTATTTGTTCGCATTGAAGTTGAATACTTCTATGAATTTTTTTTTATATTGATACGCTTCGAAGAACTATATCATGCGTTGTTTGTTAATAATCTAAGCTTAGATTAATTTTTACAACTTCACTACTATTGGCTAAGCTTAATGTTCATTTTTAACTGTACGAAAAAGTATACGTAGCTACGAAGAATTGAATTGCCATGTATCCAAGCTTAATGATGCTTTCGCTTTGCCTCCTTTAATACAGTGGCGTAGCTGAGGAAGGTTTTTGGGCGACCAGTTGCTCCCTTGAATAAAAAAAAATGTTAGGAATTTTCTTCTCGAGCTTACCTTGTGAAAAGTAAATCCATGGTGTATACAAGCCACGACGAAGATTGAATTCAATGAGACGCATTTGCGCGCGATTATAATTCGTATTTTTAGACGACAGATGTATCAGCCTACCTCCTTTCACAAGTAAGCCTTATTGTGGTCTAAGAAATAAACTGTTCTTCAGTGTACTGGCATGGAAAATGGAAAATAATAATTTTTATTTCTCTTGTACGTCGTTAGAGCGAAGAAAAATATTCAAATATTTACAGATATTTTTATTATTTGTGGAGTCATCATTCATATACATGGACGGCTAATGCAAATGTGTGAATAGTGAAGAACAGATAGCAGGAGCACTTTGCAAAACGTAGCTTTTGCGCATGCGCGAATACATGAATAAAAGAGAACTTGTTTACATTAAACATGACTTTCCTCTTTAACTATATATCCCTGGACCGCTCGAACTCATTGTTTAGAATAGTACAATTTCTGTCGATATCAAGTGAACGCTATCAGACCAAAATGCTTCAGCGCATGCGCGAGTTCAGAGTTATCAATATTATTTCGGTTTCGAGTATAACAAGTTCAACTGGTATCAGCTCATGCTGTTGTTATCTTTACCTCGCGCATGCGCAGACACATTTTAGTCTGAGAATGTTCACTTGATATCGACAGAATTTTTCTTTATAGTTCGAGCGGTCCAGAGGTATATAGTCAAAGACTTTCCCCAAGCATTCCGCGCTATTTTTTTCTCGCGTCATCACTTATCAGTATCTTGTAAACACGAGTTCACACTTGCGCATGCGCAAAAGCGATATTTTGTAAAGTGCTTCTGATAGTTGTTCTTCAGAACGCATTGATGTTTTAACGTTGCATTAGCCGTCCATATATGTATGGTCGATGTGTGGAGTGTAGATTGAAGTGTAACTACCAAGATTTTCAGGTATCATTACAGAGCAAAGTCATACCTCAAATATTTTTATGGAAATGATTTTTTAATAATAAAATATATGTATATATTTTTTTCAGTAATATTTTAAATTTATGTATTAATAATTGATCACTATGAAGATGTTATCATAAAAGAAAAAACTCAGAAAAAACAATTCGTACGATTGCGTACGGAAAACAACGAATGGTTCCGAATCAATATCTTTTCAGAATTTCCATATCGCGTTATCATTCTTCCGCGCACATAATGTACTTTGAACCGAGCCTTTTTGGTTTTTATAGTAGAGAGATATCAAATTATGAATTTGTCTAAAAAATCAAGAAAAATCCTTTCAATTATTTTGGACATTATTTTTATTAAAAAATTTTTTTTTTTATATAAATAATAAACACATGTTATACCAAAAATACCTGATTATCACATTCACAAAAAAGTTACCATGTAAAAAAATATCTAGTTTCTTTTATTGTTTTAAAAAATAAAAAAAAAAAGAAAGAAATTCAAGAATGAAATTTTTTTTTAAATTAAAAAAAAGATCCAGAAAAAATTTTTTTAATTTTTTTGTGATTTTTTCTAAAAATTTCCTCGAAATAATTTGGCGCTCGCAAAATGTTGCTTATGCAGACTACCGCCCACGTAGTCTGTGTTTAAATCCTTGCTTGCTTTCGAGAACCTTTTTAATAGTATCAAAACAGAATTATATAATTTTCAAACAATTCAGATAAAATACAAAAAATATGCACTCTTTGAAGGGTCTTCAGTTTTGATTTTTTTTTATCATTATTATTTATTAATTGCAATTTTAACTCAAAAGTGATTCGAAAATTTTTTACGTTCATAAGGTATTTTGATTCATTATTCTGTCATTTTCATCCAAAATTTTATGAATTGGAAAAACATGCTAATTTCATCTTTCTTCATTTTACGAGTTGTAAAATTTTTTCATTCAGTTTGATTATAGTAACGTTTATAATTGCGCTATGGTTTTTACGCTACTATGCATGAGAAACTATGAAAATTAATCGTTCATATTTCGTTGTAGCAATTAATTATCAAAGACTATTACGAAAATATTTTTTTAATTTATAAAAACTTGAAGTTTTTCATTTTGTCATAATTAGGAGGTTATTAATCCTTTTAAAATTATTTTCAGGTAGTACCAATGAAAGTGTCGAATGTAATGTTATAAGTGACATTGTAGTACATGTACAATGTTGTGCGTGAATTTCGATTTTTCTTTTAATGTCTTCATTTCCTTATAATTATTGTGCTTTGCGCAGTTTGTATTCTTATAAACTTATATAATTGAAGTTTAATTTCGAAAAAAAAAGAACTAAACAAAATCTAAAGAATTCTTGATCGGTAATCATCCAGAAAATTTAAACCTTACTCCGCAACAAATGTGCCTTTGGCCAGAGTTGCAGTATATGGCAGAATTAAAAAAAAAAGTAGACCTTTCCTTCAGCAGGAGATTTTAATGGAAGCAATTTTTTGAAATTTTTTAACCTAAGACTGTATCATTTTTATTAATCAAAAGATTTGTATTTTCTCAATATGAAAAAATCGTATATATGTAGGAGAGGGAATATGCTAAAATTTCAGCAGCTTTGAAAAAACCTCCTTGAGAAAATTTTCTAGCTACGCCACTCCTTATACGTATACAATGAGTATGGTGCTTACCTCAAAATATCCAATACTCTTCCAAAATCATTTCTGAATCTTCTCTTTTAATGAAAATGTACTTTGTTAGCAGTAGTGCATCACGTGATAATCCATGGAAATTTTAATGCCATATTGTATCCGCATGAGTATCTAAATCGGGACTTTTTTATTCCTCGTTTAAGGTGAATCGCTTTTTCCAGTTTTTTTTTTTTCCTAATAACGAGACCTTATATCGTCTTCGAATTGAACCGCATGCTATTTTCTTGATATACCACCGTACGCTTAGTTTTGTAAATTTTTTTTTGACAAGCTTTTGAATTTCATTGCAGTCATTATTTATAAGTTGACACATTTTAACGAATTGATTGTATTTTTATTGTATGTTTTGTGAAGAATTAATTTTTTGAAAAATAAACGTGTTGTTTTATTTATATTTATTACAAAATAGGGTGTAATGCTGTTGAAATTAGTGTTCTTTTTTTTTTATCGTCGAAAAAGAAATCTCAGTCGAAAACCAATATAGCGCTTGATTTTTTTTTCTTTGTGAAGTACAGAAAAACTAACATTACATATTATAATGTATGATTGAAATACTTACCAGAAAGACTATCTAAAATTCGATTTGTTATTTTTTTCTTTTGCCGCTTGAAGTGACGTATAATAAGCCACATGTACGGTAAGCATTAATCCGGCTAAGTGCTTTAATTAGATCCAATGTAGCGACTAGCGAGTATTTAATTTAATTTATACGAAATGGAACGTAGATGTATTGTCGATGTGCTGGATTTTTACGCGAAATCCTCATTCATTGCATAGGTATATCGTTTACCGACCGCGCAGCTTTCGAAAATTTCAATACTTGGACGGAGGGCCAAGAAACATCGGATAGCGAAAAATTGGACCATGATGAAGAAGACGATTCGTTACGTTCCACAGTACAATTTACGTTGGGCGCTAGCGAGTAAGTATCCGCTGTACAAACCCGTTCCAAGTATCGTATATGGTAATTAATTGCCTCTATTTATAGCATCGACGATAGTGTTAAAAAAATTGCTCCAGTTTTACCTGTACATTCCAATTTACGCGAGAAAGAATCATCGGCTAGTTTTCCAACGCGTGCCAGTCGTATCGTTAGGTCTGTCACAGAAGACCACAACGGGTCGTCCTTCGAAACAGAGGTACATAAACTACCAGTTTGATTGTAATAATAGCGTTCAAACGGTTGAAATTAATTTTTATCAATAATTCATTTCTCAGCCGACTAATAAGCAAAGTCACTCCGCGACTAACTTAGATAACGCTTCGGCAGCTTATATTCAGAAGATTAGAAGGCCTCCCCGAAAAGGGGAATTAGTTCATTCAGCGTCTACCGTAGGTACCAATGTGGACGATGAAACTGGTTCCACGGACTCAAATCCCACTACATCAGAAGAACACGTTGCCGATGCGGTCAAGAAAACCAAAAGCAAGCACAAGTTCTTCCCAAAATTTTCACGCAAATCATCAAAAAACGCTTCACCAGCGCCCCCGGTCTCCCACCAAAAACTAGAATGAAAGGGAATATGTTTTCAATCGAGCTTCATTGTTTCAATGTAATTGTGCGACAGAGTTTATTAGATACAGAATGCGTTACGTTTGTGATATACGAATTACAAATACGATATTTTATTCGCTACGAAAGATGTGTACTTTGTAAGCGCGAATTATCTTCTTGAAATAATTATCTGTGATATTTCATTTTAAAGAAATTTTTTTCTTTTTTGTATTTTAATTAATGAAATTCTACATTGTTGAATGTAAGAGAAAATTTATCTGATTTGTAGGAAGACCTTAAAATATCATTAAAATTGCGGCGTCATGCGTGTACCTATGCGATGTTTTACACTTTAATTTTCCTTAACAATTAATAATAAGTTGCGATTTTGTTATTGTTGGTAGCTTTCATTTTTGAAGCGTTAAATTTGTAAATTTGTTATTTCTTTATTATTGATGTTTTCAAAAATCACATACCTACTTTATATTTATGTTTATAGAAGGAACGATCCAAGTTCATTTTTTAGGGATGAATGTATAAATGATGAAGTTATCGGACTGAAGTAATATATTATCTATTTGTGGTTGAATTCGCAAATTTATTATCATTTTTATACGAATTAAATTCAAAGCTGTAAATACGTTGAACGATTTTCTGATAGGCTGATGGCTTTTGTTTATAATATAGAATACAAACATTAGCCACGAAATCTCTGTACTTATGTAATTTTTTTATGAATTTATTAGTTATTTATACGATTTTCACGTAAAGCATATGTTGTTTGTTTACTTTGTTTTTATTTATTTATACCTAAATAAATTTAGTGAGTGTTTCATTTTATTAGTACGTTATTTATTTTCTTTCTTCTTCTTTTTTTTTTTCTAACGTAACTTTATAGAAGTTACGTATTTACTTGTAATCAGTATTGTTTATTATGCTAATTGTCACGTAATTTAAATTCATATTTGATTTTTTTAAATCTTATAACCCTTTTGCTGAGTGTGCGAATAATTTTTATTTTTGTGATAAACGGAAATTCACGTATCCGTATATGTGTAGTGTAATCTTCGTTTGATAGATTGTAATTATTACTTGGCGTTGTATATTTTTCATCGAACGTTGGATTTGTTGTTATGTTATTACGTACTTTTTAGAATTTGTGTTATAAATTATTTACAGATCGTAGCGTGTATTCAGTGTTATTTAGATGCGATAATTGTTTCTTCAAATGTCATGTGGTGTGTGCTCAGTGAGATCTGAATTACAGATAATATTGATTTGATTCTTTTGTTTTTCTTCATTTATGCCATGTTGGGAAACACATGTACCTGAAGTGAAGTTCGTGAACTTGACATCGCCTAGTTAAAAGGAGCTAAGTTCTCTTTAGAAAAATTTGAACACCCGATACTATCCGACAAAGTAAAGAAGTCGAAGCCACCTGTGGGATTTGCTTAGCTCAATTTGAAATTACGAACCAGCTACTAGCTTTGGATCTTAATATTTTTTAACTCGACTCGAACGGGTAATCTGTCCAAATGAAATGACTAAAGCTTAATTTTACTGGAATTAACTCGAGTTCCTTCAGAAGCCCCCTAGTATTAGTACCAGCTTCTAGCTTTGGATCTTAATATTTTTTTACTGGACTCGAACGGGTAATCTGTCCAAATGAAATGACTAAAGCTTAATTTTACTGGAATTAACTCGAGTTCCTTCAGAAACCCCCTAGTATTAGTATAATTTCAGCTCCTCATTGCACTTCTCGCTTTATAAAATTAATTTAAATTAAAAAAAAAAAAAAAACGAATACAGTCCACAAACAAAAAGAAATAATTAATCGATGTTATTCATTTTATTAATTTTTGAATAAGCATTTTCATAATCTGGTATCAACGAGTATAAAAAAGACAGCTTACATAATATCACTTGTTGCTCAATTGTTTCCCGAGAAGAAAATGTAGAATTAGATGAATGTAAATTAAATTTTTCAAATTTCAGTAATACAATAGAAATTATATCGAACAAAGTAAATACATCAAATCTTTCTTGGGTTAAAGCACTTTGACAAAGCAACCATGAGATTTGAGTTGTGGACAGCTTATCGTGTAATACTGAAGGATTACGTTCTAATAAACGACCAAAGGATTCCGTACATAATTTGCAAATTAAAAGGTGATCTTCAAAGTAATCAGGCAGGTCACCGAAAAAAATATCATTCTGAAATAAAAAACAGGAATTTACACGTTGAACTCCCCATACTTTACCAAAGAAAATGTTATGTATAAATAATTACTTTCTCATCTTCATCAGTTATTAATCCTATGTCTTTAATGATCCATGAAAATAAGCCAACCGCATAAAGTAACAAATTCGATTTTAAGTAATCATCAAATAACTGAAGTATTTTCTTAGGTAATAAATGTTCTTCAGCATCAAAATCCTTCAATAATTCCACAAAATAAATGAATTCTTCTTCATCAATATCGGGAATTTTTTCGATCACGTATGTCCACATATTTAAAACTAATTCTTCATCGACTTTTAAGGACGATTTATCAAAGTATTTAAAGCAAAATCTCTTCAAACTTCGTTGGTACTCCGAGCTAGGTTTACGAACAGTCATTAAAATAAATTTCAAAATGGTCAAACATTTTTCCTCCCAACAATCGTCCTGTAATACAAAATTCAAATGAATAACCGAATAATACCCACAATAAAACTTCTGTTGATTATAACAAAAAAATTACCAATTTTTCCAACAAAATATCAACAGCTACTAAAAAAGGAGTCATAAGTTTGCTGTTGTTGTGATGCTGCTTACAAAAAATCAAAAATTGTTCAATCACAAGTTCCTTATCCGACGATTTTCGTAAAAAATCGGGTAAAATAATTATTGTTTCATAGAGGCAATTATTATTACTACTAACCAATTGACTAAAAATATATTTCTGAATTATAAACGATTTTAAACAAATTTTCTTAAAGGTTTCATTAATTTCACCATCTGGTATTAGATGTTGCAAAATAACATTTTCGTTATCGAATTTTTTGTTAGAAATTGTTTTAACGATAAATTCTAAAACGATATTTGTAGTTACTTCTATACTTCTTTTCTCAATCATACTTTCAAGCTGCTGAACAAATTTAATTTCTGTATGATTTTTAATGGATTCAATATATCGTAAACCAAGATTAAAAGTACGCACTGCTTTAACGTAATTTTGTTCATTGGCGTCATCACTACATTTAAAAAAGTAGTTTTCATTAATAGGGTAGTAATTAATTTTCTGCAGATGTATGCGAGAGTAATATTTTCTCAAAATGATTGAGAGTATAGTCAACAATTTTTCTCTAACCACAAAACTATGATTATCTCGAAAAAAAATTTCAGCTTCAAGTAAAATCCGAACGGAAATTACGAGCATACTCTCATTTATATTTTCTCCCAATTCAAAACCATTCTGCAGCAAACCATCAAACTGAAAAAAAAAATTCAAGTTAAAATCTTCAATGTGAGTACATACGTGATGCACTACTAATTGAGCTAATAAAATAGAACGTAGGCAAAAAACATACTTGTAAAAGTAGACCGTGTTTAGTATTTTCTGGAAGTGATAACAAAAGATGAAACCAAATTTTATTCATATGTTCTACGTAAATATCAGGAGATATCAACGGTATAATTGCTTGTACTGCAAGCTGTCTTATCTTAAAAACAGAATTTTGACAACAGTTGTATATGAATGGGATAAAAGCGTTTAGCTGCAATTCAATAATAACAAAATTATAAAAAAATAATTTGAATTCGATAAAAATAACGAAAATTTGTTAGTTAAGATCCAATACTTGAAAAGTAATATTCCAATCATCATGATGAGATGGGTAGAGCCTAGCAAAAATCAAAAGTATTGGATATAACGCTGACTGAATGCCAACACTTTCATCTTTATTTTGTTGCAAATGAAAAAGAAAAACATCATATAATGAAGGATATTTCTGAAAAAACATTTTCCCCGTCATCTTGTTCTTCCACGATATTTCATTCCGAGAACGTGGAACTCCAAAAATTCGAATTAAGATTGAACTTAGCAATAAGTTTGATGTATTTCTTTCCTGGAATATAATTTTGAATCATGTTTATATTGCTAAAAGCGAACTTCGAATTATATGATTCACACTTACGCTCCAGTTTAAAGATTTAAAGCCGTTAATTGAAATTATTACGGCTCTTTCTATAAACATATTTATTTCGTCGGACATGTCTTTATGTTTAAATAATTCGCAAAGAATGTTCATTGCATGTACTTTCGATTCAACTGCCACATCCCGATCATTCAGTACTTTAAACATTTCGTCCATAAATTTTTTGAGTAAATTTGAAGCATATTTACGATTATCATTCGGTTCTGTACACAATATAGCCTTTTACGAACAATATACAAAAATCAAACAACTGTACATCAATGAGCATACAAATAAAAATGTATTTAAAATTACTATATACCAAAACAATGCAAGGAACTCCAGCACCCCGTCTAGTAACACATAATTGCCGATCATTGTTAATTATTTCATTTGCAATTTCTGCTAACCATTGTTTCGGTAAGTTACTTATATCCGGATCAAGTTCGCTGAAATATTGAAAATTTTAATTTTCAATTTAGTTTCAATCCTATACGAATATTTGCGAATTTATATTTACCTCCAACAACGCTTGCAAAACTTCAATAAAGCTATATACACTTGCTTAAAAGACCCTTTATGTCTAATTTTGTAAATTAATGTCCTCAAATGGTTTCCGATATTCAAAAAGATACTTTTATTCAAACAAGTCTTATCGTCACCATCAACATCAAAATAACAATTTTCCACCAAATCACCCAGTATTAGTGAAGCCTCTTTAATAGTTCTCCAATTACAAAGTAAAAGTTGTTGAGCTGCACAATAAGTTTCTTCTTCACCTCCTTCTGAAAAAAATTATCGTTCTATATTTTGAAGAAAAATGCTTTTCATACAGAATCATTTTTTCCCCACTGCATTCGTTGGTTGGTAGATATCCTTCGGGTGAAGAATGGCTTACAATACCAACAGAAAATTCGTTACATGACAGAGCTATATGTACAATTTCGTTCAACAATATTTTCCATCGCTTAGAGTTAATTTCCTCTTGATTTCTGGTGAAGAAAAAAATCATTATTCTTTCTCATTCGTAAATCCATTGGGAAATATTAAACATCACTTTTGATGCTTACTTTATAGATAGAATACATTTTAGCAGATGTCTGATAACGCGTAAGAATCCGTGAAGAGGATATTTCACGACAAATTTCTCTTGCAATCCGTCTAAACGACGTTTCAAGAAAGACATCAATATATTCAAGAAGAACAAATAAGATTCTTCGACACTACAATAAATGACATAAAACAGATGAAGTACCATCCGTGCAGAAACTTTCGAAATTGTATAGAGAATCATTGATTACCGTAAATTAGTGCTATCACTGTACTTGTATGCAATATAAGGCACATCCATCGCAATGGCAATTTTTGTAAAATATGCAGTAGAAAAATCCGCGTAGCATAGGATTTCTAGCAAATGAGCTGCAGTTTCATGTTCCAAAAATCTTATTCCCGAAATCATAGGGAAAACTTCAGAATAGGATTCTGACCATAGGCTATCGATCTGCATAATAACGAATATTCAATATGAATTTTCAAACAAGAAAACTAATAATATTATTCAAGTTATACTCGCATTTAATTCTTTTCTTTGTATAAATTTGGATATTATTATATTTTTAGCGACTTCTTTATTCTCGTCAAAAGGATCGTTTATACACTTGAGCAATACATTCAAACAATGCATGTCCGTTTTCGAAGAAGGCCATATATTCGCTTCGATTATTATTTGAAGAATTCTTAATGCATTGTAACGTCGTTCGTAGGAAGCACCGGGAAACAAATTGCTTATACAAATAGAAATCGTCCATTCAACGAAATCTGAATGGTCCGAATTCTCCTTTTTCGATATTTTTATAAATAACTGAAAAAAAAAAAAAAATTATGTAGCAATGCAGAAAAGCCTAGAATCATATTGCAAAGCTATCTAAGCATGAACCAACTTGTTTCAATAGATTTAAAAATTTATGCCTAA
Organism: Phenacoccus solenopsis; assembly: GCA_009761765.1. Lineage (NCBI taxonomy): Eukaryota > Metazoa > Arthropoda > Insecta > Hemiptera > Pseudococcidae > Phenacoccus > Phenacoccus solenopsis. The sequence continues at coordinate 13,277,194 of CM019753.1, forward strand.
AATCCGACTGTTTTGGCGTCATTTGGAAATTTATGAATAATTTCAACAAACAGATTTCTTCTGGGCTCAAAGTTTCCTTTCCTTTCCAAGTTTCTATGATGAGATTTGCAGTTTTCAAAGCGGTCTTCACAGAAAACACGAAATAATTTGGTAATGAAAATAAGATTATTTTTATTTAATTTATGTCTATAAGATTTATAATAGGTTCGTACATACAACGTACACAGATATAATGTGCGCACATGTAGATTTTTAATGCATAATTGTGTAAACCTTACCACGCTATTGGGTATACATATCATTCGCTTCATTAACTCCAATGGTAACAAATTTTTCCAGTACGGTAATGAGTTTAAATTCAAATCAGAAAAATTAGATAGTTCTATGTTAGATAATAAATTCACCGGTTTAGTTTCCAATAAACATTTCACTACTACTGTATAATTTGCCTCACTCACACGACGACAAAATCTAAAAAATCAAAATTAAAATTAAATACGATATCTATGCATAAAGGTAAATTTAAAAAATATTCAAAGGAGGAATACAGACGTGATCATTCTTTGAGCTATAAAAGGAGACAGTTTCACAACGGGTACCAAAATTTGTTCGAGCAATAAATTATAATCATCACTTTCACACAATAATGGTTCCATCCATAAATTGTACCAATCATCGATTAGTGAATCATTATAACTAGAAATCATCAGGGACAGATAGGCTTGACATACCTATAGATGGAAAAATATAGTCATTTTCAATATTTCGAACTATGAAAAATCGCCTTAAATTCTAATGAAATGTATTCACTAACGTAATTAGATGAGACAGAATTTTTTGACGCATGACGTAAATCACTTATTAAACTGTGATACGAAACCAACAATTGAGAAAAGGGTATTACCGCACTTAAAGTTGCTAAAATTATGCACGTCTTACGATCAACCCGCTGCGTACATTTAAGAAATGCGAGAACTTCAAAAATTATTGATTCATCTACACAATGCATGACATGAGAAAAATCATTATTATCAAATTAATTTTAAATTAAAAATAAGTTTAAAACTAAATTTACCTATATTCACCTTTTTGTAGAATAAACTGTTTTAAAGCTTCTTTGGATAAATTTTTAATTGAATTTAAGAAATGATCTAAATGCGAAAGCAGTAGATCCACCAAATACTTCACATCATTCTGTGATAGATTGTACTTTTTCAATTCAATTCTCTTGGCAATTAATAAAATAATTTTCAATATTTCCATGATCACAAGGCTGTCATTCATGTTACTATAGAGAACATTGATATGCTTAACCTAAGCAGCAATTTTTCTTATATCATAAATTCATTAATAAGATGCTTAGTATACTAACTGGACATAGATGGTGCGTACAGCATCCAAAATTAATACAAGGAAGGAATTACTGATGGTAACATCTAACAATGAAGAATTTATCAACAATCCGTGACACATCGCTAAACATTCTATTGGAGACGACTGAGAAGAGAGTTGCAGTTTCTATGAAAATAAAATTCAGCTTTAAAATTTCAATGAACGAAATCCCAGAAATATTAACATCAAAACACTTACCTCAATGGATGACGATATGTCAAAAAAATTACAATCGAGAGTAACCAATAGTAACCCACAGTTGTTAGTTGTGTTAATACATAATTTCCTACATGTCATTATGTCTTGAACACATTCATATAAAGAATGTGGAAAAATAACTGACGTTTTGCGTTTACAACTTTCATCTACGAACACGATCAACGTTTGAATTACAGAATGAAGTAACTGAACCAATTTTATTTCCTTCATTTTTATGGTTTCATTCCTGTAAACAAATGCCGCATTCATATCGTAAATTGTTGAAGAAAAGCGTTTTGACTTGACAATAAAACCAACTTCAATTCTTCGTGTAAAGTCTTGATGAGGCTATCATACAGATGAGCAATGCGAGCAAATTTCACACTAAAAATTTCGTTTGCGGTTATAGAATCAATAAGTAGTACGATAATATTTTCAAAAAAAATTGGGATATCTTCGTAATCAGTCAAAACTTTGAGAGACATTTCATCAAAGTAGGAAAAAATTTCGTTGAGTATCTGAGAATACCATTCCTGAGATAAATTCATAATACATCTACAAATTGAAAAAGTGAATTATGTAAGATAATAGCTTATATTTAAAAATTAAATGAACGGTAGATAGAAGAAAAAGGTTACTTCAGAGCTCCTTTCTTTAAGTTTTTTTCCATCGAAGAGTGCAAGAATGAATGAATTATTTGCCGAATTCCAAATGTTTTGTCTTCTTTCGATGCATTATGTTTAATATGTGAAAGCGACTAAATGCAAAAATGCAAAATAAAATTACGAGGAGAACATCAATGAAATACACAGTGAGAGTGCACAGTGTAGATAAGAGATTTCGTTGAGACAACTCACGTGAGAAATGAAATCGAGAATTTCATTTTGATTAGTGGTTTGCTGGAAAA